>OZ005662.1:112007962-112242962 GCA_963930645.1 Salticus scenicus
ATGAAATATTACTTAAGTTATTTTTGATTAACCGAGTTTTATTTCCTATACGTTATTGTAGTACAAGAAATAAGGTTTTAATATTAGGTTTTTTGACAGTTTTTGAAGAATGATCTTAATTAAGCGAATATAAGATGTGACATATCACAGAAATAGTTAGAAACTGGCATTAAAAATCTGTTCGAATGACAGGTGTTTTTAGCTATAAATAGACTAAATAATATTAAAGGGTTATGAACAAGTCATAACATGAGTTAATTGAAAATTAAGAAGTTACATATATGTTTTTCGAATATGTCAAAACATTTAGTCACATATTGTTAACTTTTAACTAAAGTTTTTTTTTTTTTTTTTTTTTAAGATAAAAAGTGCATTACTCTACTTTTTGATACTTTTGAATCAAAATATGGATGTAGTTGTAAATGTAAAATTATGAGATAAAGCTTCCTGTTGATCAAACATTATTAAGTTTAACATTTTAAAGTTTTATAAGAATTTGTTTTCATTCAAACAAATAATGTGAAACATACCTTTTATTTAAATTACAGAGGTCGACATGTAAAATTTTGTATTTATAATTTCGGCTGATCTTTAAGTTTTTTGGTGTGCTGAAACCGAAAATGAAGCCAGTTTTTCTCTATACGTATAGATTTTTGTCAATACAGGGTGCCTACCTATACAATTTCTTCCATTACTCTTCCACCAATATAATTATATAGTAAGTTTTATAGAATGTTTCCATGATTTATTAATCATGGATACCTATTGTTGTAATTACGAAGCACTAATGCGACGTAAAACCATACCAGCCAACCAACCAACCTATTGTTATGGTGGGTATATGTAAGAAATTGTGTCGGTAAACACCCTGTATTGACAAAAATCTATACATGAAAGAGAAAAATGAGCTGCATTTTCGGTTTCAGGGCATCAAAAAACATAAAGATCAGCTAAAATCATAAAATCAAATTTTGTCCACTTCAATTTTGTATTACTGCACAGTGTCATTATTTGCTGATGGGAGCATCAATACCTTGAAGTTAATAAGTTTGTGCAATGTAAAAATAGATATACAGACTCATAAGTTCAATATTGTAGTACAATCAAACTAGGATTTTACACATAGGTAGGAAAAAGATAAATCGTAAGTTTCTCCATTAAATAGTTTTAAAATCTTGATTTGCCGAGATAAATTTAAAAGATCTACTTTGTTAGGCCATTCTCTTTATATTTTATATATTAATTTTTAATTTTATTTATTTATATATTGATATTGGGTCTAGCCTAATAAGCAAGTAGGCTTTTAGAGTTCGTCGATTTATTAAGACAGTTTTAAGCTAAATACGTAGACTTTATTAGGCGCACTAGGTCCTTTCAAGTATTAATAGGATATTGTAGTACAATCAAACTAACAAGCAAACATTCATTTGGGGAGGATGGAGTTGCAGGTCAGGAGAGGAGTCATTTGAAAGAGGATGTTGAGAAGAGTATACTGTACAAATTTTATCTGCTATGGCCCACTGGGAGAGGAACAGGACCTCTTCAAAACAAATTATTTTTCTTTTTCCTGTAGTCACAGAGGTCAAAGTGCCCGATATTTAAAATCACTCTCCCACCACTATTCTTAAGATATAAACTTGATAACTTTCTTGAAAATCTGGGGAACAAAAATATAAGGAATGTGTTAGCTTACGAATGGTGACGGGATAGTGAATTAAAAACATAGGACACTTCGACCCCTGGCAGTTATGGATGCTTGCATCGTCGTTCAAGCCCTAAAACTGAAGTATGGTTCAGCAGAGAAGGACATGAATGTTGAAGAGAACGCATTGTTTGATCATATCGTTGGTATAATTGAGAATCGATTAGAAATAATCGAAGAGGTAAAAACGCTTGACTTTGGTGGTGATGATGGGAGTGACATGGAAATGAACTTTGGCGATGAAGACGATTCGGATACGAAGATCGAAGAAGAAGAGGAAGAGGAAGGACTGGTTGCAACTACACCAGAAGTGCTTCATTCATCACAAGCATCAACATCAGATTCAGATTATGAAGGATCTCCTGTTAAAAAAACAATATTTTGGATGATGATTACAAGGAGGCTGCTTGGAAATTCCTTACTGAAAACGATGATGGCACTCTACGCAACGTTAATAGAAAGGCCAGTACGGTTATGAATCGGTTCCGAAGAATTAAAAACATGAACATTCTTTATAAGTATGGAAAGTCTAGAGACAAGCCAACGATGAAGAAGGTCAATGATGCAGTACTCAACATATTTAGAGAAAAAGTTCAAGAATCTGCTGTCATTCATGATCGCAACCTTCGTCTTTGGGCCTTGCAGATTAAAGAAAATATGTTTCCTCAACATCTACATCTTAATAACTTCAAAACATCTGCCTCATGGGTTCTTCGATTTAAAAAGAAAAACAATATTGTTAGTCGAGCGATCACACTCAAGGTGAGAAAGAACTGGAAGGAAAACGAACGAGAAACACATCAGCTAGCCAATGATTTCGTAATCTCTGTGAAGTCACTTATTCAGCATAAAGGATTAGATGCGAAAAATATCTTTAACACTGATCAAAGTCGATTTGAGAAGGAATTACATTCTTATCGGACATTAAGACAAGTAGGAACAAAAAGAGTTCAAACTGTTGTTGGGTCGCAGAGCGCAACAACTCATTCTTACATGATTATGCCCGTAATTTCAATGGATGGAGAGATCATGAAACCGATGTATATTCTTGTTGCTGAACCAAACGGGAAATTTCCAAATTCTAAAGAACATGATCCTCCAAACATTGTTTCATTTGCTGGTCGAACAGCAAACATGAACAAGGAGGATTTCAAGCGATTTTACAATGAAGCCTTCTGGAAAAGTATTCCCTCTGATCGTGACAAAATCTTGTTGCTCCTGGACTCGTGGCGTGCAAATCGCGATGATTCTCTTTCAAGTGGAACATGTCCTATTGGTAGACATTTAATAAAGCAGCTTATCCCTGGCGGATGTACAGGATTAATACAACCACTGGATGTTTACTTTTTCAGACCATATAAAGCATTCATTAGATATATCACTGATACTCTTATTGCCAATTCCGCGATACAACTGTGGCAAAGAAAGAATTTTTTACAAATGCAAGGATTTGCTATTTATCAATTCAGCGCCCCGAGATTCAGGAGCATGATTAAGTATGCATTCTACAAAAGTGGATACTTGGATGAAGAACCTGAACCCTGGATTTCACCCATGGACTTTTGTTTCGATGCAAATATGTTTGACAAATGCTTGAAATGTAATGAGATGAGTTTTGTTAAGTGCGCACATTGTGAAAAGAGCCTTTGTGCACTGCATGCATTTGTTAATGAGATTCATCTCGATTGTACTTCTGCTTAGTATAACTTAAATAAAACCTTTTATTCAAAATATTGTCTTCATTTCTCTCATTATCTCATTTTTCATGGATTTTCTCCACTTTTTTAAAGAATTTCTACTAATATTTTCCGAATTTCGTCTCCCTGCTCCATATTAACCTAACCTAACCTAACTATTTGGAGCCTTCTAACTTTTGACCTGATGGCCCATTGCAGCTAAGATTTATACAAGATAATCACCTTTTGTTCTTCTTTCGAATGAACCCACCCCCATCCTGCAACTCCATCCTCCCAAAATGAATGTTTGCTTGTAAGATTTTACACATAGGTAGGAAAAAGATAAGTTTTTTCATTTAAATAGTTTTGAAATCTGGATTTGCTGGGATATATTTAAAACATCTACTTCGTTAGGCCATTTGCTTAAGATTTTATATAGTATATTAATTTTTAATTTAATTAATTTATATATTAATATTAGGTCTAGCCTATTAAGAAAGTAGGGTTTCAGAGTTTGTCGATTTATTAAGTCAGTTTTAAACTAAATAAGTAGACTTTATTGGGCGTACTAGGTCTTTTCTAGAAGAGTTTCTTTCTTAAGGACTTTTTACATCTGAGGAAGAATTAATGTTTCTAAATGGCTTTTATTCTTATAGAATATAATGAGACGACTATAAAATAAACTGCAGTCAACACCTATTACTCATATTCCTATTTTTAGTGTTTGATTTTGCGTATATTTCTTTGATAGTCAATACTATGGTATGTTGCACGCATTGAAATATTGGGTTGGCCAAAAAGTCATTGCGTTCTTTCTAATAGGTGACGATAACTGTCTTGAAATGCAACTAACTTCCTTTAAAACTGCAATATCCTTATAATAACTTCAAAGTAGACACTTCAAAGTTCATTTAGGGAAAAAGTACGCAATTTCGTTAGCAATTGTTTGGAGTCGATTTCAAAATGGAAAATCAAAATGAACATTTTCGCCATATTTTGCCGCATTACTTCCGAAAAAGGAAGAACGCTGTTCTAGCTCACAAAAAGTTATATAATGTATATGGGGAAGATGCCTTAAAAGTACGGAAGTGTCAGAATTGGTTTGTTACATTTCGGTCCGGCGATTTTGATGTTAAAGTTGCAGCTCACTCAGGAAGGCCAATCAAAGTTGATGACGACAAAATAAAGACATCTATTGAATCCAATCGACATTTAACGACACGAGAGATTGCCGAGAATCTTAAAATATCGAAATAGAGTATTAAAAACCATTTAAAGCAACTTGGATGTGTTACGAAGCTCGATATTTCGGTACCACATGAGTTCAAAGAAATTCATCTCACTAAGTGTGTTGACATCTGCAATTCACTCTTGAAACGTGAAGAAAACATTCCTTTTTCGAAATGAATGATAACAGGCTATGAAAAATGGGTTGTCTTGCACAAAAATGTTGAAAGTGAATGATCGTGGTGCAAGTGTGATAAACCTGCCCAAAGAACTTTAAAAGCAGATATTCATCAAAGGGAATTTATGCTGTCATTATGATGGTATTTCAATGTTATTGTGTATTTTGAATTGCTTCCAAGGAACCAAACCATGCATTCTGACGTGTACTGTCATCAATTGAGTAAATTAAATAATGCAATCAATCAGAAGCGTCCAGAATTGGCGAATCAAAAGGTGTTGTGTTTCACCATGATAACGCTAGACCACATACAAGTTTGGTCACTCGTCAAAAATTGTTGCAGCTTGGATGGTATGTGCTACCACATCTACCCTATTCACCCGACTTGGCACCGTCAGGCTACCATTTGTTTCGTTTTTTGCAAAAGACTTTGAATGGTAGAACCTTCACTGCTGATTAAGATATCAAATTGTTCTTGGAACAGTTTTTTGGCGAAAAAGATAAAAGCTTTTTTGAGTCCGGAATCTTGAAATTGCCTGAAAGGAGGCAAAAGGTAATCGAACAAAATAGACAACATATTATCTAAAATATTTTTGCTTCCCATGAAAAATTCTCCTTCCATTTATAGAAATAAAAAGTAATTACTTTTTTTGGCCAACCCAATAGCATCCATTTAGGAACCGATTTAAGTTCGTCTTTTTATTTATTAAAAGTAATACTTTTGTTGTTTAAAGGAAAAAAAAAAAAACTATCTAATGTTCCTAAACTATCGCGAATTGATTTAGTATTTATTTATTTCTAGATTGGACTTTAAAAAGCATCATTGTTCTATGCTGTTTAATGAATCGATTTGGCATATGTCAATAAGGTTGTTTGTATCGCATTTGTCAAGATTGCTATCTTCTCCATTACCGCTGTGCAAAACATTTAAAAAGATGCTTTTAGTTTCTGGGTGACCTTCCTTTTCCATTGTAGATCTAATTCCGCCATGTTTTAAACTTGCAATAATCTTTTTAGAACAGAAAATATATACGTGCGTTTGACTTTGTAGAATCGTATCTGATCTAAATCTTTCCCATATGTTTGAGTGGTTGTGATCTAAAGCTATCATGACTTTGTTACTTGGAAATACCTATTACCTTTAAATTACGTAAATGAGCAGGAAACGTGCTGAAGATGTAGAGTTTTGTTAAGCTTTTATTTTAAAAAATAATAATAATGCATCAAATTGACAGTTTGTTATAATATATTCAAACTATAAATATACAGTATCAAACAATGGTTTTAAAGTGACACATACTTGTGTTTGTATATGTATTTGCATTAACAAATACCTAAGCAATCAATGTTTTCTGCCACTCGTTTAAACAGCTAGATTTCTATCTGATCTAAATATACATGAATTTGTTATTTCGGATGTACACTTCTTTTATCTTATTCCTTGTAATGTTATTTGTAAAATACACATTGAATTAGAGTTTCCTTTCGAATAATAGTCTTTTACTGATGGCATAATTGTAAATGTTTTTTAAACGTTAATAATAATATATACATATATGTAACATTATAAAGGAAATTTTAATTAAAATTAAATTCTTTTAATAAAGAAAAAAAATATATAATAATTATAACTGGCCATTTATCTATTGTCTTAAATATGGTAACGAAAATGAACTATTATCATTCGTATACCTTATTGGTTAAGAAAAAAGAGCAAGCATAGGGTGTAGGCCTCTTGGAAGGGGGGATTTAACATTATAAATAATGCCTTAGTTAAAATTAAATTCACTTATTAAAGAAAAATAAAGAACAAAATAAATAAATATATCAATTACACTTGGATATCTATCTATTGCCTTATATGGTAACGAAAATGAACCATTACCTTCCCAACACCTTATTGGTTAAGAAAAAATAATTTTATTGTTTAAATGCTATGCGTCATAATATCACCCGATGTAATAATAATGTGATTGGTTGGAGCTTCCACAAAGAAGAGACAGGTAATTCTGTGTCTCTGTTCTGCTTTTGATTTCGTCTAATAAAGTTTATCTAAGATGCTAATCTCGTCTAATGTTTTTATATCGTTATGGACTTATTTAATGATTTGATATTAATATACCAAGATGTAGAAGGTTTTTTATTACTACATGCACAGATATTATATATATATACACGCTAATGGCTGCCAAATTTTATAGTTTTTGGCTACCAAAATATTTTTCTAGAAAATTTTATTTTATTTAACCAATGAAAACTACTACAGAAAAATTTATATATATATGTATATATATTCCAAATAAAAATTTCGGTAGCCAAAAGGCATAAAAATTAGCAACTATGTACACGTAGCTCAGTAGCTCAACTATATCTCTGAACGTCTCTCAGGCTAAAATGAAGCCATAATTAAAAGAAAATATATATTTTTGCCTGGAGATAGAAAAATAAAAAATTTTAATTAGAGGTAATATGCTGATTGAAAAGATTTCTAATGAAGAAAGCTCATGTAATGGATTTAATTCGGAGATTTTTATCTTTATTTTTGCGTTATATGGGGTAGATAATATCTGTTTCTGTTTCCAAGCTATACGTATTGTCTCGCTTGTCCGGAGGAAATTTATAGCTTTAGATGTTTCATAACCCTTAAACGCATAGCATAGATGTGCATCGTATGTTTAAAACCTCATCTCTCTTTACGTAGCAACCGTTGCATAGAGGTTTTTTTAATTTTACCAAAGCTATTTCACAGTTTCCGTAGGCAACACTAGAATATTTGACAGTTTATTTCCTTATCTGTGACAATATTCATTGTTGCCGTGCTATATAAGTACAATTTCATTTCGACAGGTGTTACGAATTACGATTATTTGTATGAAAAGTAGTAAAAACTCGCAGGAAAACTTGTTTGTAACGAATAGTAATTATATTTATGCATATACTGACAAATTTATGCAAGAAAAATGTAGCATTTTTTTTTCTTTTTGTGATGTAAAAATACATCAATGAGCAAAATCGGTTCTACATTAGATCACTAGTCCTAAAATAAATCCCATTCCCCCCCCCCCCCCCCCCGTTAATTACACACATTTCCCGGTAGATTTCAAATGTTATTCATTAAAAATAAAAATTCATGCATTTAAGGGTTAATTTTATTTTTGTAAGATTGTTATTATTTATGCATCAAACTAACATCATTTTTACTGAATTTCTATTCTGTAATTGCTAACAAAAGAAAATAAACTTGCAGTTTAAAAAAAAATCTTACTCTTGCAGCAAATTTCAAAAAAAGTTTACTTCTTTCTAACAATCTTGTTTAAGAATATCATAGACAAACAGTCTCTTTGATTATACGTATTTAATTAAATATGTATATAGATTGTATTTGGATTATTATTTCTCGCAAGTAAACCTTCTCTTCTTTGATACCGGTTTTCCGGAATTCCATATATTTTCTGAAAGCTTATGTCACAAGTAGAAAAAACGTGAAATCCTAGGGGCAGAGGGACAAGCGTTTAGGAGCTATAGGACCCACAAAAAATCAGTAAAGTGTGTATAGATGGACATATTCCTGCTATGACGTCTCTATTTTTTGTATGTTCCCGTATGTTGCTGTCAAGTACTAACGCATTGTATGTCTTTTTCTTACATTTTCGATGGGTCCTAAATTCGTTGTGGCTGCCTTGGTCTCCCGATTCAGAACATGCAATCGGTCTCCGAACATCCAGGAATCGGAGATAAAACACATAACTACTCTCCTGGAAAATAATATGGAGATTGTGGAAGAGATACGGACATTAGGATTTGCTGGAGGCCATGGAGCAGAATGGGAGGAGAAAATGAACTTCGATGATGGTGTCGATGAGGAACAGCAAGTCTCATCGCAACAGTCGCCGTCCTCCACTTCTATCGTGACGTATTTTTGCCAAGTATGCCTGATGGCAGGAAGAAAATTAGGATTTTAGTGGATTCATGGCGTTCTAACAAAGATCATGCATCATCTGCTTCCGTAGTACCTGATGGTAAAGTCCTACAAAAAGAACTGGTACCTGAAAGATGTACGGGAAAGATCCAGCCTCTGGATATTCATTTTTTCAGACACTACAAATTTTTTGTTCGTTACATAACGGATACAATCGTTATCGAAACACAGGAGAACATCTGGCATCGCGATAGTTTTCTGGCCCAGCAGTCCCTTTTCCCTATATCATTTCAACACTCCTCGTTTCAAGAACTTGATTAAGTATGCTTTTTATATGGGCGGATACTTGGATGACGAACCTAGAATGTGGATTGCGCCAATTGATTGCTGCGTTGATTCATTAACAAATGATGAGTGTGCAAAGTGTTCGGCTATCGCTTTTGTAAAATGCGCCCATTGTGTACTGCCAGTCGCACTGTTTATTTGATGAATTGCACATTGATTGTCTCTTGTAATAGATTTTGTTTGAAGTCGATAACAAGTCACATTTTCAACATCCCAACGCATATTGTTTCTTCCTGTAAACTGAGGTCTCTACCTTCTTACCATATTATTAGTTCATATAAATACGTAAAACGAGCATCTTAGTGACTTTTGGTGTCAAGTTTCCAACACTTTACTGATACTTTGTATCTCCTAAACGCTTGTCCCTCTGCCCCTAAGATTTCAGTTTTTCTATTTGTAGCATAAGCTTTCAGAAAATATATGGGTTTCAGGAAAAGCGGTATCAAAGGAGAGAAGGTTTGCTTGTCAGATCCAGGTACATTCTAATTTTCCTCTTTTGTAGAAATTGTTTACCTAACAGAAACTTTCATCTTTTTCTATAGGAAAAAATAATATATATTATAATCAATGATAAAAAAATAAAGTAATCTGTTGTTTTAAGAATTTGTAATTCTATTCAATTCTTTTATTCTTCGCTCTAATTTATTCTTTGGTTAATAATTTCGCTGGATTACGTATTATAATAAGGAAGCGAAATATACGAAAAAAAATTAGAAAGCATATAAAATTTTTCCAATGATTTAATCTTTTGTCTTGGTTTATATTTGCTCTGCATAACATCTATTTATGCAAAAGAAATATAGGGCACTGATCGCTAGTGTTGTTTTATAATTTTTGAAATAAATCTTTTGTTCCTTCTATTTTGCTCATGCATGAAGCGTGTTCTTTTCCTTTAAATTTAATAGTATTAAGCCTTAATGCACTACAACGCTAAGCAGCGTGCATGTATATGTATGGCTTCCAAGTTGTATGCTTTTAAATTTTTATACCGGAGAATTTTTAATAGAAACTACTGATACATTTTTGATCAGTTTTCCGTGATTAGACAACATGAGTTTATTTTATTTATAAAGAAGTGATGTTAAAACAAGAACAAGAAATCGTGCAAAACACATTGATTGTTAACCCTTTAACGTTCACTACTTAATTTATTTTAAAAATTACTAAACTAATTTTAAAAATGACTTTTAGACACATAGCTGATCATAAATATTTAAAAAATAAAAAATTAGCATTGTTCCTTTTCGAGAAATTTTCGGTTTGAAACATCTGTAAGTAAACCTTATTAAATTGAAATAATATTTAATTTAATAAATAAATCACTTCATATGTAAACATTATAGACAACAAAAACTCGTAAAAGTTGCATAGATCCCAACATTTCAATTTATTCCGGAGTATTTTAACCCTTTGCGGCGCAAGGTAATTCGGATCAGTTAAATTACACTGCCACTAGAATTTACGAACATAATTAAAATAGAAGAAATTTTAAATTTTCACGTTAAAAATACGACCTTTTCTGCTATGTTATAAATGTAAATTTTTGCTAAAAAATTTCCGGGATGAGTTTTTGCACTTGAGAATTAAAATTGGGTGCTCCATCAGCGGGAACACTGCGACTGAAAGGGTTAACACTTTCCAAATCTACGTACTTGTATCGTATAACTTTCAATAAGTTCTTTACCTACGCTATCAGACAACGGACAGACAGACGGAAGGACTTAAAGGCATACAGATAAACTAATTGAATTCATAATCACTCTTAAACATTGTTGGAAAGTGTTTAAAATCATTAATGCAATAGAAAATGCAGCTTTTTAATTCTAACTTCAGCCCTTAATGTATCTGAATATTTTGCTGTAGACCTGTGAATCTGAAGGTTAACCGTATCATTCTATACAAAACATTATCTTAGCATATTAACAATAAATCTCACTTTTTAATGATTTTTGTAGTACAATTTTATTTAAATGTGAATTATAAAAATGTTTATCCTTAAACGGAATGCATTGGAAATTTTTTGGGGTGTCCTTGTAGATAAACCAGTTGTACAGAACTTGTTAATGTCATTTTAAACAGGAAAGATTTCATAGTGAATTTGAAGAACATATATCATTTTTAGGACATTCTGAAAATATCTACGAACACTGGAGATCGGCAGATGGACAAATAGACAGATGGACCGTCAGACAAAAAGAAAATAATAGAATAATTTAAATCATATTCACTTTTAAGCATTGTTAGATGTTAAAATGTTTAATGTAAGCGGAAATGAAATTCCAACAAATTTCCGTTAATGTAACTGAATATTTTTGTGTGGCCCTGTATATTTTAACGTTAATCATGCTGTATAATATAGAAAACATTTGTTTGTGCATATGCATAACATATTTCAATTTTTTTTTTTTAATTTGTGCGAAGTAAAGTTCTTAAAATTTTCCTTACACAAAAATACCTCTCATAAAACGCAATGCTTTGGAATAATTTCGAATGTCCCTGTACACAAACCAGTAGAGGTATTCTCTCCACTTTCAATAGGAAACATCCGATGATGAGTTAAACACCATATATCAGTTTCAAGAAATTCCATGATTATTTACGAGAGTTAGAGTGCGGACGAACAGGCAGACAAACCGAAGTCATTAACACTTTTCAACCTAGTTCGAAATTATTAAAAACGCCTAAGTGTGCACCTATGTACATAGATGTAGCGTGATTTTTCTTTTATTAATATGGATAATATGTTGATGCTATTTATTTACAAATAAAAATTAAAATATGTCTGCTTTTGAAAATGGAACATTTAAACCGAGTTCTTGGAAATATTATAGCATTTCTCTTTTTCTTTTTATTCATATATTTTATAAATCAAATATCACATTATTTAGCCTCATAATCATAGAATATGTACTTTTTTTCAGTTCTTTTCTTGTCATCTTATAATTATTATATAAACTTTTCTTTAAAAAGATGTTGTCGTTTTTGCTTAATAAGTTATCGTTTGAATTAATAAGTTATTACGCTATCATATAATCAATCAATAATAGTGAAATTATTTTCTTATCTTGTAACGCATTTTTGGTGGTAGTCGTCACAAAATTATATCATTTTACTAATAAATACATTATTTAATTTAATGTTATATAGTCTTTTCAATAAAATCAGTATATATCATAAAAATTAATATCTAACATATTATAATAAATTTTTATTAATGCATTTTTTTCATTTTTTCATAGAGCGATAAACGTCTATTAAAAAATATATATATTATATATATGATAGTTACTAACACTTTTGTAACAAATAATCGAAAAAACAGTTTATTAAAAATAAATTAAACTGTATCTTCTAATCATGTGGAGTTGTTTTAATCGTTATATTTTCCTCAAAATAAAATAGATAAATTTATACCATCTTTGATTTATGTCGTTTTTTAATATTAAAGTTTTGCAAATTTTAGTATGATTTGAGTATATGAAGCTTTTCTTAAGATTTTACGTTTTCCGTTTTAACAGTCACAATATTATAACATACTATAAAAATGTATTGCACTTACAAGGGAGGGTCACCAACCGTTCAAAATATATTTATACATGTTATATGTCTTCTTGAAGCCCTAACTGAGCTGATAATAAAAATATCCATCTTATCGGCAAATGATGCCCTCTTGCGTGTAAGTTATTCTCAATTCGCAGGAAATCAGTTTAAAAATTAACACTTTTGGCTCAAACAATCGATAGAAAGAGATTGTTTAAAGTAAATTGAACTACACCCTCTCATAATGAAAATGAGTTAGACCTTTATCACATATTCCTGAAAATAATAATAAAAAAAAATATTTTTCCATTAAAATATATTGTCACTTTTTACTTTCTCTTACCCATAAGGTAGAGAAAGTATTGTTTTTGGGTGAAATTTTCGAACGCGAGATTTTGTTATATTTACACGTTTTGAGGTAAATGAATATGGAAATCATGTTTTTAGCAAATGGTCTGTGTGTATGTCTGTGTGTCTGTCTGTTACCAGCACATCTCAAAAACAAATTATGGCAGAAAGTTCAAACTTGGTATTCTAAATGTGTATCATATAGGGATGCTACAGTAAGCTTTTCGTTAAGATCAAGCAAATGGTTCGTGTACAGGGACAATCAAGAGAATTCTAATACATTACGTCTATGGGGGAAATTCCAGGTAAGTAGAGTTTTAAAGTCTATAGACTGCACTAAACCAAATGAAACGAATATATATTTTTTGTAACAGAGATAGTTAACTGGGAAAAAAATTTTGTGTATGTAGGAGCCTCGCCTCCCCCCCTCGGGAGGGAAGTCCCCCCTCGAGGGGAGTAAATTTTCACGATGGGTATCTTTCAAAAGAGTTCGCCAATACCTTTAAAACGAATGGTTGAGCCATCCATATGCGATAATTTAAAACAAAGTTATCGATTTTTTTTACTTTTAACGAAAAAAAAAACTTAGAAAAAAAAAATCGTTTTTTTTTTTTTTTTTTTTTTTTTTAATATTGAGAATAAAATGGGCTTTTTTTTGGATATTTGGTGTTATACTACTTCTCTAATATAGAAATCGTCTGCATTATCATAAAAGATAATTTTTTAAAATAATAATATTAATAAATTATTTTTTAAAAACAGAATTATTTTTTAATAACCGAATTAAATTCTATATAAATGTAGGTGCATTAATGAAACGGGGGGTTGAGGGGGGGCGGTTGCCCCCCTCACACAGAACTAATTATCATATAAAACTCTTCAGAAGCCTAATATGAATTGTTTAACGCAGGTTTACATTACAGTACTCGTTATCTTACCTTTTAATCTGCAACCTGTATTTATAGTATTAAATTTCAAGGTAAGAGAAAGTCGTGTGGGTGACACACCAGATTATTTTTATTAATATAATTCCAATTATATACTAAGATTCTAAGACGGAAGGAGGCCGCTCACTACTATGCAACGGTTTTGAGCGTTTTTAACCTTTAGAGAGGGGCTCCAAAGCCACTGTGGAGATTCAAATTTCAATTATATTCCAACTTTTCTGTATGATCGGGTACGTAAAATTTTTTATAACTTCTGATACGATTTTGGTTGTAGGAAATGCAAAATTATTTCTTGCTATCTATTAAAGTATTATACTTAAAGCCCCTCTTCACTCACCGCCGCCGGAAACCGAAGCTAATGTTATTGAATGGGAAATTTTTCTTTACAAATAACTTATTAACTAATACATATTTTTAAATTCTGTTTTCACATTCTGAAAATTCCCAGCTGTTAAATTGACGCACCTTTTTCAAAAAAAAAAAAAAAATATATATATATATATATTTTAATTTTTAATATTTTATTTTGAAGCTGCAAAATATGAATTTTCAATATGTGAAATTTTTTCATTTTGCAATTTCAAAATAAAATATTAAAAATTAAAAAAATACATTTTTAAAAAAGGTTTTATCGCCAACTTAACAGTTGGGAATTTTCTGAATGTGAAAATCGAATTTAAAAATATGTGTTAGTTAATAAGTTATTTGTAAAGAAAATTTCCTCATAGAAATAACATTGGCTCGGGCTTCCGGCGACGGTAAGTGAAGAGGGCCGTTAATTCAGTAATTAATATTTTCTTTCCTTTCTAATAAAATAAATACATTTCATAAATATCAATTCTTTAAACATGCTACAGATTTTCTTTTTTTTTTTTTTTTTGTTATACTTTTCTTCTTTTTGCGGAACATTAAACGTTTGCAGGAAAACAGTTTAAAAGTCATTAACACGGCACAAACGATCGACAGAAAGAGGTTGTTAAAAATAAATTGAACTATGCCTTCTGATCATGTAACGCGATTTTGATCATCATTATATTTTCAAGAAAAGATAGAAAAGAAAAAGAAATCGAGAAAGTCAAGGTCGGCCAAAGAGGATCAATGGATCAGGGGCGTTGGCCTAGGAAGAAGAGATATTATATTACTAGAAATCCGTGCCTGAGATACTAATTATTATACCTTACATTTATTTATGTATATAAAAAAAAGTTGCTCGGGGGAATAACCCTACACATCGGAAAAGCAGGATGTTACATTTGAACTGATTTTAATCATCAGATAGTGGTTGTTAAACTTTACATGTACTAACTAAGCTCAAATATTGTTTCGGTTACATTAGATATTTGACCGAGTTTGTACTAAGAAAATAATCTGGTGTGTCACTCACACGACTTTCTCTTACCCTGAAATTTAATACTATAAATACAGGTTGGAGATTAAGAGGTAAGATAAAGAGTACTGTTATGTAAACCTATGTTAAACAATTCATATTAGGCTTCTGAAGAGTTTTATATCATAATTAGTTCTGTGTGACCCGTTTCATTAATGCACCTACATTTATATAGAATTTAATTCGGTTATTAAAAAATATTTCTCTTTTTAAAAAATAATTTATTAAAATTATTATTTAAAAAAATTATCATTTATGATAAGGCAGACGATTTCCATACTAGAGAAGTAGTTTAAAAGTAAAAAAAAATCGATAACTTTGTTTTAAATTATCGCAGATCGATGGTTCAACCATTCGTTTTAAAGGTATTTTCGAGCTCTTTTGAAAGATACCCATCATGAATATTTACTCCCCTCGAGGGGGGACTTCCCCCCCAGGGGGGGAGGCGAGGCTCCTACATACACAAAAAAATTTTCCCAGTTAACTGTCTCTATTACAAAAAATATATATTTGTTTCATTTGGTTTAGTGCAGTCTATAGACGTTAAACTCTATTTTCCTGCAATTTCCCCCATAGACGTAATGTATTAGAATTCTCTTGATTGTCCCTGTACACGAACCATTTGCTTAATCTTAACGAAAAGCTTACTGTAGCATCCCTATATGATACACATTTAGAATTCCAAGTTTGAACTTTCTGCCATAATTTGTTTTTGAGATATGCTGATAACAGACACACACACAGACACACAGACCATTTGCTAAAAACATGATTTTCGTATTCAGGGGACCTCAAAACGTGTAAATATAACAAAATCTCGCGTTCGAAAATTTGAGCCAAAAACAATACTTTCTCTACCTTATGGGTAAGAGAAAGTAAAAAAGTATTGGAGAAAAAAAATTGCATTGTATGTGGAAACACTGAATCGTGAAAATATTAGGTTAATTGATCGGTTTAGTGGGTTTTAACGCACTAGTGCTATGCTATGGTCAATTGGCGACGGTCTGCGACTCAACCCTAAGGAAATTCCGGAGACATATCATCACAATTTTGATCCGGTACTGAAGGGACTGAAAATATTTGGGCCAAAAGCGAGTATTATAATTTTGAAATGTGTGCATAACATATGTTTATGTATGTAATATGTATGTAATATGTATAATATATTAAATAGATGAAGTTTGCGTTACTTTTTTTGCTGCCGATATCGTTACTTCAAATTAAATAGGAAACAAATTTAAAATACCTGATAAAATGTACATAAAATGTAATATTTTTCTATTAAAGGGAAACTCTACTCCTCCTCCTGGAAGCCACAGCCAATGTTATTCTATGGGGAATCGTGCTACATTTTAATTCATTAAAAAAAAAAAAGAAAAATTTCGTTTTCAACTCCAGAAAATTCATAACTGTTAAATTGGATTGGTAATAGTTTTTCAAAAAATAAATTTTTTAAATTTTCCTCTGAAGCTATAAAATGAAAAATTTCATTTTGTATTTTACAACTTCTAAATAAAATAATAATAATTCATTTTTTTACATAACATATTTTTAAATATTTTATTATATTAATCGCGATTTCAAGCCTGTGATACACCAGTTACCTGTGGAAATCTACGTAATTAAATGCTTTATTATTTAATTTTTAAGTATTATTTTTTTTTTTTTTAATTTAACTCGTATTTTATTAATTTAACTTCTCTCTCAGTGTAAATGGAAACGAAATGGAAAAAATTTCAAATGCTGTTACATATATGCGAGTGTTAGTATGAGTATTCTATATCAGTGTTGCGCACTTTGCGACTTTTTTTTATTCGATACTCACCAATAATTTAGGTAAGTGATATTTGATATATATACAGGGTGATTTACATTTAAAGTTATGACTTCAAAAGGCTATAATTTTAAAACTATTGTTAAGAATGACTTGATATTTATCAGAAGAGTTGTTAGGTAATGCAATTTTGTTTGGCAAAGGAAAAAAAAAAAAGAAGTTCCAAAATGTACCGTTAATCATTCGTAAGATGTTTGTTTCATGAAGCTCCTCTTTTTCTCTTGTCACTATCACTGTTTTCGCTGTAAAAACGTATTCTTGTCTTTTTGCTAAAAAAATTGTCGTAGACCCTTAAAGTCCATTTTTTCCAACTAATCTGTTCTATTGTTAACAACATTCCTGTGTATAATGAATTTATGTAGGCATTACTTTTGAGATTACCTTGGCAGCGCCATCTATAGGAACGTTTTATAAATACTTTTTCCTTTTACCAAACAAAATTCCATTGCCTCACAATTGCTCTGGTAAAATATCAAGTCTGTAGCAGACGATAATTTATTTTCAGATTGATTGTCTACATATTGTAGCGTTTATGTTTGTAGAATCGCAACATCTATTCTCTGTTCGATAAGTTTTG
The DNA here is from genome assembly GCA_963930645.1 of Salticus scenicus. Taxonomy (NCBI): domain Eukaryota; kingdom Metazoa; phylum Arthropoda; class Arachnida; order Araneae; family Salticidae; genus Salticus; species Salticus scenicus. The sequence goes on from OZ005662.1 coordinate 112,025,643, forward strand.
GTTTTGAATTGAGCATCATGAAGCTGCAGTCTTGAATAAAAGTGTGAATCCGGAAAAATTGGAAATTTATTTAGAATCATGAAAACGTTTCTTGTTTATTCGTATTTTAATTATTCTTTTATCTAAAAGTCATTTTGACCGTTAGTTTAAAAATTATAGCATTTTGAAATCGTAACATTAATTATAATCATCCTGTATTACAGACGAATCGAAGAATCGTCTGTTATGTACATAGAATATCACTTTTGAAAATTATTGTGGACTATTTAATAAAAAAGTCAGAAAGTCTGGCAACACACTGTTCTATATTGTTATATTACTTGTTTGTATAAAGATTATTTTATAAGTCGTAAAATTCAAGCTATCGAATTTCATTTGTTGAAATAAAATATTTGAATAAGAATTTATAAATCAGTTTGTATTTTTACATTTTATTTTTATTCATTTATTCGCCTGTCCATCATTTGGCTAAAAGTTAGAACTCCTTGCCCCGGTTAGCAGGTCTCGCTTCTGGAATGAAAGCTCGTTGTGAATTTGAATCTATTTTAGCCTCTTGACTAAGTTGATCTCATATAAGGACATTTTAGATTTTTATTATATTTATTACAATAGTTAATAATAATAAAAAAAAGTTACTATAAATTATTCATTACAGAATCTCTCTCTCAAAAAAAAAAAAAAAAAAAAAATGTGGTTTGGATGAACTGAGAACTTAAAAAATCCAAAAGTACTAAAGTTTATCCTAAAATCAAATGTGACATTATCCTGAAAAAAAAAAAAAAAAAAAAAGGAATCGAAAACGCTTCCAAAATATCACGACAAAAGTAACTGTAAGAAAAATTCGCTACATTTGTAAAAAATTTGAAGAACCGGTGGGCCTGAAATACATGACATCATTTTTCTTAGGCATTGCTATTAATGCCCAGAGTTCACGAATGAGGAAATATGGTTTTTGTGCATTTTTACGGTTTTCCCTATACCGGAAGTGGGACATCGGAAACCGGATGTGGGACCGTAAGTCCGTATCTCAACAACAGCTCTAACGATTTTTTTCAAAGTTGCAATATGAACATCTATTAGATGTCGTTTCGAATGATATAGTTTGTTAGTTCAGAAAAATTGATAAGCGTCTTGTGCTAAATTTCAGGTCTCGCAAGTGCGCTCCTTTAAAAACGGCTGTACGGGATATTTTCAGACTCGCTGTATTAACTCCCTTTTAAATATGCTTTTGTATGTAATTATTGTTTTCCGGTCAATAATTGAGTATGCCAAGTATTGATAAAAGTCGGTATCTCAAAACAGCTCTAACGATTTTCGTGAAAATTGTTATATGGGTGATTGCCAATCTAAAGGGTAGAAAACGAAGACTAATTTGAAAATATAAAAATTTTACCAAAAAAATTTGAAAAAATTCCTTAATTCCTTTTTGACAACTATGAATCTAAATTACTTGATGAGCTATCTCGTTAGCTATTTTTTGGTTGGTAATTAATTAATTTCAAAATTAATGTGTCAACGGAGCGGACATCACTGACCACGGAGTGGACACATATAAATATCTAAACTTGAAAGTTATGTTGCAGCTGTTTCTTTTCATCCATATTGTTTTACTTGTGTTTTAGAAAATAATCAACAAATATTTTTACTTTAATTCTTTTGAAAAATGAAAATAACAGGAAAATAATTGTTGGTTCCGCATATTCTTTCTTTCTTTCTTTTTTCTTTTTTTTTTTTTTTTATGTGATTGATCTAATATGTTGAAGACACTTGTATTTCCTTGCTATTTTTCCTGTTAAAACTTCGAAGATTTCTTTAAGTTTCTTCTTTGATTTTGCGCCTTTAAAACTTTCTTTTATTGGCTTTTTTATAAACTCGCCAAAAATAATACATTTCTCAATTTCTTTTGAATTTGCTTCTGTGATAATTTTTTTCACTTTTCTCTTGGGTTTTTCAGAATCAGTAGTATTATTTTTTAACTTCACATCCTTAGATCTTTGCACATGCTTTTTGTGTTTTTCAAACTTCCTAACCAATTTTTTGTTTTCTTCACAAAGCCTTTCACTGTTCTTTTTCGACCTTTTTCTTCCACTTTCTAGTCTGCTAGATGATGATACAGATGGTTTTGTTTTCAGAGATGGATTAATTTGTGGTAGTGTGATGTTTATGGCTGCTGAACGAGGTGTCTCAGGAGGTGTATCATCTCTGAGATATTCTTCAAAGATTATTCTGTTTCTTCAATCTCTCCCTTTGATTTCTGTTTTGGCTCTTCCATTTTTTCCTAACACTTCATTTCATTTGTTCAAACATTTTAACTACAGTATTCTTCCTTCTGTGATATATTTATCTTTCTTTAGCTTTTCCTTCTTTATGTCATGCGGGATCATTTCTTATGCTCTTATTATACACAAAGATGTTTCACGCGACTTTTATTTCATCCAATTTTTGCTCCAATTTTCGAAAGCTGTAAACCGAAAGAAGGTTACAATAGTTGAATCAAAAATTGCTCGAAAAACTGGTTTACACGGTGTACAGTACATGTCAAGGCACACCTATTTATCTCTGTTTTAACGGGGACGACATGGGAGAGCGAAGAGGAAAACGGTGAATGAATTCCCGCCGGCGCTGTCATTTCTCGGTACATAAAGAGCTTTCTTCTCACTGGTTTATCACAGTCTGACTTGCCAGAAAAAATTGATCGTATTCCCAATTCCTATTACACTGGGCATTGACGTGATTTGAGCCAAATTTACAATTATCTCAAAAGTTGTGTGAAAACGTGTTGTGTGTAATAGGAGCATTAGTCTGTCTCTTGCTCTCTGCATACTTTTTCTTTTTTGTTCTTTACGTTTTTCTGTAGTTTGGCTGGGAAGTTTCCTTTTCTTGTTATTTTTCTTATCTTTTTGATTTTCAACTCCACCTAATTTTCTTTTTGACTGAGTTTGAGCGAAGGTTTGTGCACATTTGTTTGTCCTGCATTGGGTTACATGCGAATTTCCATTTTTCTTGAACAGCATAATAAATTTCTGCAAAGAAAATAAATATATATTTTAAGTATTGTTTATATATATATATATTAAAAAAAAAAAAAAAGTTATTCAATTAACAAAAATACAAAACAATTTTAGTTTTGCTGTAAAACAAAAATATTTTTATTTATTTTTTCTTCTGAAACTAAATTTAATTATATTTTTGCAATTATTTTTCTAAAGTGTTATGTCACCTTTTCTACATTTTACCTTTAAAATTAAAAAGAAAAAAAAAAAGGACATATAGTATACATCATCCTTTTGCATTACTCTGTAAACAACACTCATAAAACTGTTCTTACAATTATATTAATACGAATTCTGTTGTTACATTTAAACCATAAAGAGAAATGCTTAAGAGTTCAGTAAAAAATAGCAAATACTGTTTTAAAGACGTTGAAATGACATTTTTAGAAAATCACGAATAAAAATATAAAAGTTAGGGGGAAAATATATTTCCATTGCACCTTAAGCAGTCAGTAGGCTAACAAAAAAAAAAAAAAAATAAAGGGATAAAATTTATTTATCAAATTTATTTAGATTACTTTTCAAATGTATCTATTTTTAAAATTAATTTTGAAAGTATCCACTCCATGGAAAGAAGTGTCCACTTCGTGATCAAATGATGTCCACGGAGTGGAAGTCCACGGAGTGGACAGAATGTCTGATTATGAATTTTAAGGAACAAAGCAACAACGTCAGGAACAATTTAACTTTAGTGTTGAATTAAGTCTTTTAATCATTAATTGGAATAATAATTAGATAATAAATAATCCTTATAATTACTTGTATTCTTCTGACCACGGAGTGGACTGATGAGATAGCCAAACAGAGGTATCACAGATGAAATCTATTTTAACAGAACGAAATAAAGCATTGAGTTCAGCACATGTAGGTAAAAACAAAGATGGCTTCCCCCTCTTTCTTCTCAGTTACACACTGGTGACAGACAGTGTCATCTACTGAACTTTATGGGAAATTAAATAGTTGTCCACGGAGTGGACGCATTTTATTAGGGACATTTGTTATAAATTAATTAAAAAAACAAGATTCATTTTATAACTCTAAAATTTAATAAATATATTTTTAAGGATAATTATGTCCTGCTTAAATCAAAATGTAATTAAAAAACATTAATATTAAGCTTGAAAATAATGCTATATTCTGCAGACTTCCCTTGGGGACAGTCCACGGAGTGGACATTCCAGGTTTTATCGATCGAGTTCTAAGAAAAATAAATAACATTAAAAACTTTTATAATAATATTCAACTAGAGAAAATCGTAAGAAATAGCCTAGTTGTAAATTTTTTTCTGATTGAAAATATTTTCTATTTTTGAGGGCTAAGGGACATGGTTTCTACCCCTTACGTTGGCAATGACCCATATAAATCCATTTTAGATCTGCTTTCTCGTGTATTACGTGGTTATTACCGAAAAATTAACAGTCGTCCTGCTTAGGTAAGTCAGTTCTAGATCTAGAAAATCGGTGTTTCAAAAAAAAAAAAAAAAAAAAAAAAAAAAAAAACTACCATATTTCCCCCTTTATTTTTTATCTTGCTATGTCAACTTTGTTTTCTATGTCTTTACACGTGTATCAAATTTCTCTTACCGGAAAAATTTTAGGTTTCTACTTCGTTAGGTCAATTTTATGTCTTTAAATCACATTATCTCCAAAAAATGCATATAATACGTGTAATAGTGTTAAAGGAAATCATGTGGTTGTTTCACACCAGATATATATATATATTTAATAAACTTACGAAAGATTCCGAATAGTAATACCCAGCTATGTTTAGAACATATTGTTCAACTGTAAAAATGTAAAATCGAGAAATAAATTAAAAAACAGTTAGCATAAACAATTTTTAAACACTTCAATAAATTTAAACATATATATATATATATATATATATATCTGTACTGATAAGTATAAAGGATTTAAGTCCAAAAATGTCGATTTTGAGTTAAGTACATAGTCAGACTCAGAAAAAAATTCTCTATCGATTGGTATAAAGGATTTAATTCTATGTCATTTAGTCTTTGAGAAAATCCATTGGTAAAAAAGGACCAATTTAGAAATTTACCATTCATGTATGGTATAAAATATTTAATTCAATTTTTCCCGTTATTAAATGAAGGTTAAAGGGTGAATGGTATAAAGGGTAAAAATCAACGAAATACCTTTTCCCTAATCCATTCTTCTGATTTATTTTTAGCTAGTTAAACTTTATTTTTCGTCTCCTGAAAAATCAAGAATATGGACTTAAATCCTTTATACTTATCACTACAGATATATATATATATATATATATATATATATATATATTTTATTTGAATATTTTCGAGAAATTTTAATATGATACATTTTAAATACATATGTGTGCAAAAGAGAGAGATAAAAAAAAAAAAAAAATTCGAAGATAAAAAAAAAAAAAAAAAAAAAAAAAAAAGTTATTTAACGTCCACCACCCTCTTAAGAAAGAGGGATTTAAAATATTATTTTAGCTTATCAACGCTTACATTTGTTATCACATTTGTACTTCATAGAAAAAAGTGCTAAAATACCTGCTTATCACTGTCTTCAAATTACTTTGACCTGCATCATTCGAAAGTAAAAGTTGTTTAAAAAAAGAAAATAATTTAGACGATCACATGCTATGATAAAATAAACTTAGATAAAATTCCGTCTTCTTGTCATGATAACGTTTAATAATAATAAAAAAAACATAGGTGGGTCATTACTTGCATTTTTCGATAACAATTGTCAATAAGTGAGACAAATGTTCAAACTTGATGATAAAAAAAAACATGCTTAGTTGAACGTATAAAAATATTTTGCAAAATTGACTTAGTGTTCGATAATCTGTAGAAATCTTTGCTAAAAGTGCACATTATTGCAATAAGAAAACTAGTAGTTGTGGCCACCACGAGACTTTATTCTATATTTTTTTATACAAATTCACTCGGTAACAATATTTAAAAAAAAAAAAAAAAAAAAAAAAAAAAAAAATTTTTCATTAAAAGTAAAAAAAAAAAAAAAAAAAAAAAAAAAAAAAATCGATAACTTTGTTTTAAATTATCACATATTTATAGTTCAACCATTCGTTTTAAAGGTACTGACGAGACCTTTCGAAAGATGCCCATCTTGAAAAATTTTGCCCTATATCACCATGTTAAAAATTTAGAAAAAGCGGGATGGCATCGCAACCTGTAAGTTGATTTTTACCAAAAGTTGATAGGCACTAATTTATGTCAAGGTGCATCTACATACCAATTTGTATGAAATTCTGTCCAGTAGTTCCTGAGGTACAGTTGCCACAAACTTTTGTCACACACACACACACAGAGACAGACAGACATTTTCTAAAAATGGTCAAATCGTGTTCTACAGCTCTCAAAACGTGTAAATCCATCAAAAACCCGAAATCAAAAATTTTACGAATCCAATACTTTCTTCTATTGAAGATAGAAGAAAGTAAAAATTATGTAACGGATACCTAAATTCTAAATTGTGGCTTTAGTAAAAATAATTCCATGTCGTCCTAATAAATTCTAGTCCCCTTTCGAAGCGACTTCTACAAACCTCGATTAGAATTCTTAGAGCGTTTGTCAATATTATCGAGGTCAAACGTATTTAAAAATGTCTACAAATAAACGTAAATACAAGATGCGAGTTTCAGCAACTATAATCTTGGTTTATAACCCTATTCTAGACAATAAAGGGCGAAAATTTCTCGCAATACAAAAGGATTCAGAATATTATTCAGAATATTGTTTCACCATCTAGAAATGTATAGACTAGAAATTCTCGATCATTTCGTCTTTTCTGCTTATTGGCGTGCATTATATACATAGCTCTAAAATCTATATTTCTAGTTTAGGGATTTAGAAAAATGACCACTTACATGTTCTAGATGAAGGAGGTATATATTTTTTTTTCCAGTGTTATATCACAATAAGCATTTTTCTCACTGACTTTTAAAGTGAAGAGCCTAGCGGTTCTCCAGTGATGCCATATTGGGGATCTTATCCCTATTTTGGGGATTTTTTGGGCTCCTGAGGACAATTTTGGGGACCAAATGTTTGTGGAGAATTTCGAGCGAAGTTTTGAAGTTTTTGGGGAGAAATTTTGGGAATTTTTCAACATTTTTTGACATATTTTAGTCTACCTGTTAAGTTTACAGTATTGCCAATTGTAAGGATTTGTCCTTACTCGTATGAGCTTTTAACAGCTTTCTTTAGCATGTAAGGGTTTTAAAGGACATCGTCAGGATATCCTGAAGATGAAATTACATCTTGCGTGCATCCTCAAGATTAAAGTACTTTACCCAGATTTAAAATTTTCCGATAACTAGTGTGTATAAAAAAGTTATTTTTATGTATGGGGATTTATTAAAAAATGAGCATCATTTAGAGAAAAATCTGGGATTAAACTGTTAAATATTATTATTATTATTATTATTATTTTTGTAAAAAATTTACTTTTTTTGTTGGGGATTTTTTTTTGGAAATAACCCTTGATTTGGGATTTTTTGAAAGCCTATTTGAGGAAATTGACTGTGACCATCTGGCAACACTGTTCTGAACTAAAAGCTGGCAGACAGAAAGTGCCGTTTTCCATCAAGGGTTGCGCTCGTCGACCTAGCCGTTCGGAGTTTTCCGTGGTTTTCCCCAAAACTTGCGTAAAGACGGACTAGAATCCTTAGAAAGACCCCGCCCCCATGGAAGCCATTCCCCTTATAGGTCTTGAACACTAGGGCAGTTAACCCTTTGCGGCGCAAGGTAGTTGGGATCATTCAAATTACACTATCACCGGAATTCAAGAACAAAATTAAAAGAAAAGAAATTGACGACCTTTTCTGCTATGTTATAAAAGTAAAATTTTGCTAAAAATTTTCCGGGATGAGTTTTTGCAGTTGAAGATTAAAATTAAATGATACTGTAGTGGCTGAAAGGGATAATCAGCCTTAACCTTCACAACGATAATCATAAAGTTAATCTTGTAATAACATGGTTGTAAAATTTATTCTGTCTGTTAATCAAAACTTAAAATACTTATTTTTCATTCAGGGACTTATACAATGAACTGATATTGTAATCAAATTGCATATTAACAATTTTACATCAAATTATATCAATAATATTAAAAACGTTATTATAACATATCACAAAATGTTATAATATTACAATATTATAACATATATATTATTATATTCTAACATTAATATTCTAACATTTATAAAATAAACATCCATTATCATACGCAAAGGGGGAAGAAAAAAAAGATTGCATCATAACAACTTTTTATGATAAAGACCAAATAATGTTGCATTAGTGTAAGAAGTAGAAGAAACGTCGCATTCGTTATAAAAGGAACATTTAAGGGCCCTCTTCACCTAAAAAAAATTCCGATGCCGGCTGAAAGCAGATAAAAAGTGTCCCACGTGGTTTTGACAGGAGGTGGAGAAGATTGACAGATTCACTGACGAATCATTGACTTTTTGGAAGAATAAATCAAAAATCAGCCACGTCTTTATTGCGGTTTCGACGGAGCTTTGTTTTGTTTTGATTCTTTCTTTCTTTTTTTATTTTTGTGTTTCCTTTTTTATTTTATTTATTTTTTCTTTTCCATTTTCACATGGCATCAAATAACTTTCCTCATTTATTCTAATCTATTTATATGTATTTTAATAGAGTAGCTCAGTAGCTCGATCCGACCAAGTACTTTATACTATTTTCAGCCCGGTTCAGGCTTTCTTTAGTTATACCGGCGAATTACGTAACAGTGAAATTTAAAATATATATATATATACTTTATAATTATACTTGAAGTCTGATATAATTAATTTAACTAAACTAGTATGTTGTGGCCACCACATGACTTTCTTCTATATTTTCCTATACAAATTCCCTCAGTAAAAATAATTTATTAAAATTATTATAAAAAAAAATTTTCTTCCATGATAATGCAGACGATTTCCATATTAGAGAAGTAGTTCCATTTATTCTCAAAAAAAAAAAAAAAAAAAAAATAATAATAATAAATTACGATTTTTTTTTTTTTTTTCAAAAGTTTTTTTTTTTTCGTTAAAAGTAACAACAACAAAAAAAACCCGATAACTTTGTTTTAAATTATCATAGATCTACAATTCAACCATTCGTTTTAAAGGTATTGACGAGATCTTTCGAAAGATACCCATCTTGAAAAAATTATCCCTCCCGGGGGGGGGGGGACTTTCTTCTATATGTAATATAGAGAAAGTATTGGATTCGTGAAAATTTTCGAACTCCGGTTTTCGATGGATTTGCACGTTTTGGGATGTGCTGAACATGATTTAATAGTTTTTAGAAAATGTCTGTCTCTATGTGTGTGTGTGTGTGTGTGTGTGTGTGTGTCACGAATTTTTGGAGGCTGTATCTCACGAACCAATGAACGAAATTTAACCAAACTTGGTATTTAGTTGGACCCTGACATAAACTGGTGCTGATTAGATTTAGGGATCAATCGCCCAATAGGTGGCGCTGTGATAGCATTTTTTCTAAATTTTTAACATGGCAGTATAGGACAAAATTTCGTATAAATGTACATAATGAGAGTTATTTTTAACTTTTGATTGTAAAACTAATATGAATTATTGATAAAAGTAGTTGTTAACTAGGGGGGAAAAATTGTGCTTGTGGGGGCGTCGCCCTCCCCCGGGCGGAGTAAATTTTCAAGATGGGTATCTTTCGGAAGGTCTCGTCAATACCTTTAAAACGAATGGTTGAACTATAGATCTGTGATAATGTGAAACAAAGTTATTGATATTTTTTTTTATACTTTTAATTAAAAAAAACTTTGAAAAAAAAATCGTAATTATTATTATTATTATTATTATTATTATTATTATTATTTTGAGAATAAAATAGACTTTTTTTTTTGGATATTTACTGTTATACTACTTTTCTGATATGAGGGGAGGGGGGGGGGCAAAACGTAATTTCACAAAATCCTTCATATCTCAAGCAAAAAAACAGATATCCCTAAAATTTTTGCTTTTAAATATAGCTAATACAAATGTCTAAAAATCTGTTTCTGCAATTTTTCAAATTCGGTCCCCAAGGGGGCAGGGGGGGGGGGAAACGTGATTTCACATGCGTAAAACGTGATTTCGCATAATCCTATATATCTCAAACAAAAAAAATAGATATACGTGAAATTTTTGCTCTAAAATATAGCTAATGCAACTATCTAAAAACCAATTTCTGGAATTTTAGAAATTCAGCCCCCAGGTGGGGCAGCAAGGGGGGGGGGGCTATGGAGCAAAAACAAATAGAAGTACAGTTAGGCCGTTCAAAATTGGTACAAATAGGTTTTAAAGGCCTGCAAGTCGAATTGGGATATTTTCGATTGTGTAAAGTTATTAGGAGGGGCGGGTAGGGGGTGGGGCGGTAAGGGGGGGGCTATGGGGCAAAAACAAATAGAAATACAGTTAGGCCGTTCAAAATTGGTACAGATAGGTTTAAGAGGCCTGCAAGTCGAATGGGGATAATTTCGATTGTGTAAAGTTATTAGGAGGGGCAAGAAGGGGGAGGGGAGGGGGGGTGCAAAAAAATAAAAATAGTGTCAGGTATGTTCAAGATTGGTACGTAGAGGTTTTCGATACTTACAAATCGATTGCGGATATTTTTGAATTTGTAAAATTATTAGGAGGGGCGGGTAGGGGTGGGGTGGTAAGGGGGGGCTATGGGGCAAAAACAAATAGAAATACAGTTAGGCCATTCAAAATTGGTACAGATAGGTTTTAGAGGCCTGCAAATCGAATGGGGATATTTTCGAAAGTGTAAAGTTATTAGAAGGGCCGGGAAGGGTGGGGGGCAGAGGGGCAAAAAAAAAATATATCAATCAAGATCATTCAAAATTGGTACATCGAGGTTTTCGATACCTACAAATCGATTGCGGATATTTTTGAATTTTTAAAATTATTGGGAGGGGCGGGAAGGGAGGAGGAAGCGGAGGGGCAAAAAAATAAAAATAGAGATAGATCGTTCAAAACTGGTGCATAGAGGTTTTTGATACTTTCAAATCGATTGCGGATATTTTCGAATTTGTAAAATTATTAGGGCGCTCATATATATGCAATCGCGCACGGGTCTACGCTGCCGAAGGCAGTGGGGACCCGGTGCGACATTTTTCCCGATCAGAGTTTTTTTTTTTTTTTCCACATGATAAAAATTAATGCAATTTTGAGAATTCATTAATTATAATTATTCATTTAAAAATAGTGACCAGCGAAGCGGGCGTAGCCTGCTAGTCTATTTATATGTATTTTAATAACGTAGCCCGACCCGACGAAGTATTTTATTCTATATTCAGCCCGTTTTAGGCTTTCAGTAGTTATATCGGCGAATTCTGTAACAATGAAATTTAACAAAAGAAAATATTTTTATGATTAAACTTGTGGTTTGATATAATTAATTTAACTAAAAAATAACAACGATATATAACATTATAACATTACTGATATATAGAGATGGGTTATCTGCACTCTGGAGCTCAGACTACTGAACGCAGAGCTGGACGGGGTGTGCGACAGGTCGTGACCTTCGGGATCGTATTTCGAAGATCACGGACAGGTGCGGTCGCACAAGTCCTCCAGCTCTGTTTTCTAAAGAAAGTGTACTTGTGTTGTTATTTATACGTGTTTCTTTATACAAGTCAAAATTTTTATAAGTAGTATAATATATAAATAGTGTTGAATTATAGTGCCTACATTTATTTAAAAATCTGGTGTGAAACAACCACACGACTTCCATTACCCACTATTACACGTATTATATGGAATTTTTGAAGATAATGTTAACAGAAGACATGGAATTGTCCTAATGAAATAGACACCTAAAAATTTTCCGGTAAGGGAAAGTTAATACACGTGTAAAAACATAAAACAGAGTTTGCACAGCGATTTTTTTTTTTTTTTAAAGAAAGGGGAAGAAAATTGGCAGAGTTTATTTATTTATTTGAAACACCAAGTTTCGAGATGTAAAACTGATCTGTCTGATCAGGATGACTATTAATTTTCCTGTGATAACCAAGTAAAGCATGAGAAAGGATATCTAAAATGGGTTTATGTAACAATTTTCAAGAAAATCGTTAGAGCCGTTTTTGAGATATCGATTTTTACCAAAGCTTGACAAAATTAATTGTTGGCCAGAAAACAACAATTATATGTAAAAGGATATTTAAAAGAGGGTCAATATGGCAAGTTTGAAAAAAAAAAAAAAACATACAGCCGTTTTGACAGGAAAGCATTTGCAGGACCTGAAATTCAGCTATTTGTACAGGGCGCCTATCAGTTTTCCTGAACTAACCAACTATATCCTTCGAAAGGATATATAATAGAGTGTTTATACAGCAATTTTAAAGAAAATCGTTAGAGCCGTTTTTGAGATATGGACTTATGGCCTCACTTCCGGTTTCAGATGTCCCACTTCTGTTTTTCCAATTTTCACCAAAATTTCAAAAGTTTATCTGTACACCAGAACAGTTTCAATTCTAAAGTTTCGTAGTTCTGTCTTTATTAGTTTCCGACATATAATAGCTAGAATATTTTCCACATACATACATACACACAGAGACCAATTGCTAAAAACCACTTTTTTGAACTCAGGAGACCTTAAAACATGTAAATCAGGTGAAATCTCGATATCGAATTTTTGGACCAAATACAATACTTCCATTACCTATGGTAGTCGGGTAATGGAAGTAAAAATAAATCAAATACAAGACTCTTATTAATGTGTCTTGAAACTTGCCAGTCTTGATCAACTTTACAAGTAGCAGCCACATATCAATTTCAAAATACCAAATTTGAATTTCCTGAAGTTATTTAAGTTATGTTGATACAGGGTTGTTCGGTTTTTTTCCATAATCGAAATAACCTGGTTAAAACCGTCCCAGATAAAATACCATTTCGTCCACTTTTATTCACTATTAATTATTTGCGAGTAGTAAATTAAAAGCTATCTTTATTCTTTCAATCTATTAAAAAAAAAAAAAAAAATTACTTCCATTACCCTACTACAGTATGTAATGGAAGTATTTGTATTCGGTCTGAAAATTCGATATCGATATTTCACCTGATTTACACGTTTTAAGGTCCTCTGAGTCCAAAAAAGTGGTTTTTGGCAATTGGTCAGTGTGTGTGTGTGGGGGGGGGGGAGGATCTTCTGGCTATTATGTATCGGAAACTAATAAAGATAGAACTACGAAACTTTAGATTTGAAACAAGTCTGGTGTACAAATGAATTTTCCATATTTTGGAGAAAATTGAAAACCGGAAGTAGCACATCAGAAACCGTAAGTCCGTATCTCAAAAACGGCTCTAACGATTTTCTTCAAATTTGTTACATAAACACTCTATTAGATGTCCTTTCGAATGATATAGCTGGTTAGTTCAGAAAAATTGACAGGCGGTCTGTATAAATAGCTCAATTTCAGGTCTCGGAAGTGCGTTCCTTTAAAACCAGCTGTACGGATTTTTTTTCAAACTCGCCATATTAACTCACTTTTAAATATGCTTTTGTATGTAATTATTGTTTTCCTGTCAATGATTGAGTTTTGGTAAAATTTGGTATCTCAAAAACGGCTTTAACGATTTTCTTGAAAATTGTTATATAAATCCATTTCTTTCTTATGTATCACGTAATTATTAGAGGAAAATTAACTGCTTCCCTGTTTAGGTAGGTCAGAAGTTTAGGTAGATCTCGAAAATTGGTGTTTCAAAAAATAACTCTACCATATATATATATATATATATATATATATATATATATTATTTTTCCTTATTTTTTACCTCGCTTTATGTACGCTTCGTTTTATATGTCTTTACATGTGTATAAAGTTTATCTTACCAGAAAAATGTTAGGTTTCTACTTCTTTAGGTCACTTTTATATCTTGTGATCACATTATCTCCAAAAAATGCATATAATATGTGTAATAGTTTGTAATGGAAGTCGTATTATTGTTTCACACCAGATATTTTATTAATATGTTTGTATAATCAATTTGAATTTTTCAAAATAGACATGGAATAAGCAAAATTTACAATATTTAATAAATGAAATATTTGTATTTTTCTAAGGGTGGATGTAAAGGTATATTTTATATCTTGAATTTCAATCCTCCACTTTTTCCCTCCATTGTTTACAACTGCATTGTCATTTCCTCTCTCATAGACACATATACCTTTTAAAAATTAGTTATTAAGCATGATGAAATTAAATGATTCACATACCTTTCATGCAGTTTTTTGCTTTCCGAAAATACATACGTAAGGAAATCATTGTAATCGTGACAAAAGTCTGGCTTTGCGATGTTGGCGTATCTACATGTTTTGAGGTCCCATGAGTTCATTTTTACTATTTTCATGATGATGATGATGATGATGATGATGTATGTGTATGTATGTCAGTGATCACAATATCATCCAAATGCTTTTTTTCGAAGGGTAGGCAAAAAAACAGGTTTTTTTAGGGAAAAAAAACTTTTTAGGATGATTTTTTTTTAAATCGTCCTATTGCAACCACTTCGTTTATCTATATATTTATCTGTCTATTTATAATGAAATTTGTCATTTTCCGATGTGTTCGGTAGAGGTTTTCCCGCTCGCCACGTGAGAAGTCCGGGTCCACACATTATCGCTTCCCCAGCGGGTAAGTTCGAAATTATGTGAAATCCCACCAAAGTAAATAATGCGTACACTTGATCCACATCCATACACCAAAATTCGCCAATCTAAGATAATTTAAAGCAAATTCAAAAGGAAAAACGAGATTTTACACGTGTTTCTTGTCCCCCCCCCCCCGGGTGGTAGGGTAAAGGAGGAATTTTGTAAAATCCCGTTACAATAAGTGTCGGATACATATAAAAAATTTACGCGCCAAATATAGCGACCATTAATCCCGTGGATTTCCCAAGACAAATTTAGCGCTAAATGGGAGGGTCTCGAATAAGCTCCGTCGTAACGCCCCCCCCCCAAAAAAAAAAAATCGAAAATTTTACACACACACACACACACACAAAGAAAGAAAATGTGTTTTTGGAAATATCCTAAATAAGACATATAGCTTTTTTCAATACATTTATACCATTTCAGTAGAGCTCTACTAGAAAATCCGGAATTTCTGAAAATTTCCCCCAAAAAACGATTTCTTTCCTCCCTCCTGTCAAGAATTACAAAATCGTACATAATGTTTTATTTATACTCAAATCTTGTTTCCTCATGTGCAATTTCTTCAGCGTGAAGTAATTTGGGGCCGAGTTATGCTTACAAACTTTTTATTTTTGCTTCCTACCCCCCAGGATGAAAGGGGGGGAGATTTCGATAAATTCCGTTACTTTAGGGGTCGGATACATATATAAGCAATCCAAGCATCAAACTTTCTGACCCTGACCACAGCTCTCATAAATTTCGCAGGACAAATTTAGCGCTAAAAGTGGTGACTCGAATTTGCCCTTTGTAACACATACCTATCCCCCCCCCCCAAAAAAAAAAAAAAATGTGTTTTGAAAATGTCTTAAAGAAGACCCATGGCTGTTTTCAACATCTTTTTTCCATTTTTGTTAAAATTTTACTAAAAATCTGGAATTTGAACAATTTTCCGCCAAAAGTTGATTTCCCTCTTCCTTTCCCTTAAAAATCGAAATTTCCTAAATCGCAATGTTTTATTTATTCCAATAAATCCCATTACTTTAGGTGTCGGATAGATACATATAATCCGAGCACCGAAATTCGTGACCGCAGCTTCCATAGATTTCTCAGGAAAAATTTAGCGCTAAAAGGGTTGTCTCGATTTTGACCCTTCGTAACCCCCTCCTCACAAAAACATCGGAAATTAGGAAAAAAAAAATGTGTTTTTGGAAATTTTCTAAGGAAGTCTCGTAGCTTTTTTTAACATCTTTGTTCCATTTTTTTGTAGAGTTCTTTAAAAATTCGGAAATTGCGAAATTTCTCGCCACCGGAATTTACGAACAAAATTTAAATAAAAGAAATTTTAAATTTTCAGGTTAAAAAAAAGGGCCTTTTCTAATATGTTATAAATGTAAATTTTTGCTAAAAAATTTACGGGATGAGTTTTTGCACTTGAGAATTAAAATTAGGTGTTCCATCAGCGGGAACACTGCGGCTGAAAGGGTTAATAATCGAAAATTTCTAAATTGCAGATAACGTTTTATTTATACTCATGTCTATTCTTTATATGTTCAATTTCTTTACAGTGAAGTAATTTGGAGCGGTGTTATGCTTACAAACATGTTTTTGACTTTTGTTCCCCCCATCCCGGCAATAACTGGGGAGGGAATTTCGAAAAAGTTGGCAGATTTTAGTTGCGTAAAGACCTAAATTTCTGCCAAGCGCCGTTGAATTCCATCCAGCCATTCTCACGTGATACCCGGACAATAATAGCGTTACAGACATACAGACACGATGACACACACACAGACAAAATTTTCTGAAGTAATTTTCGAATTTTATGGTGTGTGGAAAGTGAAGATATCGCTTTTTTTTTTTTTTTTTTTTTTTTTTCCCTGATAAATTTACAGAGAAAAGTCTGATTTTATTAATATCGACACACAGCTTGATATCCAGTTACTGTAATTCTAAAAGAACGCATAGAAACAGCGTTCATGTTCAGGTACCATACTTAAAATTTCAGCTGTGCTTTTATGTTAGGCGCGAAAATAAAAGCGCAAAATCTTTGAAAATAATAGTGTGATTTCGTCGTTTATAAATAATTTCATAAACACTTGACTCCCATTTCTTGCAAACTTTAATTAGTTTTAGTTTCTTCAGTTATAAAATCAACTTGCTTATGTCCTTAAAAATATTTATTTCACTCAATTCCTAGACTTCAATATTAATACAACTTATTTTGCTCAGGAATGTAAATTAATTCTTCATACCTAAGAGTAAATAAAATATTTAGTTTAATTTGAAGTCTTGTTTTTTTTTTTTTTTTTTTTTTTTTTTTTTTACTCTCTCTTACCCATAAGGTAGAGAAAGTATTGTTTTCGGGTCAAATTTTCGAACGCGAGATTTTGTTATATTTACACGTTTTGAGGTCCCCTGAATACGAAAATCATGTTTTTAGCAAATGGTCTGTGTGTCTGTCTGTTATCAGCATATCTCAAAAACAAATTATGGCAGAAAGTTCAAACTTGGTATTCTAAATGTGTATCATATAGGGATGCTACACTAAGCTTTTTCGTTAATATCAAGCAAATGGTTCGTGTACAGGGACAATCAAGATAATTCTAATACATTACGTCTATGGGGGAAATTGCAGGAAAATAGAGTTTAACGTCTATAGACTGCACTAAACCAAATGAAACAAATATATATATTTTGTAATAGAGACAGTTAACTGGGGAAAAAAATTATGTATGTAGGAGCCTCACCTCCCCCCCTGGGGGGGAAGTCCCCCTCGAGGGGAGTAAATTTTCATGATGGGTATCTTCAAAAGAGCTCGCCAATACCTTTAAAACGAATGGTTGAACCATCGATCTGCGATAATTTAAAACA
Source organism: Salticus scenicus (assembly GCA_963930645.1). NCBI lineage: Eukaryota > Metazoa > Arthropoda > Arachnida > Araneae > Salticidae > Salticus > Salticus scenicus. Next base: position 112,043,232 of record OZ005662.1, read on the forward strand.
AAGTTATCGATTTTTTTTACTTTTAACGAAAAAAAAAGCTTTTTTTTTTTTTTTATTGAGAATAAAATGGACTTTTTTGGATATTTGGTGTTATACTACTTCTCTAATATGGAAATCGTCTGCCTTATCATAAAAGACAATTTTTTTAAATAATAATTTTAATAAATTATTTTTTAATAACCAAATAATATTCTATATAAATGTAGGCGCATTAATGAAACGGGGGGTTGAGGGGGTCTACCGCCCCTCTCACACAGAACTAATTATCATATAAAACTCTTCAGAAGCTTAATATGAATTGTTTAACATAGGTTTACATAACAGTACTCGTTATCTTACCTATTAATCTGCAACCTGTATTTATAGTATTAAATTTCAGGGTAAGAGAAAGTCGTGTGAGTGACACACCAGATTATTTTAAATAACTACGTATTTTGAGATTCCGTGAATAATTAAACAAAGTTTTTAACAGTTGTTCTTTGTGAGTCTGTTATCAGTGTAACTTTAAAAACTAAATACCGGCAGGGAACTCAAGCGTTATATTTTAAAGTTCATAGGAAATTCATACTTAAACAGTTTGATCAATATTGGTAAGTTTCAACGAGTGATACGGATTAAAGTTTTCAATAAATGTGATTGAAAGTTATTGTTGAACATAATTTTAAATTTAATATTAGTCGTGAATTCTATAGAAATGTAGATATTAGTTTCAAATGTGGGTTGAGAGCCCTTCCCACAGAAAATTATTTGTCAAATTAAATTATTCGTAAAGCTAGCTTAAATTCTTTTTACTATAGAATTTTATACAGTACTTGATATTTTATTCCTCAATCTGAATTTCTCTTTATAAAATTTAAATGTAGGGTAATAAAAAGTCGTGTGGGTGCCACACCAGATTATATACTTTAAAATAAAATTTATTATTGAAAATCTGCTTAATTTAGTAAAAAGGTTTATATAACTTGTTAAAAAAAAAATTTTGTATATTGTCAATCGTGGCATTATCAGTAAAATATCAGATTTATGTACAAAGTATTCATATAATATTAGTATTACGCGCAATGAAAAACTATTTAAAATAAAATGTGATCATATATGTCCTATAAATAAGTCTCTGAACGATTGTCTTCTAAATTGTTATGTTACTCACATCCGTAATACAGGTGAAATCTATAATAATAATAATAATAATATAAAAAAAAAAAAAAAAAAAAAATAACTGAATAAAAAACCACAACGCGTAGACGTATCTTCACCACAGAAATGTAAACATCTTTTCTTCGAAACCACGAACGAGAGGCGTAGCCAGATAAAGGGTGTGTCAAAGAGGAAAATCGGCACAAATTTGTAAAATTTTTGGACTTTCTTTGCAAATTTAATTGATTTAAAATTTTATTAAAATACAGGATTTTTTTCCGCATTGAATTAAACTCTTTGAGATTGACGCAGCTTTTTAAATTCTGTTTTAAAAAATTGAAAGAGTTTTTTATAAGCCATTTAATGCATCAATCCAAATATTGCAATAAAACAGCTTTCTTAAAAAACAACTGTTATTTTTTCATAAAATCTACAAAAGCTGCGTCAGTTTACGAAATGAGAGTAATCCAATAAAAAAAACCGCATCTCAATCAATTAATATGTCACTGTTTTAAGTGCAAAGAAAGTTTTACATAGGATAACATTGGATTTTAGAAAAGGAAATGCTGAGTGAAGAGGGCCCTTAAGCCTTGGTTTTTAAGAACACAAAACGAGAACGTCAACGTATTCGGCGTCTTTGCGCATGCGTCACGACGCTCTTTTCTGCGGTTTCAACGCCAGCGCTGATATCAAGGAGACTCTGATTGGAGCGTCGCACAGTGTTCGGAATTTCAAAAAAGCTGGCCAAAAGTCGAAAAATTTAGGCGCGTTTTTAGACGTAAGTACCGCGAAAATACCTTCAGAGGGAGCCACTGAATGAAACTGTGAGGTGGAAAATTTATTCTATCTACATATTTCTAAGTGTAGGCTGGCGGAAAACGTGACAATTTTTTCTTTTAATGCATTTTAACAGTTAAACAAATAGTGTTTCTCGGAAAATTTCGCAACAACAACATTCAACAAAATATGGCCGACAATTGTGGAGGTTAGTAGATAATATTTATGCTGTATTTTTTTTCATCAAGTGATCTCCTGAGCGGGTTTTTGAAGTTAACCTCAATTATAACATAACCAAAAGTTTCGAAGTATGGAAACTTTTTTATCTCGCAAGATCCCGCATTGATTCAAAGTGGAGAGTGTTAAGGGATGTCCATTTTATTCAGCCATTAAAGAATTGGGTGCCCCCGCCTGCCCCTGTATGTGTAAAAGCGTTTTAACTTTTTAATTTAATTTTTTAATTTTTTGGACTTTGGTCTGCCATATTGGATCCGCCATCTTGTTTTTGAGTGCAAGATCACTTTTTTTATAAAAACTGATATCAAATTTGAATTTAGCGCCCTCAAAAACCCTTAAATGTGAAAATTATCCTTCATCTATCAATTTTTTGATTTTTGATCCGCCATCTTGTTTTTGAGTGTAATATCACTTTTTTTATGAAAACTAACGTCAAATTTGAATTCAGTGCCCTCAAAAACCCCTTAATGTAAGAATTATCCATCTTATATTATTTTTTTAATTTTTTGTCTGCCATATTGGATCCGCCATCTTGTTTTTGAGTTTGCCTTTGAAGTTTTCAAGAAACCAATGTCAGATTCGGATTCAGCGACCTCGAAAACATATATATACATCACAATTTCACTTGTTTTCTTTAATTTCGACTTTTGGCCAGCTTTTTTGAAATTCCGAACACTGTGCGTCGCGGCGTCGAAAACGTTGACGTTTGCTTCCGAGTTCTTAAAAACCAAGGCTTTAGAAGTTCCGAGAAAAGCAGAAACAACCACAAGAAATAGATATTTGAATTTTATATTGTAGATATATACCACACTTAAATTTATCACATATCATTATCACAAAATTTAGGGTTATGTTACTTCAGTTCTTAGTCAAGAAATATCTTGGTTTTGTACAAAATGGGTTTGATACTTCAAGTATTTCGTTCGCTTATAAACAGTTAAAATATTTATCATCAATTCCATTATTAAAAAAAGAAATAATGGAGTTTATAATGCTCTAAGCCCCCTCCCCCCCCCCCTCACTTTTTTTAAAAATAAATAAATAAATATATTACCCCTGCATAGGTATCTCTAAATCATTTTCATCAATATAATTAGAAAATAAAAGTTAATGGAAAAAAATGCTAGTAAACTCGCATCGGACGATCCATATGCAAAGATAAATTTAGAATAATGTGTGTCAATAAAAGAGATAAAGTAACGACGAACCCACCATAAAATGCATATTCAGACCATAGAATATAATCGTTCCGGGGAAAAGAAAAATAGAAAAAAAAAAGCGAAATAAAATTTAGTATTTATTAACAAATATATATAAATAGCATACATAATTTTATCACATCTCATTATCGCAGAAATTTACATTAATTCTATTGTAGTTCTGAGGCAAAAAATATGTGCTTTTTTTTACAAAATGGGTTTGATATTTCAAGTATTCTGTTTATCAGCAGCTTCATATATATCATTAATTCCGTTATTTATAAGAAAGAAAAACAGAGTTTATGACTTTGGGCTACCTGTACATCTGTATCTCTAAACCATTTTCTATTAGCATCATCAGAAAGTAAAAGTTGGTGAAAGAAAAAAAAAATGAATGTTTATGAAACAGTGAATGATCATATGCAGAGATAAAACACATTAAGATAAAGTCACGTCTTCTTGTTCATGATAATGAGCAAATAATGTTACATCAATGTGCTCTACTTTATGCTGTCGGAAAATAAATGTTGAGAAAATAAGAAAATAGCCCGAAACACTTTTCACTAGTGCAAGTAAGAGTTGTAAGTGTAATAAAAAAAGAAATAATTACGTTTCATAACTGCTGTGACTTGGCATTTACATAATAACAGTCGTAATCTTTATTGTAACAAGAACATTTTTTCTGAATTTTTAATCTGTTCAAGAAAAGTGGAAGTTCATCATTCAAATGATCTTTTCTAATGTTCATGAATAATTTTGATGTGTGGACGCAGGAATTGTTATAGTAATTATTTTTTCTTATTGAAAATACATATGCTCTATCTTTTTAAAATTAAGAATCTTATGTCCTGTGAATCTAATAATCTGCTATATTTAATATTTGTGATTTCATATCGTACCGATCCCTGCATTACAATACTTAATGTTATCTTTATAACAACTCTACATAAGTTACAATAGACTAATATCAACGCATGAGACAAAAACAACTTTAGAAATTTCTTATACGAGCTCAATGCAATTTATGATTTATTATATGAAGAGAAAAAGTAATTGAAATTGAAATTATGGTACAATAAATGTTTCTCTGTTTTATAACTTTAAATTAATAATACCTGAAAATTTCCAAAAAAAAAAAAAAAAAAAAAAAAAAAGTGTACTACATAATTTTCTAAATTATTTTATTTTTTTAATTTTGTGATGCATGTGACACATTTCATGTACATTTTAAAACTTATGGAGATTTCCGTACGTGCTTATTTACAATATAGAAAAATCTCATAAATTCTTTAACGGATTTTTTTATACTTTAATATTTATTCTTTCCGACAACTACATGTAACTGTTGGAAAGAAAAAAAAAAAAAAAACTCAGTAATATGTATATACATATATATATATGTATATATATATATAATATTGGAAAATTTCTTTTTACGTATTTTTATTTTTACTGGAAAATTTCTTTATATATATAATATCCGAAAAGCTTAACATTTAATGTGTCACACAATAGACACATTAAAGGGCAGATAAATTAGCTGAATTCATAATCTCTCTTAAATATTGGTAGAAAGAGTTAAATTTGCTGAAAATAAATGGAAATGCAGCTTTTAATGCATTTGAATATTTTAGTGTAGCCCTGTAAATCTAAACGCTAAACATATCATATTCTGTACAAAGTACTATTTTAGCATATTAAAAAATGAAATTTCTTTATATTTTTTGCACTAGGAAGTTATTTAAATGTGATTTATAAAAAATGTTTCTCTTAAAATGCAATGCATTGACATATTTTTTGTGTCCCTGTATACAAACCAGAATGTCAGTTTAGATAACGAATATTATATAGTGAGCTTGAATGACATGCATCATTTTTAAGAAATTTTGAAAATATTTACTGCCGCTGGAGAAGGACAGACGTACAATCGGAGAGATAGATACACGAATTCAAATCATATTCACACTCAAAAATTGTTAGTAGTTTTAAAAGCGCTTAATGTAAGTGAAAATTGAATTCAGCAAATTTTCAATAATAGCCCGCAATGTAACTGAATATTTTTGTGTGGACTTGTAAATTTTAATTCTAATAATACTATATTTTATAGAAAACTGCCTAGTTTGTGTATGTGAATAACATATTTTAATTTCATTAAGATTTGTAAAGTTATTAGAATATGGTTTGAATAAATACCTCCTCATAGAACGTAATGCTTTGAAATATTTTCGAGTAATCCTGTACACAAACCAGTAGTGGTATTTATTCCATTTTTAATAGGGAAAATTCGATAGTGAACTTGAATAACATATGTCAGTTTCAAGAATTTCCATGAATATTTATTGGAGTTAGAGGGCGGGCAAAGAGACAGACAGAGGAACATTGATAGACAAGCCGAAGTGATTAATAATTTTCAACCTTGTTGGAAAGTGTTATAAAGGTAATTTATCAAGCTAAATTCTTAATTTGAATAAGCTGAATATTTGAATAATTTGATAGCTGGGACAACGCTCAATAAATTGTGTAAGTTTAAGCTTTTGCATTAAAGATGGTGCTATTATAAAGATGGAGGCATTATAAAGGTATTTTCTAAATTGCAGTCTTAAAATTAAGAAATTTTTCACGCATGTACATTAAAATATATAACAGTATTAAGTATATTAAAATTTCTTGAAAACTATTAAAATTAAACATTTAAGAAAAAGAAAAAAAAAAAAACGCTCTTTTTATTTTTTATTTTTTGCCATTTTATATTATCGTTATAAAATATAAGTTCTAAACATATATAATAATTACTTTGTGTATCCATTGGCTAGTTAATTTACAAAGAAAAATTTTCTGTTTGAATGATGAAAATTTAGTCAAAATTTCCGATTTTCCCCCAACATAAAATTGCTATTTAATCCTGTTTTTGAGATAATATGATTAGGAGACATAAAATTGACCTAAGGAATTATAGAAACCTAAACGTTTTCTGGTATGAGAAACATAATACACGGGTGAAGATATATAAAACAAAGTTTACACGGCAAGTTAGAAAATAACAGAAAAAATGGTTGAGTTATTTTTTGAAACACGAATTTCCGAGATCTAAAATTAATTTACCAAACCAGGATGGCTGTTAATTTGAATGTCTTTACTATAATTTTGACAAGAATCGGTCTAGAAATAGTAAATCTGGACCATTTTGGAAAATATTCCAAAAAACAAAAAGAAAAAAATTAAATTTCGAATTTTACTTTTTAAATTTAAATAGTTTTGAAAAACTTTATTCAATATTAGTTCCCCCTCACACTGGAGGCATGGGAGATCTTAGGGATCGAATATTTTCAGAAATGCCTGTTTTTTAACGTTTTCAGGTGATTTTGAGTTTTGAGGAATATAAAAACCATAAAATCTGTTTAGTGTCCCTCTGTAGATTAGTTATTTTCTATATTTAGCTCGTTAGTTACTGTGCTAATCTGTTATACAATATCACAGAAATGAATTATTGAAAAATAATCGGACTAATTTTAAAAATCACTTATGGGATTATCAAGAACATCCAATTACTTTAACATTCTAAGAAAATTTCGTAAGTTATTTATAATTTACAATTTACTTAACATGAGAGAACAGCATAAAATTTCGTTAAAACGTACATCGTGATGATTATTTTCGCCGTGAAGATGTCGAATCGGTTTTAAGATTTTCTTTATTATGCTGGCAGTGTTGGGCATAATTTATTAAAAATTAATTGAATTACAATTATAATTATTTTACTCCCAATCAATTAACAAGTAATTGATTGGAAATAAATTGAATTACTTATTCAATTTATTTGTATAAATTCAATTTATTTGTAATCAATTACTTGTTAATCGATTGACAGTAAAATAATTATAATTGTAATTCAATTACTTTTTAATCAGTTATGCCCAACACTGCGTGCTGGAATGAACATCATTAACTGTGTATATTCTAGATTGAAAACCATGTTAGTTATTCAGAATTTAAGATTCTTTAATATGTGTGAATAGGTCAGAATAAAATATTTTGAGACGTTTGATAAACATTTTAATAAACATGCATTATGGAAATTATTCCCTTCTAAATATTATAGATATGTATGAAAACTAAAATACAGAACATTCTGTAATACAATTTATCATCAGATTAAGATCTTATCAAATCGGAGCTAGGGTAGCTTTCTAGGTGGGACATTTCAGTCTAGATGATGTTGAGCGACTGTCTCAGCTCATATTTCTTAACATGAATATAGAGTTCTCTATATTCAGTCTCAGACTTAAAAACTCTGTCTTTACGCATTTTGGTCAATTGATCTGAATCATTATTTTCACAAACTTACTTAATTTTTTCACAAATTATTTTATAAATTCACAAATGGGGTACCCTTTTTACTATTCAGAGGTTAATCCAGAACAAATTTAGTACCCCATTGAGGCACTTTCACAAAGTCAACTTTTGGCAATGAGGTACCTTCACAAAATCAATTTTCAGCAAAGATATACCTTCACGAAATCAACTTTCAGCAAACCAGCACTTTCACAAAGTCATTTCTCAGCAATATTTTTATAAACTTCGCTGCATCAAGCATACAAAAATACCCTACTGGAGAAAATGGTAAATATCTAAGTAAACACCTTCTTATCTTACGCATAAGAAATAACTGGCCAACATATATATATATTTTACAACTGTTCCATTTTATTTTTTATATGTAATTTAAAATTTAAAAAAACTCTGTCTTTACGCATTTTGGTCAATTGATCTGAATCATTATTTTCACAAACTTACTTAATTTTTTCACAAATTATTTTATAAATTCACAAATGGGGTACCCTTTTTACTATTCAGAGGTTAATCCAGAACAAATTTAGTACCCCATTGAGGCACTTTCACAAAGTCAACTTTTGGCAATGAGGTACCTTCACAAAATCAATTTTCAGCAAAGATATACCTTCACGAAATCAACTTTCAGCAAACCAGCACTTTCACAAAGTCATTTCTCAGCAATATTTTTATAAACTTCGCTGCATCAAGCATACAAAAATACCCTACTGGAGAAAATGGTAAATATCTAAGTAAACACCTTCTTATCTTACGCATAAGAAATTAACTGGCCAACATATATATTTATTTTACAACTGTTCCATTTTATTTTTTATATGTATTTTAAAATTTAAAAAAACTCTGTCTTTACGCATTTTGGTCAATTGATCTGAAACATTATTTTCACAAACTTACTTAATTTTTTTCACAAATTATTTTATAAATTCATAAATGGGGTACCATTTTTAAAAAGCTGGATTAAACCCTGCTATTGTAGAAATTTATGAGAGTAAATATACGGTAATGGAATACCGTAACATTCTCTAATAAAATTAATCAGCATATTAAGAAAAGGTAAACTTATCAAATCTGATGTAGGGTAGCTTTGTAGGTGGGACATTTCAGTCTAGATCATGTTGAGTAACTATCAGAGCTCATATTTCTTAACATGAATATAGTGTTCCCTATTGTAGAAATTTATGAGAGTAAATATACGGTAGGGAACTGAGCAGAAAATACCTATCCGAATCGCTGTTTTCGTTTCATGCACAGACATGCAAAATTTAATTTATCTGAAAACGGTTAATTTACAAAAGATATTTTATAATGTTTACTGATTTTATGGTGGGATTATGTTTACGCGTATAAATGTAAAATAAATAAAGATTTTACGCAGGCTCCAAAACTGACTTGCCTCTAAGCTAGTTCACTTCTTTAACAGTGTTACAATGTAATTTAATGTGTCAAGGGTTGATTAGTCCGAAAACAGATACGTTTATAACAATCGCTACTACGCTAAGGACTTGTCTAAACTCAGTATTTCCTACCTTTTTATGTGATATGTTGCTGGAAGATTTAATAAATCTTTATGCGCATGTGATATGAATATAAACTTCTTCATTAGAATGCTTAATGAACATCATTATGAACAGAGTCCCCCTAATTGATATGCTTTATGTGACTACACTGTCACATAAGTCTTCGGGTCAGCTGATCACCTCTTGTAATACAATATCATTTTCGTGTTTAACCTGTGTAAATTAATTGTTTGTTTTTTAACAAAGGATATTTTGTTTTTAAACTAATATTTTTTTTATTCTATTTTTTTTATTTTGTTTTTTGGTGTGTGTGTGTGCTATTTACTAGTGTTGATAATTGGGATTTTACCATATTATTATTAACTAGCTTTTTGTTTATTTGTTTGTCCAGTACAAATCGTGCAATCGATTTTTAACTAACCTCCCAACTAGCTAGACATTCCCGACTAGATGACAACGCAGTACTTGGAAGCCTAATTTTCTAATTTTTGATTAGTTTTCTTTTAATTAAAATATGAAAATATTTACCTCCCTAATAACTTTAAAATTAGAAATTTAAACATTAGCTATAATTTAATTGTCGCCAAAAAAAAAAAAAAAAAAAAAAAAAAAATAAGAGTTAATTTTCTAAAAGTTAAATTAGGCATCACACGAGAATTGACGTCATTATAACTTAAAAAAATTTCTACGCATTGATAAAGTGCTAATGTAGTTAATGATACTAATATATGTTGTTCTAAAAGGATTGATATTTTATTTTTAAAACCAACGTTTTTTTTTTTTTTTTTTTTTATAACGCTTTCAAATAGCTATCTTATTTCCCCAGTACAAATATGGCAATCGATTTTTAGCTAACTTCTCGACTTGCTAGACTTTTGAAACTTTTAGAATAGCTTAGAACAGGATGACAATGCATTTGTAATTATTAGGGTAATGTTTCAAGTTTATATGATTCAACAGAAAATTAAAAAACATGGTATATAAAAAAGATTTTTTTCGTCTTGTAATTGTTTACCACTTCTTTTCCTTTGAGTCATTTCTCTTATATCACAATTTAGTTAAACTAATTAATTATAGCCTTATAAGTTTACATTTGTGTTTAGAAATTATGAAACTTTTTTAAAAGTTAGCTTTAAAAAAAAAAAAAAAAAAAAAAAAAAAAAAAAACCTGGCATTGTATTTAGATAAATATTAGTTTTATATAAAATCTTTAATTTTTTCAGCTGAACGAAAGCTGGCTTGCAAAGTATAAACTGTCAGAACATGGCTGGTTTTAAATTTAATTATATATCATTTTTCTGTAATATCTGTAATTTTCAAACAATACAGATATTTTTTGGACTGTGATCACAATCAGTTTTTAGCCAATTTTTAATTTTTGTCAAAACCTATTGAAAATTCGCGATGTATTTAAAAAAGCTTTTTTACACTCCAGCTCAAAACTCTCGTGCGCATCATTTAACATGAGGTGGAAATATAAAAAAAGGATAGCTGCTATTGTTAAAAATATCAGTACAAAGAGACCTGAAAAAAAAATCTCATTTTAATTAATTTAAAGTAAAAATTTCTATAAAAATCTCTAATTTTTAACGGAAGTTAGATTTTTGGACTGGAAACTCATTATTTATAGCCCAATTTATATATATATATATATATATATATATATATATTTTCTCAAAATTTGTTGAAAATTCGTAATTTTTTTTTTTTTTTAGATTTTATACTACAATTCAAAAACCACGTGACTTATCATATAATATGTAATACAAATTGGAATATCGATTTCTCGTAAATTTTAAAATATCAGTGAAAAGGGGCCTGGAAAAAAAAATCATATTTAAGTTAATTAAAAAAAATAAAAATCTATCATTTACTTATGTATAAATAATTGACAGAGATGTATTCTGAAGAATATTTCTGTATTATTTAAAGTTCAATCATTTTTATACGTTTTTATTAAAAATCACGGAAAAATTCGTGTTCGGAAATAAAACATTTTACCTCCATACACCGTGAGAAAAATATAAAATGTATAAATTATCATATAACTAGTATGATTAAAAGTAACGTGATGTTATTCCTATGCGTTTATTCTCACGATAAGTGATACGGATGCTCGTTCTATTAACACGCATTTTCAACTTTCCCATTTCGTCTCTCTTTTTAAAATCTCTTATCATTAGAAATACATATCTGACATTGAAACAAAGCATCTTATCATGCGTCATCAATCTTCATGATTTAAAGACATTGGCTTTTTAAATTATATGTCATTTAAAAATCATATTTATAAAATATATTGAACTATATTTTATGATTTTCTCGGAAGATAATTCAAAAGTAATAAGCAGTTTTTAAAAAATTCTTTCTAAACACGTACAAAACCGTGATATTATTCGTATTTCTTTTTTAAATAATAATGTTTATATTTTCAGTTGATTGAAGCACATAAATAGCTTTCTTTTGAACATAACGATTTGCAAATGAGCTTTTAGTTTTTATAAACACAAATTTTATTTTCTTATTAACGTTAAAATAGGAAAATCTGATTATTAGTGTATTCTGAAGAAAATTAGGATAAATTATCTTCTATCTTATTATTTTATTAAATTTTTATTGAATCCAAACTTGTTAAAGCACTTATATACTGTAAAAAAATGTCCTATTTGCTGCCAGAAATTCTCTGTAATTTGAGAAATACGTATTTTCTCAAATTACAGAGAATTTCTGGCAACAAATAAGACATATTTTTTACAGTGTGTATAATGACCACAATTTATCACACAAAGAGTAATGGCAAGTTTTTAATGTATAGTACTAAAAATCATTTGCATTTATTTTCTAATTTTGTATTAACACATTTATTAATGTACTAGAGTATTAATTTATTTTTACAAATTTACAGGTCATAAATGAAATCTCAGCAAATGATTTTCGTCGAAAGTAATTTAGAAATTAGTCTTACATGTTAATTTATTATCGAAATTTTGTAATCAGCATACATTGCAATACATGTACATCTTTTAGTTTATTTTTAATCCAAATTTATTGTCATTTATTGCAAAACGATTTATTACGTAAAATAAATAATAAGCCAAACAATCTAGAACAGAAAACTAAAGGTCATTTAAATTTGATTACTAATTTTATATCTTTGAGTGAAATACAATTATAAATTTTCATTAAACTTTTTTTTTCGCCAAAAATTATTTTAAATTATAAATAATTGCTGATTATGTGTCACTGACAAATTTACAGGCTGCAAGTAAAATCTCAGCATGTTAACATTCTTTGCAAATAATTTTTCCTTTGACGTTATTTGAGAATTCGTGTTACATGTTAATATTTTGATAAAGATTATAAACTGATATTCACAGGATAAAGAATACAAAATATATTTTCTGTTAACGTATTATTTATTTAAAATTTTAACCAATATTTTTTAATAAAAGTAACTGTCACTTGCCGTAAAACATTTGATTTCGAAAGAGAAATGTCATACAATTTTCCAGGACACAAAATTGAAGATCATTTACATTTAGTTGTAATTTTATGTTATTGACAGAATTACGGGTCATAAGTAAAAATCTCGGAATGTCTTCGTTCTTTGCAAATAATTTTTCGTTGGATTTATTATTATTTGGAAATTCGTGTGGCAGATTCATATTTTGATAATGATTATAAACTGATATTCACAGGATAATGAATGCAAAATATATTCTCTGTTTGTACATCATTTACTTAAATATTTTACTAATATTTTTTTAATTAGAGTAACTGTCACTTATTTTAAAACATTTTATTTCGCAAGACAAATGTCATACAATGAAGGACACAAAACTGAAGATCTTTTACATTTAATTGCTAATTTCGTGTCCTTAACAGAATTAGAGGTCAAAAATAAAAATCTCGAAATGCGCTCATTTTTTACAAATAATTTTTCGTGTGAAGTCATTTGATACATGTTACATATTAATATTTTGATAATGATTATAAACTGATATTCACAGAATAATCAATATAAAATACATTCTCTGTTAGCGTATTATTTACTTAAAATTTTAATTAATGTTTTGAAATAAAATTAGCTGTCATTTAATGTGAGATTTTTATATCGAAAGAGAAATGTCACACAATCCTGGACACAAAACTGGAGATCATTTACATTTAGTTGCTAATTTTGTATCATTGACAGAATTACTGGTCATAAGCAAAATCTCAGTGTGCTTTCGTTCTTTTACAAAAAAATTTTCCTCCGAAGGTATTTGGAAATTCGCGTTACATTTTAATATTTTGATAATAACTGATATTAAGAAGATAATGATTACAAAATATATTCACCCATCATTTACTTAAATTTTTAACCAATATTTTTCAATATAGTAACTGTCACTTATTGTGAGACATTCCATTCCGAAAGAGAAATGTCCTACAATCAAGGACACAAAATCGGAGATTATTTATATTTGATAGCTAATTTTGTTTCATTGACATAATTGTAAGTTTCAAATAAAAATCTCGGAATGTGTTCGTTTTTTGAAAATAATTTTTTGTCTGAAGTAATTTGGATGTTAAGGTTATATGTTAATCTTTTGATGATAGTTATGAGCTGGTATTCACAGGATAATTAATGCAAATTATATTTTCTATTAACACAATTTTTGGTTTTCATTTAATCCGCATTATCAAATTAAATTTACTGTCATTTATTGTAAAACATTTTATTTGGAAAGAGAAATGTTACACAATTCAGAACACAAAACTAAAGGTCATTTACATTCGATTGCTAATTTTGTGTCATTGACAGAATTACAGGTCACAAATAAAAATCACGGAATGTATTCGTTTTTTGAAAATAATTTTTCATCTGAAGTTATTTGGAAGTTAAGGTTATATGTTAATCTTTTGATGATAGTTATGAGCTGGTATTCACAGGATAATTAATGCAAATTATATTTTCTATTAACGAAATTTTTGTTTTTCATTTAATCAAAATTTTCAAATAAAATTAACTGTCATTTATTGTAAAACATATTTTTTTCGAAAGAGAAATGTCACACAATCCAGAACACAAAACTAAAGATCATTTACATTTGATTGCTAATTTTGTGTCATTGACAGAATTACAGGTCACAAATAAAAATCACGGAATGTGTTCGTTTTTTGAAAATAATTTTTCATCTGAAGTTATTTGGAAGTTAAGGTTATATGTTAATCTTTTGATGATAGTTATGAGCTGGTATTCACAGGATAATTAATGCAAATTATATTTTCTATTAACACAATTTTTTTTTCATTTAATCCAAATTTTCAAATAAAATTAACTGTCATTTATTGTAAAACATTTTATTTCGAAAGAGAAATGTCACACAATCCAGGACACAAAACTGAATATCATTTACATTTAAATTGCTAATTTTGTGTTATTGACAGAATTACAGGTCATAAGTAAAATTTCAGCATGTTTTCGTTCTTTGTTAAAAAATAAAAATAAATCGTCTCAAATTATTTGTAAATTCGTGTTACATATTAATATTTTGATAATGATTATAAACTTATAGTAACAGGATAATTAATGCAAAATATATTAGCCTATCATATACTTAAAATTTTAACTAATATTTTGAAATAAAAGTGACCGTCTCTTTATTGTAAAACATTTTATTTCGAAAGAGAAATGTCATACAATCCAGGAAACAAAACTGGAGATCATTTACATTTAATTGCTAATTTTGTGTCATTGACAGAATTACAGGTCATAAGTAAAATCTCGGCATGTTTTTGTTCTTTGCAAATATTTTTTCGTCTGAAGTTATCTGGAAGTCGTGTTACATACTAATATTTTAATAATGATTATAAATCACTGGATAATGAATCCAAAATATATTCTCTGTTAGCAAATAATATACTTAAATATTTACTAATAATTTTAAATAAGAGTAACTGTCATTTAATGTAAAACATTTTTATTTCGAAAGAGAAATGTCATACAATCCAGGACACAAAACTGAAGATCATTTACATTTAGTTGCTAATTTTGTGTCATTGACAGAATTACAGGTCATAAGCAAAATCTTAGTATGTTTTCGTTCTTCACAAAAAACTTTCCTCAGAAGGTGTTTGGATGCTCGTGTTAAATATTAATATTTTGATAATAACTGATATTAACAGGATAATGAATACAAAATATATTAGGCTATCATTTACTTAAATTTTTAACCAATATTTTTCAATAAAAGTAACTGTTACTTATTGTAAGACATTTTATTTCGAAAAAGAAATGTCATACAATCCAGGACACAAAACTGAAGATCATTTACATTTAATTGCTAATTTTGTGTCATTGACAGAATTACAGGTCATAAGTAAAATCTCAGTATTCTTTCTTACCAAGTCTTTTTCTAAGAAAGTTGTTTGGAAGTTAGTATTACATACTCATCTGTTGACATCACCTGATTAACTTGTGAACTGAGACCTTTTAAGTAGCGCACTCTTTTGGATTATATTTAGCTCGTCATGGCAGCTTTAACTTTATCCGCATGTATCGTATGCCATGTATTTACTGCCCGATTTATCAATATTATACTTTCTCAACTTTTTACATTTGTGAATGTTATGACATTTGATTGAATTTCTAGAAAGATCTGACAAGGAAATAAAACTGTTAGCGATGATTTCACTTTGCATTTTTTCCCTGAGGCCGTTTAAAACTAGACTGAAATATTCGTTATGTAAGTAAATCTAGCAGTAGTAACTAATCCCGACGTATAAGTATTCAGAATTGAAAGTTGATGGTGTTAAATTGTACTAGAGAACATCGACTAGCAAAAGTGTGACACATTTTAGGCTTTAATGAAAAAAAAAGTGTGTTACAGTTAAAATCAGCTTTAAGTTTTCATAAACGCTTATACGGCCACTAAAAGATTGTTGATAGGTAACCGAAATATTTTGAAGATTGTGAACTTTGTAAAT
Source organism: Salticus scenicus (assembly GCA_963930645.1). Classification (NCBI taxonomy): domain Eukaryota; kingdom Metazoa; phylum Arthropoda; class Arachnida; order Araneae; family Salticidae; genus Salticus; species Salticus scenicus. The sequence continues at coordinate 112,059,421 of OZ005662.1, forward strand.
ATAAAGTGTACAACCGGTGTGATGTTTGCTTCATTTTTTATTTTTCTAGTTTATAATGGACAAACTAAACAGTCTAAAATACAATGTCAACAAGCAGAATCGTAATTTACGCAATCAAGAAATTTTTTAATTTTCTAGAACTTCCTACTATTGTTCCAGTGTTCATTACATTAATTTTCATGGTGCTAATATTATTCCTTACATTATTTCTATTTCTTACTGTGATTTCTATGAAGATATTTTTCGGGAGCGGTAAACCCCTCACACAAAATTATCTGTCAAATGAAGCTGTTGTTAAGCCTTATTTGAATTGTTTTTAATGTTGGTTTATATAAAACAGTATTCGTTATCTTACCTTTTAATATTCGATCTAATTTGTCTGTATAGTATTAAATCTCAGGGTAAGAGATAGTCGTATGAGTGCTACATCCATTTTATTTACATACGCTCGAAAAAAATTTAATGATCTTTCTTCATCGCTTTTTATTTCTAACGCTTAATATTTGCTTACATAACAAATACTTGACATCTCCCTTACGACGATAACGAAATAAATTTGCATGTTTCGTGGAGCAAGCAGATTTCTTTTGATAGAGAAAAATACTACTTTAGATTTGTTAGAATTAATTTTACTTCTCCATTGTTGTATCGTACACATAAAGAGGCGCGGAGATTTTGGAATATAAACTTTGTACATTTTGAATAGTCAAGGGCCCATTGTTGCCAGATTTGGGGAGTTTTTTATTCAATATCTCTCATGGTGATTTTTCCTAGTATCTAATGACGAATTTTTTAGCTTCGAAAAGATAATATTTTTGCGTTGGCAACACAGAAAAAGCTGTAAAAAAAGTCAAGTTAAAAAATTAATTATAGATGAAAATAGTTCACCCAAGAACGGATCCATGAGGCAGTATATTGGTTCAGATAAATTTATTGCGTATTCCAAAGAAGCTAATCTGTCGCGTGACCATAGATGGAATAACAGTACTAAGCATGGAGTGGGGAAACACTACCGGGCATCAGGCCGGGCCTCAGACTTTAATCTTTCTTGCGTTACATCTTGTTCGAAAGTCAGTAAGCAAGTGAGCTCCAAAACTGGAGCAATAAAAGAAGACAATGCATTTGGCTTTTAATTTTATAGACACCAAGTTCAAAGTTTAAGATAGAGAATGGTTGCGGTTACGTTACGAATATTCATTTGTATTTTTTTTTTTTTTTTTTTTTTTTTTTTTTTTTTTTAAGGCAACCAGTAATTTATTGACAGTTGTTAATGAATGTTGGCAAGATTTGGCGAAGTATTTTAATTCCTGGGGATACAACCAGCTAAGCAAATATTTTATCTAGCTGCTGATGAAAATTAGGCGGCAAGAGAGCACGTGAGTTACACCCCGCGACAAAAAGATAGAAACAATGGGTTTTTTCTTTGAATTTTCATAAAATAACGTTATCTAAATTGTGCTTATCATTTATTATTATTATAAAATAACACTATTCTTACTTCCTATTATAAGGAATTTGTTGTATAGAGTATTTTGACTCACGTTATTTATAGATTACTTATTACTTTCCGAATACTATAGTGAGGAAAGTATTGTAATCATGTCAAAAATCCGAATTTGAGATGTTGATGTTTCTATACGTTTCGAGGTCCCCTGAGTCCGTTTTCACTGTTTTTGGAATGATGTATGTGGTGTGTATATATATGTGTGTGTGTGTATGTCTGTGAGTGAACACGCTAGCGTCTAAACGCTTTGTTCGAATAAGCTGAAAGTTGGTACGTATATTGTAAGTTTCCATAGTACAAACCCTATTAATTTTGGTGAATCTAGCACTTAGTTTTTTTACAGGGACACTAAGAAAAATTCTTTATCATAATGGCCTATGGGACCAAATTTTTAAAAGTGCGATAGCATCTAAACGCCTTATTCAATTGATCTGAAAATTTATATGAATATTATAAATCACTGTTGCACTAACTGTAAGCCTTTTGGAGAATCTAGCATTTATACGTTTTTACAGGGACACAACGAAAAATTCTTTACCATTATGTCATGGGCTCAAAGTTCAGTAGCGTTAAATAAAACATCGTGTAATATATGGAGAAAAATACTCAAACACTCTAGTATGGTTTTCTCTCTTTTGTTTGTTTAACAACTCCTCTTTCTTTACTTTATCTACAAAACTGTTAATTACTCAATGTTCGAAAAGTTGAGTGGAGTCACTCCAGATTTTTTTTTAAACACTTATCTTATCTGGGATTCCATTTTGAATGCTTATAATTGGAATTTAGAATGAAAGTAGTACTTCTGTTTTGCAAGTTTCTCATTTATGTACGACCTTTTACATCATGGCTTTAATACAAGATTAATATTGCACATGCTACAGAAACTGAAAACATAATTTGTAAACAAAATTTTAACAATTTATAAATAACATTGATATTTTTATAAAGTTTTATTTAAATATTTCCGGATCAATACTGGATGGACAAAAAGTTTCATATGTATAAGCTTCTACAAGTCGTATTATTTAATTGCATGTCTTTAAATATTCAAAAACAAAAGGTTTGGGAGAAACATTTAAAAATAACTCCATTTACGAATTCTTTAAAGTGCATTGATTTATTAAGTTACATTTTGGGTATTATTATTTACCGTTTTATTATTTAAACACTCTAGCAATCTTACATATCAAATATTTCCTGCTAAATTATCTAATACAAAGAATTATCTATTCTAAAGAAGCCCCCCCCCCGAAAGATCTGAGATATTGATTCTTGATAATTTGGTCTGTCTATTCATTTATTTTAACCCTTTGTATCTCACCGGGACTTTAAGTCCCATTAAAAAAAATTCCTCAATATAGTCTAAATTTACTATAGGATTTCATTGGAACTTCAAAGTCCCTATAGCTTAAGCTTTCCATATAGTTAAGCTATAGTTTAAGCTAAATTTAATATGAGATGTTTCTCATACAGCAAAGAAATATAATAAAAAAGTTTCAAACTATTCTTACAAAAATAAGGTAATTTGGGGTATAAAGGGTTAAGTAAATTAACTGTTTGAAATATTTTTTAATGTTTATAATTTGTATTTTAATTAATTACAATATGTATTTCTTCCAAAATTTTGATATTTTTATTTAATGAAAAGTTATGATTTTTAATGGCATCAGTGGTTATACTAAACATAAACACCAATCAGTTGTTTTTTTAGCTATATTAATTCGTACTCTGCTGTTACTCCTATTTAAAAAAAATATTTATATATATTACCTTTGAAATAAATTTATGACTAAATATAAGATTTATTGTTTTATGGAGGGGAAAAAACTCGGAATGAAAGGGTTAAAGTTTTCTTTTGTAATACGCAACTAAATTCAATTTTTTTTAATTTTATGGGAAACATTTTTGTGATATTCTTTTGAATTTAATTTATATTGACTTTATGAATCTTTCTTTTTTTTAATTATTAAAAACTGTAATTTAAAATATAACAGAAATAATCTCCTGCAGAACTAATATATTATCGATTACAAAAATTTGGGAGTAGGACTTTGCATAACATTTAGCATTAAAGGAAACTGTTTGTTAATTGGCAATTTGCCAATAAGTAGATTAGTTTAGGAATATATATATTTCTTTAATTTAACTTGAACAATTCCATGATACTGTTTTCAATTATGGTTTTTCCTATACCAAAATGTTTTGCAATTGCACAGCTTTTTTTATACTTCCATTATCCGACTATCGTAGGTAATGGAAATATTGTATTCGGTCCAAAAATTCGAAATCGAGATTTCACAAGATTTACATGTTTTAAGGTCTGCTGAGTCCAAAAAAGTGGTTTTTGGCTATTGGTCAGTGTGTGTGTGTGTGTGTGAGGGGGGGGGGGAAATCTTCTGACTATCATATCTCCGAAACTACTAAAGATACAGGAACGGAACTTCAGAATTAAGACAGAACTGGTGTACAGATGCATTTTCCAAATTTTGATGAAAATTGGTAAGTCCGTATCTCAAAAACGGATCTAAAAATTTTCTTCAAAGTTGCTACATAAACACTCTATTAGATGTCTTTTCGAATAATATAGTTGGTTAGTTCAGGAAAATTGATAGGCGTCCTGTATAAATAGCTGAACTTCAGGTACTGCGAGTGGATTCCTTTCTAAACGATTGTATGGACTTTTTTTTTCAAATTTGCAATATTAACCCTATTTTAAATATCCTTTTGTATGTAATTGTTTTCCGCTCAACAATTGAATATGCCAAGTTCTGGTAGAAGTCAGTATCTCGAAAACGGCTCTAACGATTTTCTCGAAAATTGTTACATAAACCCATTTTAGATATCCTTTCTCATGTTTCACATGGTTATTACAGAAAAATTGATAGTCATCCTGATGAGATAAATCGATTTTAGATCTCGAAAATTGGTGCTACAAAAAAATTAAAATGTTGTATATAAACTCTGTTTTATGTCTTTACGCGTGTATCAACTTTCTCTTACTGGGAAATTTTTAGTTGTTTATTTCATTAGGTCAATTCTATGTCTTCTGATCACATTATCTCTAAAAAGTGCATATGATGCGTGTAATAGTGGGTAGTGGAAGTCGTGTGGTTGTTTCACACCAGATTTTTTTTTTTTTTTTTTTTAAATACGACAAATCGTACTTCTTTTTCAGACTGCATGATTACCAATTTTTCTCTGTTACCGTAAGTGAACGCGCAAACACTTTTGTTTTTATTTAAAATATATAAAGCTGAACGTTTATCATTGCATCTATCCGGATTTTTAGTTAGGATTATTAGATTTTAACAAAAAATTGCACATTTATTTATCAGAACAAAATATAACAAACGCCATATTTCTTAATTCAATTGGATAATTGGTTTAAAATATATTAAATGAAAACTCAATTTTAACTTTAAAAGTATTAAAAATAATAGATGGCAAAAATAAATAAATAAGAAAATATATTTCTTTTTAAGTCAAGAAAAAAAGGACGTGCAAACTTTTTAAAAAATAAATACAATTGAGGAAAATGATACTAAAGCAATGAAACGGCTTCGATATAAAATCCCTTGGGGAAAATTGTAATTTTGCTACGAAATAGCGAGGACGTTTCTCGTGAAGATTTTTACTACACAGTTGCGATAGCTACTTTAAATCATCGCCAATTTGATTACAGACATAGCCTCCTAAACTAGATGCCTGTCGCGTTGCTCTAAAACTTGGCAACAGTTTAAACGGTAGACAGCGCCACCTGGTGCAGATTGAGCGAATTTTTTATTCAACTGCCACCAAAAATTTTTTTTAAAGAGGTATATGATATACATAAAAAGCAAATTAAATTGAAGAAACGTCGATTATATAAATCATGTACCACTTCTTAAAGTTATTGGTGGCATTTAAATAAAAAAAATCGCGCAATCTGTACCAGGTGACGTTGCCTACCGCTTCAACTGTTGCTATGTTTCCGGGCTACGCGACAGGCATCTAGTTAAGGAGGCTATGTTACAGAAATGAAAAAGGGACTCCTTTTGTGGCGACGATTTGTAGATGGCCGTTGATTATTGACCCTAGTAGCACACTTGTCCACAGAGCATCCTGAGGAGTTCCATAGGATTTCCCTTTTATCCACAGGTTATCCTGGGGATGATTTTCGGAGAAGATGTACTGCTGGGGGAAGTTTAATTTTAAAAACAGCTTTAGAATTCTTGCGAAGTGTCCAGTCAATAACACAGTGCTCATTAATCCAGGCATTTTTGTAGATAATCTCTAAAAATTCTATTAAAACTTTTTATTTGATATATTACTCAGAAGTATAGGCAGGGTTTAACCAGGCAAAAATATTACTTTAGCATTTTAGCGAAAATAGGCAAGCACTATTTTAGCTTTTTCGAAAGTTAACTCTTTGGATAACATTGATTTCTTTTACTTAGCTTTGTTATCCTCAGTTTTATTTTCTATTCTTTTGTTCCTTGATGATTTTAACCAAGCATCCATATTTGTGACTTTTAAAATATGAATCAGGGAAACTACGTTTTGATTTTAACAATAGAAAAAGAGGTACTCATATCATATGTGTAAAATGAAAAAGCAATTGAAAAATCAAGTAAAGTGTAGTGGTAGATAATCGTGGAATACTAGTGCTAAAATTCTGACATACTTTTAAATATTTTTGCATCTAAATTCAATCATTAAAAATTAAAAATAAATCCAAATTACTATATAAGTAATCATTCCCAAAAATTTCAGTCCTTTCGTAGTATTTGCCTGCAATTATTACAAAAAAAAAAAAAAAAGAAAATCCAAGTTATTATATAGAGATATTTTATACAGTTATCCAGTTTTAGCTTTTTAGCGAAATTCGGACCAACATGTTTTAGCAAAATATGATACCTTTTAGCAAAATGCTAAAAAAACTAATGGCAGTTTAAACCCTGAGTATAGGTGATCAATTTTATAAAGTTTCTGTTATTGGTGAATTAGAATTGAAATGATTTTAATTGCATAGGAGTGGGAGCCCGAAACGTCGAGATCACGAGTCAAGTCATGATCATGAAGTGGCACTCAGATTTCTTCATTAATTTCGCCAAAGCTCTAATCAAAGCCAAAAGTAGAGAAAAAAAATGGTTGCAATTAAATTACATATAGAAACATACATTTTTTGAAAAAATTACCATATAATTATAATTCAAACGGTCCTCACTAAAAGCCAATATTCGCCATGAGAACACGGAACTTTTACTGAAAATTAACGTAGTACCATGTTATAAGACAAGGCATGCACTTATGGCGACAAAGCTACGTTTATTTGTAAGATGAAAAGAAACCGAATTAGAAAAAGTCCTAACATGCTATTGTAGATCTGCATTATGTTAAAGAATGAATAATACATGATCAAATGTTTCGGTAGAGTTGCAATTAGCAAAATATACAAATGTGGGAAGAGGGAGAATGTAAAAATGTAAATAACATAATGTACGTGAATTTAAGTTGCAATTTAGAGGTTATAAAAATGTGTTCGTTACATTTTTCTTTTTTTTTTTACTTTTACAGAATTTTTATTAGAAATGTATAAAATTTGACAAAAATCAATGTTTTTGGACATGAACAAACTAAGTACATTTATTACTTTAAAATTAGAAAATGCTCTTATAAGAAAAGAATAACTTAAGAATACAATGATAGGCCAAGTTTTAAACCTATATAAGTACTAAAACAAACACCCCGGCTGTTCACACTTGTTATACAATGCCTTTACTGTACTCTGCTTCAGTGAGACCGATGTGCGTAGAACTGACTGGATAAATATACAAATTAAGCAAATGGATCAAAGGAAATGCCGCGTTTATAACATTTTGAAATAATTCTAAATTAAAATAAAATAAATAAATAAATAAAAAGTTTCTCGAATTTCCCCAGAAGGGGTTATTCGGAAGTAAAATTTGCTCCCCTAACCCCCACGTACCTTGTAAGATTAAAAAAAAAAAAAAAATGCGTATAGGTAATTATAGCTTTAAATATTCTTTTTATTGTGATGATATAATCACCAATTTTTTTCAAAATCTGTTTGGTCATATTTGTTTTATAAAAACAGAATTTAAGATTAACAATAATAATAATAAGAAAAAAAAAGATACAAACTGTTCATTTTTTCTATTTTTGTATTTAATAGGTATTTGAACATAAATATTTTTTTATTATTAAGAAAGGTAAAAAAAAAAAAAAAACATTATGAAAATATATTTAATAATTTTTTTTAAAAACGTTAAACATTTTAATAATTGTGCCACCCATTTATCCCATCCTACCCTCCCTATCAGAAAAATAAACTCTATTGTCTTTTCTTACTGTTTTATTTATCACTTGCTAATTTTTCTTCATCTTAAACCTTTCATACTTGACAAGCGTTAAAAAAAAAAAAAAAAAAAATAAAAAAAAAAAATAAAGAGATATAATACTTTGTCGTATATTTTTTTGACATCTTACACGGACGTATATCTAAAGAACAAACTTTCATTAAATTATTTATTTTAATTTATAATTGTTGTTAAACTTTAAATTTTATTATTGTTATTAAACTTTAAATTTTACATCTACTTTTTAAGATAGCACGCGATCGTGTTTTATATAAAAATCAAATCATTAAATTCATATTTTTATTTATTTTTATTTCAAATTATTGCACGCGCACTATTTATTTCCTAATTCAAAATTATTAAAAAAACTTTTTCGATATCGTTTGTAACGATACTGTATAAATTTTCTTTTCTTTTTCTTAAAAAAAAAAAAAAAAAAAAAAAAAAAGATTTTGATGAAATTCTGGCAAAAGCAGAATTTAGTTTAGGACGGAGGGCTATTGGTTTTTTTTTTCTTCCCAATTATAACATCGCTTTCAAATTATTCAATTATATTTTCGATAAATTTTAGATTTCGATAAATGTCCAACTATCGAAAATGATTTCGACAAATGTCCAACTATCGTAAACGACAACGCAAAAATCGCTGTCTGAGACTAATAGGCCCTCAGTCCTAAAAAAAAAAAAAAAAAAAAAAAGTAGTTATCGAAAAAAATTACTTCCTCATTATATACATTGAAGTGAATGGTGTCGGGCTTTCCAAAATCCTCATGCTCTTCAAAGAAATGGCGTCTTTACCGGAATTTATGTAAATTGTTTCTTTTTCTTGTTTCGTCTTTCATTTTAACTCAGCCTACTTTCGATTTAAACAATAGGTGTTCACTTTACTTTACTCACAGATGTTCAAAACAAACTTTTAAAAATTTATAGGATTTTTTTTTTTTTTTTTTTTTCGTTACTTTCTTTCCAGCTTCAATAAATTATCACTTTTTGGTAGGTAATTACCATGTATATTATGAAAAAAAGTCTCTCTCCTTCTACTTCCTTTTTTCTGTTTATGGTTTCTTTTTAAAGCTAAAAGGCCGTTTGGAAAAGTAACTTATTTAAAAGCGTTGATAAAACTTGCTTTTGACTTTATTGCTGGCGTATTGTTAGCCCGTAAAAATAGTTTTTCCTTTTGCTAAGATGAGATTATAGATTCGAGACATTTTGCTTACAACCTTACCGGTCTAGCAGCTTTTAATAAGCATTATTGTACATCAAAAAGGCTGAACAATTTTGACAGCAGTGACATCAATTTATATTAAAATGCACTATTATTACAATATTAATTTTAGTGTCAGAATTGGTCAATGCTTCACTCAGGGAAAATATATAAATAAGAAGAATAATTAAAGCTAGAAGAAAAAATCAATCCCAAAACACATGAGGTCCTTCATCAGGGGAGCTCCCCCATGTAGGGAAAGGAAAATGAGAAGTTTCTGACGAAACGTTGGTAATTTAACTAAAAAACACGTTTCTAGCCCCCAACTTCTCACAGATGAAAGCAAGACCATACAGCAAACGAATTTTAATTAATACAAAGCATAAAAAACAATTAAATTCAGAAATCAAACACAGAATATAATACATCTATATAAAATATATGAATATAAATAATATAAGAATATATAAATGCATACCTGGACAAACTCGAATAGTCATTAGAATATGGAAAATTTGAACCCCCCCCCCCCAATTATAAACATAGAACCCGCTTCAGCTAGTAGGCCACTTACCAGCACTTAAATGTTGCCCAAAATGGAACAACCAACCTTAGGTGGGATTATGATCAAGAAAATTTAAATGTTTATTGATTAAAAAACTGATTGATGTTCTGGAATTAATTTTTCATCTGGCTTTAATTATTTTGCTTATTTATTATAGTTTTATATTTCCTTTTGCAGCATTTGCGCATTGGTTTATAAGAACTCTGTTCTAGTTCTATATATTTAATAATTCAAGTTTTACTCCATCCTATATTTAAATTTTATCTTATATATATACCGCCTCCATCTATAACGAATAAGTAGTCGTCTTCAGAACCTTTAAACTAGAAATATAGATTTACGAGCTATACGTATAAGGTAAACAAATAACTTGGATAGACGAAATGATCGAGAATTTCCAGTCTACACGTTTCTAGGTGGTGAAATAATATTAAGAATATTATGAGTCCTTTCGATTGTGAGAAATTCTCCTCAAAAATATCACTGCGCTGGAAAAAAATGGGAAAAAAAATCGAGCTCGACACAATTTTTGCTTATTCTTTTGTAAAATGATCTCCTCAATCTGAATTACTACCATTTTGCCCAGTCACCCACCGTTTTTTCGGGACATCAACCCCTCCTCCATTTTATCACTGTTCAGTAATTTTATGGCCATGAATTTGATTTGGAGAATGAAAAAGAATTTAACACTTAAAAACAAAAAATATATATAATGTTTAATAAATAACATCAATAATAGATTTTAAAAAATATAAGAAAAGTAATACATAATTTCAGTGGAAAATCCTCCCCTAAATTTTCCCCTTGCTACAGATATTCAGGTTTTAGAATTTTCCAACTCTGTAGCCCCTCAGAAGATATTTAACAGTTAAATTAATCCTTTCCCCCCACCCTAAAAATCAAATTTATAGCTATAAAATTACCAAAAAGGTATTAAAATAGGGGGCCGCCCCTAAAAAATGATGGGCTATAGGGAAAAATGGACGTCATATTTGGATTAAGGAAATCATTTTACATAAGCATTTGGAAAAGTGGTGTTGGGGGCAATTTTCAGGCAGAGCAGTGTATAGAAAAATATCTAGAATTTTAAATGGGGGTTTTTAGAACTTGCTAGCAAATGAAACTAGAATGACTTGGAGCTATATTTAAGGTAAAGGCACCAGGGTTCGCCATCCTCACAAAAGACATGTTAAAATAACCGTTAACCCTTTCAGTGGCACTAAGTAAAAATGATTGAATTTCCTTTTAAATATATATATATCATAAAGTAAACATCCCCTACAAGTAATATTTGATGAAGAAAAAAATTCAGCATGTGGGGATTTTTTTGTGGGTGGTGGCTAGGCGTTCTAGCCACTGTGTCTATCCACCTAAAAGATGCTCCTAAAAATCAAACTAAAATTAATGATCTAAGATAATATGTAAATCTGTTGTATTTAAAAGGTGCATTACAGTATATTTACACTACCAAATACTTTTGAATAAAAAATTATTTTTCATAAAAATATATAAAAGAAACGTCAAAAAATTTTCCCGCAACTTGTCCATTTAAAAAAGGTCACAGGCACATCCTGCTTAAAGTTACTGTAGTTCTGCCATCTCTATTTCAATTTTAGAAGTACACATTAACTTTTCATAAAAGTGGATAAAAAAAAGTAGCCACTGCACACTTAGAGAAAAATTTCTAAAATAGGTGGATAGACCTTCTAGCCATCGCCCCTGAAAGGGTTAATCAATAACTATGCATTTGAATCCGCTCGAGCTATACTATTCGGTTCTATGGAATCTACCACGGGCGGATTAAAATTCATAATGCTAATTAACACTTATTTTCATGTCTTTTGTAAGGGTGGCAAACACTGGCGTCTTTTCCTTACTAGAGACACAATTAGTTTCTAGATGTCACAGAAATTTTTCTCAGTGTTCAACAACTTGACAACAAGTGATAGCTTCTATAAATCATACATTTTTATAAAAATGATTTGTTAGTGTTTAAGTATTCAGGATTTTAATAAGTACTTTTTTCGCGTAAAGTAATATTTCAGCAGTATTATTAAGAATCGTTTCACACCATCTAATTTTATTTATCTTGGAATCAGTTGGTTCAAAATGGCTGCATTTATAAGTTGTTTTTTCCGAGTTTTCTGCCAATAAATTATAAAAAATAGGACAGTAGTCTGGAAACTCTTGAGCTAAAAATTTCCATTATAAAGAATCTTAATGATCATTAAGATGCAATTTCAAATATCATAAAGATTTTTAAAAGAAGTATAACTTAAAAATAGCTTTTTTGGGTGTTAGCAAAATGTGTCATATATATATATTTTTTTTTTTTCCTTTCTTTCTTTTTTTTTTTTTTTTTTTTTTTTCCAATCAGTTTTTCCTCTTTAATGATTATTCTATAAATCATAGAAATCAAGGTTTAATGATATAACCTGATAACTATATTTCCGATTTAAAACTTGAAAAATCGTACAAAATCCATTTTCAAATTTAATATCTTAAAAAAAAAAAAAAAAAAAAAAAAAGTTTAATAGCATAAACGAGTTCCATATATGTATCAGGATGATGTATTATGAAGAATTATGAAAACTTTTAAGAATATGATGTATTATGATGTATTAAGAAGATGTTTAAGAATAGGGTCTCCAGCAATTATTGTATATTGAAATTAATAAGAATCGTGAAAATCCCTTTTCAATTTCGTAAAGTTAACATAAAATACAATAACATAAAAAAGTAAGGAAAGCAAAAAAGTAAACTTCTTGTAAATGAGCAGGGTATTATATAATCTATACTACATCTGAAGTTACTCTGTCCCTCTTTTAATATGATTTTTGTTTCCTGATTCCTATCCGCATAGTGCGTTATTCGCAATTATCTCACTTCACACCCATAACAACTTAATTCCCCACTACGTTTTAATATGGAGAAAAATCGCACCCGCCCACAATTTGCAAAAATTACGCTGGCGAAAAAAAACCTTCAGAGAAGGTGTAAAGATTTCATAATAATAATTGTTCATAAGGAAAACATGAATGCCAACATTACGATAAAATTCACGATTACATTATTAAAGAAAGGGCAAGGAATGTTTCCTACTATCCCTTCTGGATTTATATCTCATTTTAATATCACTTAACATCGGAAAAATCATCTGATCTGCGTTTTCGATACCACGACATCGGACAAACAGCACCTTGTGTACCAGAAATCGAGGTCAAGTCATGGGTTTAGCCTGTGGAGTAAACATGCCATTGTTTCTAGATTCTATTGTGTTTCGCTAGTGGTTGATTAGTTGCAAGAGCAATTGCAGGCAATTTGTTGGATCAAGAAGCCCTTTGCTTTGTGAAGGTGAAATTTTCGACCTGTTGAAATTTATTTCCTGGTTCTTATGTTTCGGAGGTTTTTGGGTAGTCTTTGGTGGTTTCTGCTGTTTGTGAGATACACCCCGCGACGAAAAGATAGGAACAACGGGTTTTTTCTTTGATTTTTCATAAAATAACGTTATCTAAATTGTGCTTATCATTTATTATTATTATAAAATAACGCTATTCCTGGACTAATTTTTGTTTTAAGACTAATTTAGAAAAATTTTAAGACTAAAATTTTTCTGATTTAAGACTACACAGCGCGACAAAAAGATAGGAACAAAGTTTTTTTTTTTTTAATTTTTGAATATGATTATTTTCAATATGATTCAAATATTTAGTAATATGTTTTTGATATGATAATATTTTGTTATGATAATTAGTTATCAGCACAATTTAGATAATGTTATTTTATGAAAAATTTTAAAAAAACCCTTTGTTCTTATCATTTATCACGCAGTGTAGTCTTAAATTACAAAAATTTTAGTCTTAAAACTTTTCTAAATTAGTCTTAAAACAAAAATTCGTCCAGGAATACTGTTATTTTATAATAATAATAAATGATAAGCACAATTTAGATAACGTCAATTTATGAAAAATCAAACAAAAAACCCTTTGTTCCTATCTTTTTGTCGCGGGGTGTAGTTAAGAGAAAATATTCTCCTGTCAGAAGATATCAAACAAATCTTGAAAACTTTTTCAATTAAATATACTCTATAGAACCGATAAGTTAAAATTAATTTTAAATGTTTAGTGCACTTTTGATTGGAGGATTAGGATGGAAAAATTGTGTTAGTTACGCAAAATGTGTTGTTTGTGAAGTTTTAAATTGTTTTCAAACAAACATTGTGAAAACATAGTTATGTAAAAGGGTTTTTCTTAAATTTCTGATAAAAGATCTTCTACAATTTATTATTAGGTTATTAAAAAAAGTGAATTATTTTATAAGTCAAAAAGAAATTATGTTTGTAAATTACAGTTATGGAATTAAGATTTCATTAAAATTTCTTTTGATGAGTAAATTTTTATCAAAATAAATTATTCCAAATTCAGTAGAAATTCAATGAAATTTTAAGCTTTTTTCCTTTTAATTTTAAAGTTAATAAAATAAAAAAAATTTATATGAATATATTATTTATACATTTATGAATTGTATGAGTACATGCATGTATATGTATTTATATGTATACATACATATATACGTATATGTATATATTTATGAATACATATATATATATATATATATGTATACATTGTATGAATACCTTTTATTTAAACTTTTTTAAAACACTTGAAAGAATGTACTATAAATCGGATTTTAGAATTACAAATAATAAAAATTACACTCAAGTATAGAAAATCGTAAACACTGATACAAATCGAATGAAATATAATAGTAATTTTAATATGAATTAACCTGACTAAGAAATGGTTATAGTTCTCAGGAAAGAAAGTTTGGAGTATTTTTGCTTCCATTATTTTCATACAGAAATCCTTGTATAGTATATTAACAGTAGTTTTTTAAACATGATAAAATTAATAAAAAGAAAATACAGGTGGGAATGAAAGTCAAAACTTTTCTCCCCTAGTTTCAGTTAAATATTGGGTTATATTTATTAATTATTCATTAACATGGCGCTTTAAACGTAAAATAAGCATAAATAAAAGATACCATTCAGACAGCTTTTCCCTACATGTTTTCTTTCTTAATAATATTTTAAAGATTTTTTTTTTTTTTTTTTTCTGAAAAATTATGCTTATTAACTTAACGTACTGTGCTAATGTAATTTTGTCCAAATTATGTGTTCAAAAATAATTTTTGTAAATGATAGATAAGAAACCTGCCTTTATTATAAATTGAATTTCTATAAAACTCAAAAAAGTTTTAAACTACATATTATAAATGTAATCAATACATTTAAGCGAATCTTAAAAGCAATAAAAAAATATAAAAAAGAGGTATTATTTGGTTGGTTGGTTAGGTTTTACGTCGCACTAGTGGTGCGCATATGGGCAATTGGCGACGGTCTGGGACACACCCCTAGAGGGGGTCCGGAGACATGCCATCACAATTTTGATCCTCCATGGAAGGGATGGCTCTCCCGCTTCGGTGACCCCCAGAGGTATAATATTTGATGGGAACATGGAGGACATTGCGGCCACGACAGATTTTACGTGCACCAGCCACTATTAGTGTACACGACGGTCTTTGGCCGGCTCGAGTACCGAACCCGCAATCTTCCAATTACGAGGCCGGCGCTCTACCGACTGGGCTACCGCGGCCCAAGAGGTATTATTAAAATAGTCATTGAAGTAAATTTATTATTATAATGCAGGTAATGGATGTTAAATCATACATATGAAGAAAATCTCTAGAAAATTAACGATAATATTTAGATTATAGCGAGTTAGGCAAATTTGACCGTAAATAAAATTTTATAATACGTCAAATTTCTTTTTTAATGTGTAAAACAATATTTAACAAATGAAATTATTTTGCTTAATTTTAAAACGTAATATATTACTACAATTTAATAAGAAAGGTACATTTCTGTTTGAGGGCCAACGGCGCTGTTTGGCGTCCTTGGCGACTTCTGCCGACCAGATTCCGGCTCAGCATGATTTTCAAAGCTGATGTGTAGGAGATGGAGGTTTCAAATTTGGGTTTCGCTCGTCGACCAAACCGTTAGTTTTCCGTGATTTTTTTCTTTTTTTTCTTCTTAAAACCTTGCGCATATCTTTGCTAGGAACTCTTACAAATATCTGCGGTGGGCATACCTCTATGCTCATGTCTTTTTAGTGTAGAAAAACAGCCTTAACCTATACTCCAAGTCTTAACAGGTTTTCAGTGAGTTTCGAAAAATATTTGTAACTACTTTAAATAAAAATTTCTAGGAATTTTTCGACACTATTTTACTATCTTAACGTTAACAATTGTGAAAGTAGCTTAGATAAAGTAATAGGTAGGTTTATATTTTGTAATTAGGTAATGATTAATATAATTTGAAACGCATGTCTCTCACTTTCAATGTAGCATTTATTGTTATATTATTATTATCATTATTAATTAAAAAATCGAAATTCATGGAGATATAAGAATAAGAAAATTATTAATTATAGTCTAATTAATATGAATAGATGGATACATGAATGGATGGATGCATGAATGGATGGATACATGATACTTTACATGAATGGTATATATACTGTACCTTAGGTAAACACTCGTAAATACTGGCTAGCACCAGTGTTGCTAACTTGTAGGAACTTTTCTATTTAGTAGTTACCACTAATTTTGAATAATGATTTTTAATGCATGAGAGTAGATTACTCAAATATAACAAAAAACAGTGGTAGATATTGAATAAAAAAGTTATTGCGAGTTGGAAATACTGGCTAGGAGCCGTTAAAAAGACCCCCAAGCCGTAACCCCTCACCGGGTGAACGTGAAAAGGGGGGGGGGTCTATCTACTAAGTCCTCACTCTTATTTTTGTAATCTTAAATGGAGTACAAATTTCGATGGTACTAAATATAAACCTTTCTTTTTCATTTACTATTTTAGTTTTAAATCAGTCCCTGTTGACATTTTGGTAATGCTGTATTTATACCGATAGAAAAACCTGTGATAAGGCAAATCTGATAATACCTTATCTCGAACCATCATGTTACTTTCGCTGTAAAATATGCGTGCATAATATAAACACACTGCAATATTTTATAAGTATAATGATTATACAGATCAAGATAGAAATATTCATCTTTACATGATTAAAAATTGCCGGTCTTCATGAGATGGAAAAACTTTGAATTATAATCTTTCAATTTTACTTTTTTTTTTTCCAGGTGATTTTTTTATTCAGTAACAAAAAGACTTTAAAATTAATATTTATTTCACATTATCTTTATGATCATTACTTACTTATAAAAGAAAAATAGAGTTAAGGGTTACTGAGAACAAAGATATGCGATGCCGATCAAAAGATAGCAGATAAGATTTTCTTACAGAAAGAAATCTCAATCTATATTTTGAGAGATCTATAAGAAACTTATCAAAATGCTTATAAAATTTGATTTACATGATGGACGTATCACATATTTCAATACCTATATCGAATAAACGTGATTTGGTTGTTTTATATTCACCACATTAATAGTCATTCACTAGTGAAAGTTTATCCATGGGCAACCCTTCGGCGCCAGGGGCGTATCATTCCCATCGTAAAATGGGCGTTTTTATTTCGATGGAGTGTACGTTACTTTTTTTCATTTTGGAAGTATTCTATCGATTACACCTACGTGACTGAGATAAATCGATAATACGCACGGCTCTATGAAGCATTTTGCGTTAAAATACTGCTAAACACGGAATGTTATTGGTTTGAGTCTAGACACCGACCTGGGAAAAGGGTTATTTTGTCTGTCGAGGGAATATAAAAATGAATTACTCTGTGAAATATCTTCATTTAGTATAATATTGAACGTTCGAAATCTAGAATCGAATTTTTCTGATATAGGTTGAAAAAATAAACTATTTCTCTTTTGTGATATGAGTGATATTTAGGGGAAACCAAAGTAATGTCGTTTAATAATTCATTTTAATTCAATATCACTTTATTTCTGTAAAGCATTTTATTATTTTAATTCTTTTTTTTTTTTTTCCCTCATCTGACATATATTGCAGTAAAACACGCCGAAAAACTTTTGTTGAAATATTAGGTCTACCGGTGAGTTCTGCCCTTTTTGAATTAATAAAATAACACCAGAAATTTTTGTTTATATTTATATGTTACTTTAATAATTATCATCTTAAAAGTTATCCAAGAATATCTTTAATATCATCCAAGATAAATTTCCAATGACATTATTTTAATTCAAAAGGATAGAACTTCTCAGTAGACCTAATATATGAAACTTTATGAGAACACCATAATAATTAAAAAAAAAAAAAAAAAAAAAAAAAAAAAAAGCTCGTATCAATTTTTCAGTTTTTGAAGTAAAAATAACTAAGTATGACCCTTCGGCTAAAGAAAAAAAAAAAGTAAGCTCGACTGTTGCATGAAAGTTTCAACGCGATTATTTTTACGGCTAAAATAATTTCTTAAAACTTTCTAAAGTTTCTAAAATTGTGAAGTTTTAAGAGTCTTTCTCATTTTGGTTGACCAATATGAATAAAAGTATAGCAAATTTCTATCTTTTAAGAAGCTTCTTTGTTATTTTACCAAGCCTAATAATCATTTACAGAACATTTGATATTAAATCGTGGTTCATGTATGCTAAAATAAACATTATGGAGTATTAAAATAAGAGATTTTTGTATATATTTACAATTAACCATTATCCACTATGAGAACATGGTGTTATGCTTAGTCTTTCTCTAAATATACGGGAAAATGAAAAATCGTAAAAGATTCATGAACACAATAATACTGAAGTGTACATATGTGTGCACTTGTCAAATTTATTGTGACGGTTAGCAAAAATTAGCGTTGTACAACCATACTGGGTGCAACATTTTTTACAAATTAGAAATTCTCACTAAATCAGGGTTTTGATGATGTTTTGATGATGATGTTTATTATGGTGTTTTCATAAAGTTTCATATATTAGGTCTACTGGGAAGTTCTATAATTTTGAATTAAAATAATGTCATTGGAAATTGTTTTTGAGGATGCAGGGTTTACGTTTTGAGTCCCACTTTTGTTAAATAAATAAATAAATAAATAAATAAATAAAATAAAATAAAATATTTTCGTGAAATTTTTAGTTACTATTGTGGAAAATAAAATATTTTTGTGAAAATCCTTTTTTTTTTTTTAAGTATAAAGTCTAGCAGGCATTTTATATATTATTTTATATCAAATTAATAGAATTTACTTGAACAAAATATATACATTATTTAGACGATGGAAAGAATTTGTAAAAGGATAAATTTTATTTTTTAAAAAAATTATGCAGGTGCAGTTCATATGATTTTGAATTTTATGAAGGATCTCTTTTTATGAAGTTGAATTTTATGAATTTGAATTTTATGAAGGGACCTTTTATGTGGATTTGAATTTTTTTTTTGAAGAGTTTCTTTATATGGAATTGAATTTTGTGATGGGTCCCTTTTTATGGATATAAATTTTGTGAAGTTGCTTATTTACGATATAAAATTTTGTAAAGGAACAACAAAAAGAGGCTAATTTTTGCCTGGACCGAACCTTGCACTAAAGTATGATTACTTTGTCGCCTTTGTTCTTCATTGTTCATTATTATATAAAAGAAATATGCTCACATAACACAAAATGTTTCAGTTACGTTGCAGAAACGTAACAATTTTTCTTTAT
This sequence comes from Salticus scenicus, assembly GCA_963930645.1. Classification (NCBI taxonomy): domain Eukaryota; kingdom Metazoa; phylum Arthropoda; class Arachnida; order Araneae; family Salticidae; genus Salticus; species Salticus scenicus. The sequence continues at coordinate 112,078,754 of OZ005662.1, forward strand.
CATAACACATTTCAAAAATGCTTTCTGATATCTTTTTAAAGTGTTCACACTTTTCGATATTCTATCTGTTAAAAGACTGAAATTTTTCTGTTATGTTTCTGATTGTATGTTACAATTCGCGATCATGTCAACGTTTTGTAACAATCTGAAAGCAAACTAAACGTTTCGAAACGTTTCTGCAGAAGTGAATTTATTTAAACGTTATCTGATTTTTACACTTCTGAACAGTTTGGTTCTGTTAAGGATAGTAGAATAAATTGCAACTGAAAAAAAAAAAATATACTAAAACGTAATATTTACGTATTAATTCATATTAACACATCAAACGATTATTTTTATCGTACTTCAATTGGTTATGGTGATCCGTTTCTATTGCAGTATTCAATAAGTTTTGCTGTGTTACTTTTCAAAAATGGTCAAATACATTGTAATCTGGTGTGAAACAACCACGACTTCCACTACTCACTATTACACGTATTACATGCATTTTTGAGAGATAATCTGATCAGAAAACATAAGTGACGTAAAGAAGTAGAAACCTAAAGTTTTTCCGGTAAGAGAAACTTTATACACATATAAAGACATATAAAACGAAGCTTACATATAACGAGGTAAAAAATAAGAAGAAAAAAATGGTAGTTATTTTTTTAAACATAAATTTCCAATATCTGAGAATGACCTACCTAAGCAGGATGACTGTTAATTTTCCTCTAATAACCACGTAATACATGAGAAAGAAATAGATTTATATAACAATTTTCAAGAAAATCGTTAGAACCGTTTTTGAGATACCAACTTTTAGAAAAAAATCAATTATTGACCGGAAAACAATAATTACATACAAAAGGATATTTAAAAGGGAGTTAATATGGTGAGTTTACATCCGTACAGCCATTTTTAAAGGAACGCGCTTGCGAGACCTGATATTGAGCTATTTATACAGGACGCCAGTCAATTTTCCTGAACTAACCAACTATATCATTCGAAAGAACATCTAATATAGTGATTATATAGCAAATTTTAAGAAAATCGTTGGAGCCGTTTTCGAGGTACGGACTTACAATCCTACTTCCGGTTTCCAATGTCCCACTGGTTTTTAAATTCCCCCCAAAATATGGATAATTCATCTGTAGACCAGACCTGTCTCAATCCTGAAATTTTGTAGCTCTATCTTTATTAGTTTCGGAGATGTGATAGCCAGAAGATTACACACACACAGACCAATTGCCAAAAACTACTTTTTCGGACTCAGGGGGCCTTAAAACGTGTAAATCAGGTGAAATCTTGCTATCGAATTTTTTGACCAAATACAATACTTCCATTACCTACGGTAGTAAGGTAATGAAATTAAAAATAATACTTTAGACTTTTTTAACTATAGACTGTGTAAGTCTTAAATCATATCAATACATTAAATAAGCATTTCAATTGTCTATGGTCAGCAGTGTCTCTTTCAGTATCCAATAAGTTTCGCTGTGGTAATTTTCAAAAATAGTCAGATAGATAAAGATATTAGATTGTAATCTATAGCAAAAGAAGAAGACATTTGATGTAACGGCAGAATTAAATTTTTTGAAAGAGAAAGTTGATTAGGCCAGGATTTGAAACAGAACATTTGGGTTAACATCCCAAAGATTTATTATCTGAGAAAATCATTACGATAGCCAAGAAATGAACAATTTTTGACTAACAGAAAACTAAATATGAATTTTCTGAAACATGAAACATACTTTGTACCAACTTGGGATGTTTTTAAATATTGAATAATAATAAAAAATGAATAGTTTTTGACTAGATTATCAAAAATAGGGTAGGTGCTCCAGTGATTGTATGCTCCAGTAATTGACATATATCCCGAAATATTTAATAAATAAGAAAAATAATAAAATCATATATTTTTATGAGAATTTTACATTTTATGTCAAACACTAGGAGCATAGGGTTCTAATAACTGGTAAAATGAATAACTAGCAGTTTCAAACACTGGAACGTAGGGTGCCAATTGCTGATAAAAGGAAAAATTGGCATTGTCAATTATTGGAACATTGAGTGGGTGTCAAACAAAAATTCATTAAAAAAAAATAATTGTTATCAAATGTATATATTTTAACATATATGTTGTTCTGAATGTCTTTCATGCTATATGTATTAACTTAAGATTTCTAAAAATATTTTCTGATGACTAGAACATTAAAAACATCAGAGATTGCTCTAAAAGTGTCAATCACTGGTGCACTTACCCTATATAGGATTTTTACATTTTTTTTTTTTTCAAAACTATTTGGGATGCTTAAAAAAAATCATAGCAAATGTCAAAATATAATTTAATTTTTCGCTTCAAATTTTTCGCGAGTACAATCAAAGAAATAGCAATTTAAATTAAATAATTGTGCTATTTTTCAATCAATGCTTGGTTAATCATGCAAAACCTTTCTATGTAATCGGTAAAAGTTGAAGTTATAATTCGTTTTTAAGTTTCCTTTGAACACATTAGAATTTGATAAAACTCTCGAAGTTGTTGTCACATGCAGACAATTTTTGATAAAGTGCGAAAAAGAGCTGATATTTCAGTATAAGATTACATATAATATTTAAAATATTAGTCAGAGGCTTTGTCAAATATATTACGAAAGATAAATAACACTATCGTTAAAAGTATATATAGCAGTTACGGTAAAATTAAAGATACCGTCGTCAAATCAAAATGACCAATGAAGTTTATGCTCCTAAACGTGATTCATATATAGAAGTACAAATCCTCCTCTATATTTTGCATTGATATTTTTAATCACATACAGCCGCTGATATCCATTAGACATCTAAATTAGATCCAAATGATCCATAAAAGGTACAAAATATCTAAAATGTCCATTTGGATATCCTGTACTAATTATAGATATCTATTAGATGTTTAAATATAGACGAAATTCAGACGTGCCTTTTTCGATGTCTAATAGATGTAACATAGTAGATCAAAACAAGATTTAGATAATGTAAATATCTATTAGATCTAACAAGAACAATTATTGGAGATTTGGAGATTTATCTGATATGTAACAGATAATCTAATGCATGTAAAAAAGAATGAAGTTTTCCGTGTTTATAGATATCTGTAGGATATTTATAGAAGGTTAGTGGATTATTTTTTTAAAACTTTTATACGTGTTTATAGATGTCTTTTGGAAGTAAGTGGCTGTGGGGGATAATAGAAAGACATTGTAAATGTTACTTATTACTTTTGGTGCTTTTACCGTTGATGCCACATTTTCTTTCCTAACCTATACTAATTGCTGTTACAATATAGTAAAATAATATCTATATATAACAATCACTTATACTACGCGATTATGTTTAAAGAGAGCACGCTGCACCAGTAAAATTATGGGATCTTGAATAACTCAATAATTAATTTATTAATATTTCTTTTCATTTTCTTCAGCTAAAATTTTGACAGTATCCGACAGTTTGTATTTTTCTTGTTATATATTATATAATATGTCGCTTCAACTCGCAGACAATTAAAAAAAAATCATGACTAAGTAGGGTAGGTGCTCCAGTGGTTGGCATGCTCCAGTAATTGACATTCATCCCGAAATAATTAATAAAAAAGGAAAATAATAAAATCATATATTTTACATATAAGAATTTTAACATTTTTTGCCCAACACTGGAGCATAGGATGCTAATAACTGGTAAAATGAACAACTAGGAGTGTCAAACACTGGAACATAGGGAGCCAATTACCGATAAAATGAAAAACTGGCAGTGTCAATTACTGGAACATTGAGTGGGTGTCAAAGAAAAAAATATTGTTATCAAATGTCAATATTCTAACATATATGTGGTTCTAGATGTCTTTCATGCCATATGTACTAACTTAAGATTTCTAAAAATATTTTCTGATGACTAGAACATTAAAAACATGATTGCTCTAAAAGTGTCAATCACTGGTGCACTTACCCTATATAATACTTATTCATATTTATGGAAGCTGTATACTAAGCTCAAATACTTTGACATCATACAGAAATCTTCAATACATTTAAAATTCTTAAGAAATTCTTTGATAACCTATAAAATACGCATTTGTAATTTATGGCACGTGTCATTCTTTATTCCGTCCAGCTCAGTCGTTTTTACGTGATACTCCAAGAAAGCGTTGCAGATATCGGGACACACACCTATCACATACAACCCCATACATAAAATGTTTTGAAGGCTTTTATAGTTTATTTTATGCCTGAAACGAAAGATATCGCAAAATTTTTCCACTCTGCGTGATTAACTGAAAAGTATCGTATCTGTATTGCGCATGCGCAAACATTTTCCTCCATGTCTCGAATAATGCTAATTTTGGAATGGTCGATAGATATACTCTTAAGTTGAATAATACGCCTATACTTATGTTAAGTATCATTCAATTCCATTTTATGCGACATTCGGGGAAAAAATGTGTTACAGACAAACACACTCACACACAAAATACTCGAAATGTCTTTTTAGCTACCTGTGTGTCTGAAACGGGGAGATATTACAAAAGTTATCAATTCTGAGCTATTTACAGACAAAAGTCTGATATTGATATAGATTGTCGTCTGGTGCATAACATTTACTATACAATATATATAATATATTATACAGTTTAATCACTTGCACAATCATTTTTTGCATTGTTATATAATTCATTAAATTTGATGTTAACTTTTTAAATATAAATTTATATACACAAAATACGTATGCAACTGGGTGTAAATCACTTCCAGAACTATAGACAAAGCCAACTAGTTAAAACAAATTTAATTACACAAGAATACTCTGCTGCCATATTTTGACTACCGCAATTTTCTGTGTATAATCCGCAGGTCAGATATGTCAGTTTTCCACCCGAAATTTTAATTTAACAAATATAGTATGTAGGAGTTGTTCTCTCCTTTGAAGTCTTAGAAAAAAAGATTTTTCTGTTAAAGAAAATTACTGGTGGCGAAATGACATATCATACCTGCGGATTATACACCAAAAATTACGGTAATTATGGTCCTAGTTGAGGTATTTAATTTTTGTAATCACCTTACATAATCTTGTTTAACCTAACGTTGTTCACCTTACATATAATGACACTTTAATTCTCTGTTAAACTGTATTTTTACTAATACATTATTTATAAAATTTACGAATTATTTTTAAATTATAAATTATTTTTAAAATGCAGTTAGATTTTTTTAATAGCCTACGTATTACCATGTTTTTATTAACTTGCTTTCTTGTTTGTTTGTCCAGTACAAATCTTGCAGTAGATTTTTAACTAACTTCCCGACTAGCTAGACATTTGAAACTTTTAGAATAGCTCAGAACACGATGACAATGCCTTCTTTTAATAATTTTATTCGATTAATAAATGTTTTCTTTCAATTAATAAAATGTGAAAATAATAACCACATAATAGCTTTAAATTTAGCCATTTAAGTTCGTTTTATAATTTAATTGTTGAGGGGTTTTTTTTAGTAAAACAAATACATTTACTTAAACGTGAACTATAAAAAATTGTAAAAAATTAGATTATGCATCTCACAAAAATTGACGTCATTATTAGTTTAAAAATTTTATTCACATTGATAAAGTGCTAATATAGTTCTATAGCTATAACTTCCCGACTAACTAGACATTTAAAACTTTTAGAAAGGCTCAGAACACGATGATAATGCATTCTTTTAATACTTCTACTCAAATAATAAATGTTTGAAAATTTAATATAATTGCTCTCTTTATTACGCATTTGATTATTTTCTTTCAAATTGATGAGATAATTCACCAAAAATTTTGTGAAGTTCACATGATTCACCACAAAATTTTAAAAACGTGGTATATAAAAAATTCTTTTTATCTTATAGTTCCTTTACTTTTATGTATTTAATTTCTAACGATTTAGTAATGCTTATGATTTTACTTAGCCAAATTCAGATCTTGTAAGTAAAAAACACAAAAGATCTGTTGTCCATATTAACATACCATATAACCTATTTAGTGTAATAGTTTATGTAATAGACGCTGCATTTGGCATTTTACACAATTTTTTTGCTCTGTAAAATAAATATATATTAACAAAACAATAGTGCATGTTTTAAAACCTGTAGATTTTTATCTTCCTTTACCAGTGTCTCGCAAACTATTTGTTACAGTCCGGTAAATGCTAATTTTTCGTCAGAAAAACTTATTATCTTTTGAACAAAACCAGGATATGATTGGCATTCATCGCCTGAGTTATTGTTCATTCACCAAATAATATTCCACAACCAACCACCTAAGTACCTTAATTTCTTTGTATTTTTCCTTCCTTTCATAAATATATTCAATCTTTTGCGCATTCTGGTCATGATATTGACCCTCCTGTCTTGTTCTTGGATCTATTAAGTACGCCATTGCTTCTTAAAGTTGGTTTAAGAATACGAAAAGCGGGAAAAGTCGTGACAAGCCAATGGAATGCAAAGATCTAACGTCCGGATCTGGCAACCCGTATTACGTAAAGCGGTATTTATAGGAACTTGCGTGATCAAGGGGTTGTTTTGGGAATACAAAATGGCAACAGGTACGCGATCTTTAAAGAAACCGTTGTTGAAAAACTTGTTCATAGTTCGAATACTTCATTTCTTTTTCATTTGCATAAGGTTATTTTTCCGGTTACAAGGATTTTTCAGTTGGAAAATTGTTTAGAGGTGCATTGGTCATTCACGAAAATACCTTTGTTTGTTTGCTTTTTTTTTCTGTGCGAGGTTGACGTTATTTATTTATGGATTCTTTTTTTTTTTTTTTTGCTGTATGTAGACATATCAATTAAAGTTAAAAACAGGGTTTCGAAAATTACAGAGAATTCGAGAGGTAATGATTTTTGAATGCTTTCCAAATATATTTTCCTCTTCGCGAACAATAAAAATTGTGATGTCATGTCACTAGACCAGAGTGACCATATTTTTTTTCATTGAATTTGGGGACAAAGATGGCGGTCTCCTCGAATTTTGAGGACAAAAAATAAATAATTAAATCACCTTAAATTGTAAAATTTTAGTAATTTTTATGTATAAAGCACCTAAAAGAACTTGTTTCAGCTTATTTATTATACATATAATAAATCATTACATTATAATCGGCGTCCCCAAATGTGTTGTAATTTCTGGGGGACGAAGGTAGTTTTCGAGGGCTGTCCTCGAGATTCGAGGACATATGGCCAGCCTACACTAGATCATTCCTAGAGTTTAAACCTATATCAATTGCTCCCTGAGTAGATCTAATATGACGTTGGAAACCTCTCAACTTCCACATCAAACAAATGATACATGGATAATAGATGTCGATTTATTTATTTATTTATTTTATTATTATTATTATTATTTTATCCCAAAATGTTATTTTTTTTCTTTCTTTGCCGTGAAATTTGGTAACACCTTGAATGCATATATTGTTTAAATGAAATTTAGTATTACTGACTTAAAAATGCGTATTTATGATGTAAGTCAACCTCATACAAAATAGCTCTTCCTACAAATATAAATGATATACAAAAATTTGTAAGGCTTCATAACTTAAATATATATTTTTTTTAATTTAACGAAAGATTTATGGATATTTTTCAAGATTTATTACAAATGTAGTATTTTTTCATGAACAATACATGTTGCAGCACACAAATTTCTTTCAAAAAACATAAATTATAACTTTTCTTTTTCTTTCATTCATCATCTCAAAAACATTTAAGACTCCTGCATCACCTTAACACAATAGCAAGTCTCTTCTTTACCTTCTTACATAAATAAAAGTAACGCGTGCCCTTCTCGCGGCTTCGGGTGTTCTCAGAAAGGCTTTGCCCCATCTTGAATTCAGTGGGCAGGATGAATCACGAAAATTTTGACGCCCCAAGTCTCATCTTATTTCCTCAATCTTTTTTTCCTGGTAATCCCCTTCCTATAGGTGTTTCTACCAAAACCTGGACACTCCCAGAGTTTTGAAAAGATGCGTAATCAGTATCATCCGAGAAAAATTCTTCTTAAAGACTAGTAAATAGCATATAGACTGCAGAGGACAAATGCCAGCTTTGAGTAGTATTATCTTGACTTAAGTTCAGCTTTGGTGAGCTTGATGTCATTGTTGTGGAAGTGCGAGCAAAATTACTAGTAAAAGATAGTTTCCTTTTGAATTTTTTATGTAATGTTAGCTTAGATACTATTTTGGCCTTGAATGAGCTTAGATGTCTTTAGTTATAAAGATGATATTGTACTGTATCGTGCCCTGTGTCATTTGTTTAGGCATTCAAATAATTTATTATATCGAAGAAGGGTAGTTGCTTGAAACACTAAATTAAATGTATTATGATACAAGTGTTTAAAGAATAGAATGGTATTAATATTGCAGTTCTCCTTAAACACTAATGAATAGCATTTAGACTGCAGAGGACAAATGCGAGCTATGGGTATTATCTTGACTTAAGATGTCATTGTTGAGGAAGTGCGAGCAAAATTACAAGTAAAAAATAGTTTCTTTTGAATTTTTTTCATTAAAATTAGCTTAGATACTATTTTGGCCTTCAATGAGCTTAGAGGTCTTTAGTTATAAAGATATTGTACTATATCGTGCCCCGTGTCATTTGTATAGACATTCAAATAAGTAATTATATCGAAGAAGGAAATTGCTTGAAACACTAAATTAAATATATTATGATACAACTGTTTAAAGAATATAGTACATAGGATAGAAGCGTATTAATATTGCAGCTCTTAAAGACTAGGCAATGACATTTAGACTATAGATGACAAACGCAAGCTTGAGTATTATCCTGATAAGTTTAACTTTGGTAAGCTTGATGTCATTATAGAGGAAGTGCGAGCAGAATTATTAGTAAAAAAAAAAAAAAAAAAAAAAAAAAAATTAATTCTTTTAAATATTAGTTTATATACTACAGTAAAGCACCGTTTATACGTCTCTCGTTTACACATATGTTTCACATTTATACGTCTTTTAAGTAAAGTCCGATTTATTACTATCCATCTTAATGCAAAAGTGCTTCGTTTATAAGCCGCTCAATATCGTTTATATATATTTTTTACTTTTCTAAAATTCACAAAATTTCTCGACCGGTCATTATTTTTCCATTCTAAGTATTAATTTTTCTAAAAACATGAGCTGCGATACCGATATTTTCAATTTACAATGCAGTTCTTAATAATCGCAGACAATCAGCACGTCAGGCAAATAATTAAGATTTTTTAATGTAATTGAAAACTGTCTGTAAAAACATAAACTGTATAATATTTATTATTAAAGATACACAATATACATAAATAATAATCATGTTGTGTTCATTACGGTATTCAAAATATGCAGTACAATATTCAAAATATGAGGTGCATAATACAGGTCGACATATAAAATTTTGATTTTATAATTTTGTCTGATCTTTGCGTTTTGGTGAGCTGAAACCAAAAATGAAGCCAGTTTTTCTCTATCACGTATAGATTTTGGTCAATACAGGGTGCCTACTTACACGATTTATTACCTAACTCTTCCACTAATATAATTATATGGTGAATTTTATAGTATGTATCCATTTAATTAAAAATGGATTCATATTGTTGTAATTGCGCAACACTAGTGCGACGTAAAACCATACCAACCAACCAAATGTTATGACGGTATATGCGAGAAATTGTGTTGGTGACAAAAAACCTGTACGTGATAGAGAAAAATGAGCTGCATTTTCGGTTTCAGCACATAAAAAAAAAAACATAAAGATCAGCTAAATTTATAAAATTGAATTTTGTCAACATCATTTTTTTTAGACCTGTGTAATTAGTACTCAAAAGATAAATTTTTCCTTCTTTGATTTATGCTCAAAATTATGTCTTATCACACTTTTAAAATATTTAGTTTTAAAATATAATTATCTTCAAATATAAAATCTACTGTAAAATAATATACTACTTACTATCTTAAAAAAGCTTTATAAAATAGCATTTTCCTTAAAATTTTGTTTCTTTGAATTTGTAGTAATCAAAGTTTTTACTTTCCGAACACTATAATGAGGAAAGTATTGTAATCATGTCAAAAATCCGAATTTGAGATTTTGATGTTTCTATACGTTTCGAGGTCCCCTGAGTCCGTTTTCACTATTTTTACGATGATGTATGTATGTGTGTGTGTATGTCTGTGAGTGAACAGGTTAGTGTATAAACGATTCGTTCGAATAAGCTGAAAGTTGGTGCATATATTGTAAGTCACCATAGTACAAACCCTATTGATTTTGGTGAATCTAGCACTTATAAGTTTTTTACAGGGACACAAAGAAAAATTCTTTATCATTATGGCCTATGGGACAAAATTTTTAAAAGTGCGATAGCATCTAAACGCCTTATTCAATTGAGCTGAAAATTTATATGAATATTATAAATCACAGTTGCACTAACTATAAGCATTTTGGTGAATCTAGCCTTTATAGGTTTTTACAGGGACACAACGAAAAATTCTTTAGCATTATGATCTCTGGGCTCAAAGTTCAGTAGCGTTAAATAAAATATCGTGTAATATATGGAGAAAAATACTCAAACACTCTATTATGGTTTCTCTCTTTTGTTTGTTTAACAACTCCTCTTTCTTTACTTTATCTACAAAACTGTTAATTTAATTACTCAATGTTCGGATAGTCGAGTGGAGTCACTCCAGATTTTTACTTTCTTCTATATGTAATATAGAGAAAGTATTGGATTCGCGAAAATTTTCGATCTCCGTTTTTTGACGGATCTACACGTTTTGGGATGTCCTGAACACGAATTGATAGTTTTAAAAAAAATGTCTGTCTGTCTGTCTGTCTGTGGTTTCGTTTTTTCACCGTATCTCACGAACCAATGAATGAAATTCAACCAAACTTGGTATATAGTTGGACCCTGGCGGGACATTGTGCTGATTACATTTGGGGATCAATAGCCCATCAGGTGGCGCTGTGATCGCATTTTATGTAAATTTTTAACATGGCAGTATAGGACAAATTTTCGTATTTTTCACCGTATCTCACGAACCAATGAATGAAATTCAACCAAACTTGGTATATAGTTGGAACCTGACGGGGCAAGGTGCTGATTAGATTTGGGGATCAATCGTCCAGCAGGTGGCGCTGTGATCGCAAAGTTTCTTATTTTTCACCGTATCTCACGAACCGATAAATGAAATTGAACCAAACTTGGTGTATAGTTGGACCCTGACATGGAAAGTGTCTGATTAGATTTTGGGATCAATCGCCCAGCAGATGGCGCTGTGATCGCATTTTATGTAAACTTTTAACATGGCAGTATAGGACAAAATTTCGTATAAATGTACATAATGAGCGTTATTTTAAACTTGTGATTGTAAAATTAATATGAATTATTGATAATAGTAGTAGTTAACTACGAAAAAAATTTTGTGCATGTGGGGGCACCGGTCCCCACCCCTCGGGGGGGGGGGGAAATTTTCAAGATGGGTATCTTTCGAAAGATCTCGTCAATACCTTTAAAACGAATGGTTGAACTATAAATCTGTGATAATTTAAAACAAAGTTATCGACTTTTTTTTTTTACTTTTAACAAAAAAAAAAAAAAAAAAAAAAACCTTGGAAAAAAAATCGTATTTTTTTTTTTTTTTTAAATATTGTTACTGGTTGAATATGTATTACTTTAAACAAAAAAAAAAAAAAAAAAAAAAAAAAACTTAGAAAAAAAATAGTAATTTTTTTTTTTTTTTTTAAATATTGTTACTGATTGAATATGTATATAGGAAAATATAGAAGAAAGTCTTGTGGTGGCCACAACATACTAGTTTTTTTTCGATTATACGTCTTTTCATTTATACGCCCTTTTAAGTCAGCCCATTGAAAGGTGAATAAACGGTGCTTTACTGTATTTTGGCCTTAAATGAGCTTAGAAATTCTGAGTTATAAAGACGATATTGTACTATATCGTGCCGTATGGTAGTTATGTAAGCATTCAAGTAAATTATTATATGGAAGAAAGAAAGTTGCGTGAGACACTAAGTTAAATACACGAGGGCTACGTCTTTCCCTTTTCATGGGGGAATTCTTACCGGAAACTTTATATAATGGTTTTTAGTTTAAAAAAAAAAAAAAAAACTTAGTGGTGATAAATCTGATTTTAAAAATTAGAAAAGTTGGCAGCTATGTAAATATATTGTGATACATCTGTTTATGTAGTGTAACCACGTTTCCTACGTCTAGCAGTGAGGACGAGTCGAAAATCTTGGAGGGTTTCCAAGTTGACCAACAGGTTTGAATTTAGTAAACATCCAGTCATTCGGTATTCCCTTATCGCTTATTTTCTCTCAACGAAAAGCTTGTCTCCCATATTTTACTAGTGGACTCGTTGAATCCGCACTTGCGCAGAGGCTTCCATGGTCGCAAGAAATGTAGTTAAAGAGTATAATAATATGCATATGGTAAAAGCATACTAATATTATAGTTTGAAATTTGAAATTTAGTCTTATTTAGTAAAAGATTTAAACGGTATTAAATTTTTTTGCCAATTCACTTCTTGAGATTCTGTATCTCTGAAATTTGTAAAATGTGTTTGTTAATTAGGAGCATTCAGGATATTTATAGATTCAATGTATATAACTATAGTGACTTAATCCAAAGACAAAATTACTGGATATGTGTTACAATATTTCAATATTTTTATATAATTACCGTCATACAATTTTTGGGCAAATGAAATAAATTCTAAAGTAATATTCTCTTCGTAATGTTGAAAACTTATTCCATAACCCATTAAGGCCTAGCGTCCTTTTTTAGAGAGGATAAAATTATATTAAATTGGTAAAATAGTATTAGAAAAAATTGTACTAATCTATTCTTATGCTTTTGTTAAGCATAGGAATATAGATTAGTACAATTTTGAAATTGAATTGTTCATTTAAAATTGAGGCTCATTTTTCAAACCGTTCCTAGAAAGGGACGTCAGGCATTAATTGGTTAATACATGGATGCTACAGAATTCTGTTTTATTATATACATATATATATAGATAGATATTATTTATTAAGAATACTATTAAGATTATTATTGATTATTAAGATTATTATTTATTAAGACAATTAATATAGATATTAGTTTCTATTTCGTCACCAAATGTATGGAATGATTAGTTCTGTATTTTGTTTAACAATATTAATTGATCCTCAGTTTTAAAATTTCTTTTCAAATTTTATACATACAGTTAGATGTATATTCGAACATGAGCGCATATGTCTTTAGTATATCCTCCATTTACTGCTTAGTATGTTGTTTTGGTATAAATTTGGAGATAGTTCCACTTGGAACCTATAACTGGATATTGATTAAATAGTTTGTTTTACTGACAAGCAACATTTCGATAGACCTAGACGCAGGAAATTTTGAAAAAATACAAAAGATTTTTCTCATGAGGTTATGTATGTTTATAAACATTTTCCTGCTGAAGGTATATATTTGTCTCGCCCCATTGGTGAAACAATAAAATTTTATGAGAATTCTAAATGATAAACTATTTTTAAGGATTATTAAAATGAGAAACCTTACTTGAGCTTCCGTAATTTAGCCAGAGTTCTTTCGAGGGAGCTCCCCTCATCATCAGTGGATGGCCTGTGTGGTATGATTCGTTCAGCGAACTGCTTCTCTTTGTTAGCTTTCTCATCGTTAGCTCATTGCCATTTATAGAATCATAATTTGAAAAAAATCTCTAACGATTTTCTATTTAACGCGTAGGTATTATTATGGTCATGGCGACACCTAATAAATCAAAAGACGGAAGAGAAGCAGTTCGCTGAAGGAAGCAGACCACACAAGCCATCCACTGATGATGAGGGGGAGCTCCCTCGAAAGAACTGTGGCTAAATTACAGAAGCTGAAGCACCGTAATAATACCTACGTACTGAATAGAGAAACGGTCGAGATTTTTTCAAAATTATGATCCTATAAATGGTAATAAGCCGACGATGGATTTTGCCGATCATGGTAACACCTAATAAAACAACAGACGGAGGAGAAGCAGTTTGTTAAACGAAGCAGACCACACAAGCCATCCACTGATGATGAGGGGGAGCTCCCTCGAAAGGACTCTGGCTAAATTACAGAAATTCAAGTAAGGTTTCTCGTTTAAATAATGTTCAAAAGCTTCCGGTTTAAAAATGCTTTATATTTTTAAGGAAACAAATTTTCAGTTGGAACCCATTTAAATAGAAATTTCCGTTGTGGTAACCAAAATCTTGTTGTATATATATAATAAAATAGCGACGATAACAAAAAAAATGACATTACACAATTCTTTCTTTATTACTAATACTGAATTTCAAATTGTCTTACTTATAAAATATGTACTTAGTGTCATACAGAATGAGCAAGATATAAATTACTACCGACAGTATCATTTCGTGCAACTTATACCGATAACAAAAATCGCCTAAGCGATTCCGGTATTCCATATATGCTATCAAAAATACGCAAGATTTATCAGTTTATTCAAGTAAATAAAAGTTATTTTTAAAGCTAAAGTCAATAAAGTATTTTGTTTCTGTCTATGCTTATCGTATCTTTATTGTTTTTAGGTTTAAAACAAATGTGTGGCACTATTTCGAATATTGTGTGAGGATGTCTTCTATTTCGTATAATGATTAATTTGAACAATCATTTACAATAACTCGCTATCTAAGACATGTTTTATGTATAGCACAAAGCTATAAGTTTTAGACACTTATATGTTAAAATACTTTATTTTCCAATACAAATTAACACAGTGAAGTTTTTTTATTTTAATGTTTTGAAATCTTACGTTAGTAATTCTAATTTTTTTTTTTAATGCAAATTATGGACTATACAAGTAGATTACTATTCTGGATGATAAATTGTATGTACACTAGCAGGATTCGCCCGCTTCGCTGGGCACTATATTTAAAGGATTTCTTTGAAACGTTTAAATAAATATATTTCGATCGGCAACTATTTCCTTCACAGTTTTAGTATGGGATCTCCTTGACAATATCAAACATCTTTTGAACTTCTCGAATCTGAGCAACAAAACTATTATTAAAACTAATATATTTCGTATAATGATTAATTTGAACAATCATTTACAATAACTCGCTATCTAAGACATGTTTTATGTATAGCACAAAGCTATAAGTTTTAGACACTTATATGTTAAAATACTTTATTTTCCAATACAAATTAACACAGTGAAGTTTTTTTATTTTAATGTTTTGAAATCTTACGTTAGTAATTCTAATTTTTTTTTTTTTAATGCAAATTATGGACTATACAAGTAGATTACTATTCTGGATGATAAATTAAATGTATGTACACTAGCAGGATTCGCCCGCTTCGCTGGGCACTGTATTTAAAGGATTTCTTTGAAACGTTTAAATAAATATATTTCGATCGGCAACTATTTCCTTCACAGTTTTAGTATGGGATCTCCTTGACAATATCAAACATCTTTTGAACTTCTCGAATCTGAGCAACAAAACTATTATTAAAACTAATATTCTCGAAAACACTCAAATAGAAATGTTAATTCTTCGAATATTCTGGAAACAGTTGAAGCTGTTACTCGTGCAGTAAAAGTCACTATTCGATGAATGGTCGAATCAGAGAACGCACGTAAGTCGTTTTCACTGCAATCACTATAACGCACGTATGTACGCTTCCCGCACATGAAAAAAAAAAAAAAAAAAAAAAAAAAAAAGAAAAGAAAAAAAAAAAATCACTGGGCAGCCCTACACCGCTGTGCATGAATATCAGAACACACGAAACTCGGTTCCGCGGCAGCCACTAACACGCATGTTAAAACCAAAAACATCACTGAACATCCCTACGTCGCTGTGCATGAATTTGAAAACGCACGTAACTCTGTTCTGCGGCAATCACTATCACGCATGTAAAAAAAAAAAAAAAAAAAAAAAAAAAAAAAAAAAAAATCACTGGACACCCCTACCTCAAATCAATGAAAATCAAATAAACCAATCTAATCTCTCGTATTTCCTCATAACGTAGCTCTGGTTCAGCGTAAAATGCACTCAAATCAATAAAAATCCAATAAACCGATCAAATCTCTCGTAATTCCTCATAACATAGCTCTAGTTCAACGTAAAATACACTCAAATCAATGAAAATCAAATAAACTAGTCAAATCTCTCGTAATTCCTCATAAAGTAGCTCCAGTTCAACGTAAAATACACTCAAATCAATGAAAATCAAATACACCAATCAAATATTTCGTAATTCCTCACAACGTAGCTGTAGTTCAACGTAAAATACACTCAAATCGATGAAAATCAAATAAACCAATGAAATCTCTTGTAATTCCTCATAACGTAGCTGTAGTTCAACGTAAAATACTCAAATCAATGAAAATCAAATAAACCAATCAAATCTCTCCTAAGATTCTCCATTGTGCGTCATTATAGAAATGGGAAGTTTTATTTTCATATTTTTGTTAATTAAAAGAAAACTAGTCAAAAATTCGAAAATCTGATTTCGATGTGCACAATGACCCTTCGGAGGGCACCTTTGTGTTAAAGCACGTGACTGTCCGAGCTACCGTTCTCGAGAACACTGAAATATACATATATATATATACACACAAATATTGCTCACTTAATATTATAAGATATATATATGCTTTGATAAGTTTAAAGATACATTTCTTAAATAATATTATCTTACAAATTGAAATTTATTTGGATTTATTTCTGCTGTAGGTATATGGATTTCTAAACACTTTCATGAATGCATAGAACATATACACGCAGGGAGTAGATTGAACTTATATTTATTATATGCGAAATCTGTGAACTAACAGTAAAGTATTGCGTTAACTAAAAGTACGGCTAAACGATTAAGAAACAAATGACCAATATTTTAAATATTTTCTTTTATATTGAAATATTGCTGTTCAAAACATACAGATTAGTAAAATATAATCGAGCCAGAAACATAATTCTTATTTATTATTTACAAGACTTCTCCACATAATACATAGCCAGAGTTTTTACTCATCAGTTTTTTTACTGACCTTTTTGAAAGCCTTTACTGTAGCATAAGGTGGCTTTCTGAAACCATACCAATCAACATTAGTAGCTGTAACTTACAGCAATATGTAAAAATGGATAAAGTAATCTACAGAATAAATTTTACGCTGATATTACTATTATTTCTTAATAATAATTAAAACTTTACGATAACTTTATGCGAAAACATGAATTTTTTTCACTATCTATTTACCTTACATACATATATGTATTAGATAAATTAAATGTTTAAGTAATTATGATGTTACATAAGATGTTAAGAATTTCATAAGATGTTATGGAATTCTTACTTCCCTGACAGCACATCGTCTCAAAATGATATCTTTATGATATCCTATGGATAAAATGACATCCGATGGATATGCTCACGATGTACTATGGATATCTGTGTTATTAGGGTTAACATCTAGTGTTTCATTCAGGTACTTTTGCTTTTCTTAGAGAAGGATTTCTGAATATCTGGATTGTAAAGAAATGTAGCACTAAGTTATTAATAAGCGTTTAAGTTATTAATAAGCGTAAAAAAATATTTGTAAACTTCTGGAAGATATTTTAGTTCACTCGAAAAAGGGAGGAAAAAGTTTTTTTTTTTTTTTTCAGTATCTGGGAGTGTTACATCAAAACTATGTAAGTATCTGAATATTTCAGTACACAATATCTGAGTCTTTAAAATATCTGAATATTTCAGTACAAAAATTCAAATCATATTCACATTGAAAAAAATGTTAGAATGTGTTAAAAACGCTTAATGTCATCGAAAGTGCAATCCCCAAATTTGCAATAATAGTCCTTCATGTAACTGAATATCTTTTGTAGCCCTGTAAATTTTAATATTAATCCTACTTATATTCTATAGAAAGCATTATCATGTGCATATGAATAATATATTTAAATGTTATTGAGATTTATGTAAAGTATAGTTATTAAAATATGGTTTATAGAAATACCTTTCTTAAAGCGCAAAACTTTGAAAAACTTGCAGGTATCCCTGTACACAAACCATTTGTAGTATTTACTCCTTTTTCAATTTAAAACATCCAACAGTGAACTTGAATAACGTATTTCTATTTCATTAAGATTTGTGGAAAATAAAGGTATTAAAATATGGTTTACAGAAATATCTGTCATGGATCACAATGCTTTGGAATACTTTCGGGTATCCCTGTACACAAATCAATAGTGCTATGTACTCCATTTTTATTAGGGAACATCCGATTTTAAACTTAAATAACATATATCAGTTGCAAGAATTTCCATGAATATTTACGGGAGTCAGAATGCGGAAAGATTGACAGATGGATGGACAAACAGAAAAACAGGAGTCATTAACACCCCTAACAGCACAGTTAGGCTTAACATATCCACAGTACATCTTAAGGACGTTTCTGGGATGTCTTTTCATCCAGAAGGCATCTTGAAGATATCCTGGGGAGGCGATGTGCTGTCTGGGACTTTTCAACCTTGTTAAAAATACGAAATTTATTTTCCCTTTTATTTTTTGTCTCTGTTTCTGTGATAATGCATTAAATTTATTTGAATGGTTACCGTTCTGTTAGTAATAGATAAAAATTACAACTGCTTCTTTTTACTTTCATTAATTTCTTTCTTTTTTATATTTTTCGCACATTTTAATATTTAAAAATTTAATGTTGCCACAAAATAATTATCAAACAGTAAAGCACTTTAATAGTAATATATATTGCCATATTTATCATGAAAATCGATTACAAAACCGTTTATGACAAACTCTTCAAAGTGCATTACTGCAGATTCTGTAATTAAGAAACTTTAATTGCGAAAAACTCACACTAGGGGATGCGTTTTCCAATAAGATGGATATTTCCATTATCAGCACAATTAGACCTTTAAGATGATATATAACATTTACAAATACATTTTGAACAGTTGGTTACTCTCCCTTGTTAGTTATTTGTATTTGTTTTTATTTTCAAAGCACTATCTCTCGGCAAAATATAATTTTTTTTCCTTGCGTATTCCTCAGGTATATGATCTGTATAATAATCATTTAACTTTCTTATAGATCTCTGAATTATTGAGTTTAATTTTAACTATTGCACTGTGAATGCAAAAGCAATTTTCGCTGTTGAAAATTTTGTTATAAGATTAAACAAATTTTTCTGTACTGCATCAGTTTACATCACATTTCCAATCTATGGTTAGTGAAATACTATAGTATTTTATGGGCAGGAGAAGATTTATGATTAAGCCATAACTAGGATATGACGAGGCGTTTCATTTTAAACACATAAAATTTAATAGATGACTATGACAATTACAGATGAAATACACAAGTAACATAAACGACTACATTTTTAAGACTGATCTGTTTTAGCAGAGATAAAGTAAAGAGGAATGAACAGATCATTGATTGGACGTGACGTCACTTACCAACAGTCCAATAGATTGAATCAGGAATACAATGACGAAATACACCACAAATACTTTGCCTTTATATTGCGTCATAATATTTGCATAGAATGCAAAATTATGGTAAAATACTTTTATAACCTAGAGCTGCGTTTATATCAGTCTTAAATTTTCATTCCCCCATTTAGTGCAAAAGGTTTAACACTATACTTTTAAAAATGTCGTTTTTATCTCCCTAATGTGGATCTTTTAGAAATGTAAACTTCTCCATCACTCTTTATTTCTCTTCGTGATTTCCAAGAAATAAAAAAATAATGCTTTTTAAACATTTTTTTAAACAATATAAATTCGTAAATAAAAACGACATTTATGAATTTATAAATGTTGTAATTAATTTTTACATAAATATATAATGAAAGATGTCGCACAAAATATGTAGGGGAGAGTGGGGATGAATGGGACATTTTTCATGTTTTTGTTGGCCATATGTAATTTAGAATTTCGTAGCATGGCTCATAAGTACACTTCAGTAATCCGTTACATATAAACATACTAACTTTAATAAAAAGTTATTTTTAACCGTTTAGAGGCCGAATGTAGATCCAGGTATATTTTTCAATAGTTTTTTGCATATTTTATCTTATAATGCTTTAGTTAAGAGATATTAATCATTTAAATAGAAAAAAATATATACACATAAATAGTAATTATCATAAATAATAATTATTAATATTATTAGATCTAAGATTAATATTACAGATTATTAATATCATCTGTTTAATATTACCAAATTTGATGTCCTTTTTAGTAATAAGAGTTTTTTAAATATACCAATTGATTTTCAGAAGCATCGGATACTTTCAAACTTTTATGCATTTTTTTAGTTGTACTCTGCAGAAAAAAAATATGAAAATGATCATTTTAAAGATTTTTTGTACAGTTACCAACTAATGATAGGAATGTTGTTTCTGTTCTAAAATATCAAGTGATCTTTTAAAATAGGTCTGCTAGTTTTTTACGGTCAATATTGGAGCAATTTAATTTTTTAAATAAGTTTTAATTTGATGTTTCCAATTGGGAACATTGGCATCTAAACGGTTAATTAATAACATTTTTTTTTTTTTTTTTTTTTACATGCATGTGCATTGTCCCATTCATTCCCACCTATGGGGATGAATGACACAGGACTAGAATTAACAAAGAAAAGAAAACAAAATGGAAACCAAATAAATTTTTAAAGTTAAATTGTTTTATGTGATTTTATTACACACTATGAATTTACAAAAATTAACATAAACAAACTGATGTATTGACTCAAATTAACATAAAATTAACAAAAGACCTTTGGTTCGCACAGTTCCTAGTGCTCTAGGCTTTGGTAATTTAATCTAATAAGACCTAATCTAAAAATAAATAAATAAGACACTATAATTATAATAGAGTACAAATTATCCAGATAAATTTTTGTTTCCGACTGATCGGGAAAATCAGCATTCTATTCTGTATTACATTAATAATCGCCAGGATTTAATTAGCTTGATTGAAAGTGTGATTTTAATCAAATTATTGTTAGTTTATTTATTTATTTATTTATTTATTTATTTATTTAATTATTGATTTAAGTTGCATTGAATATTCTAACTTATAATTTTTTTAATCATAATTTTTATAAACAAAAATCAGAACAATTAATTTTAATTTTTTTTTCCATGTCCACAAAATTAAGAATCCTGATAATCAATATGGCTAATTTACGTTGTAATATAATTCTTGTGTAAAATTTTAAATTAGTAAGTACATAGTGGGGAGTGTCCCATTCATCCCA
Source organism: Salticus scenicus (assembly GCA_963930645.1). Taxonomy (NCBI): domain Eukaryota; kingdom Metazoa; phylum Arthropoda; class Arachnida; order Araneae; family Salticidae; genus Salticus; species Salticus scenicus. Next base: position 112,100,058 of record OZ005662.1, read on the forward strand.
ACCGCCACATTATAATATAAAACAGGGAATAGGCTTAATGAACAATTGTCAATATTCTTCTTGAATATCTTAAACACAATAAAAGATTATGCATTTTCACCAAATAAGAGTTATATTAACTTTAAGCAAATAGTTAATGTCTTAGCTACTACCTAATTGAATCAGCAAAAACTTACTTTGCCAGCTGAAAAAGGCACTTTATTTTTTTCTGCCCTTCTATGGATAGCACAATTCTGAAATTACACTTAATGAATGATCTCAGTGCTGCCATACATCAGAAAAACTGTCAAGTTTCTGGTGCTTGCAAAACATAAAAATCTAGCTATTTTCCCATTCATCCTGCGTCCCATTCAACCTCACTCTCCCTTACATGAAAAAACACAGGAAGAATAACCATTTCTTAACATGGTAAATGTATTTTAGTTAGTAACGTTTTTGACAACTCTTCAGTATATTAATAATTTTCTTGCTTTGCAAACCTGTTGAAGCTCATTAAAGTATATAGTAGGCAGCAAGTTTATAAAGTAGCCGTATTAAAAAGTAAGTGAGCGTGCCACATTTTTATTTCCCACACCTTGAGTATTTAAGTGACACTCCTTCAATAAAGAATACTTAAGACCTATACCCTCAAGGGATGTGCTAGATATAATTCTGACAAAGGAATATTACTTTCTATTTAATATTTTCTGAAGAGCTTTTGCTGTCTTTTCAAGAAGGAAATGTGCATTGTTTTTCTTTTCTTACCTGTTCTGCTGGTTGAAAGCGAAATTTAATGTGATTTTAACATTAATTATTTCTGCGAAATAAAACATTTTTCATCTTAGTGCACATTTGTAATAACCTTTTTAAACGTTTGTACAATGCAATTTTATAAATAAATAAATAATAAATAAATATATATATATATATATATATATATATATATATATATTACTCTTTTTGTAGTTAAGTATGCGAGCGAAAATTATTTGAAAATTATTTCAGTAACATTGTAATTTATACCATTATGCCACTTAGATTCAGCGATAGTAACTAATTTGTTTTTATGCATACCTGCATCAAACATAGGTCCATACTGAAAATAATCAAACATATCAAAAAATAAAATCTTTCTAAATTAGTAGTAGATTTTATTTTTAGTGCTACACCTTTCATAAAAGTGCTAACCCAAAAAAGAGAAATAGAAATTGTCTATGGCAATGGTAGCCAACTTAGTCCCTATCGCTCACGAGTGGGCGTTCCAACTTTAATAGTGAGCGGCAGGTTTGTAGTCTGATACTGAAACACTTAAAAATAACTAAATTTTTAAAAACATTGGATGGAAAAATTCTTTACTATTATGGGGATTGCTAACTTTTTATAATTCTGTTTAATACATTTTATAAAGTAAAAATACTCCCTTACTTTATAATCATCATATTTGTAGAACCAGTAGGCGGTTAGGAAATTTTACTACTAACAAATGTACAAAATTGGACATTAGATATAAAAGAAAAGATAACTACCCCTGGTCTAAGTAATGGATTTAGACCTGGATTGAATACTTTTCTTGTCAATCATTCTAATAGATCCAATCTCGTATTCATGTAATTTCCAGAGAGAAACGTATAACTCTTAAATCACTAAATCTACGAGATATCTGTAACGGATTTAATTCAATTCATTGTTTCATTTCTAGGAAATTCATTAAATGTCTACTTCAAGGAATGCTGTTTTTATTGATTTAATTCCTTAACGGGCGCTGTCCTCGCTGCGAGGACGCAAAATTTAAGATCCAGCTGCAAAAATTCATCCCGGAAATTTTTTGCCAAAAAATTACGTTTATAACATATCAGAAAAGGCCAGTTTGGTTTAACCTTAAAATTTAATTTTTTTTTTTTAGTTTTAATTTAGTTCATGAATTCCGGTGGAAGTATAATTTAAATGATCCGAATTGTCTTGCGCCGCAAAGGTTTAATGCAAATTAAAAACTGAATTACTCTTGAACTGTCACACCGATATTGCTCATTGTAAGATCATTTGAAAGCTGGGGTAAAATATGCAAATTTTGAGTAAATTTTACTGTTTATAACTAAAGGTGTGTTTAAAGAAACTCTTGTTACAGAATCTCGGGAGAATTCGATGTTTAACACCGAGAATGTTTCAACACTTGTAACTTACTATTAATTCCAGATAATCTAATGTAAATAGTGTCATCTTAAAAAAAGGTTTTTGTCTTTTCAATATATATACTTACTCTGCATGTATTTATAACTTAAACTGAAAGATCTGTGGTACTACAAAACAAAAAAGGATGTTCATACATTTTTTCTAACTGCCATGACCAGGAAATAGGGCAGAGAGGTGATAGTGTTTAACACTCCTGATGAACTCTTCTCCCTCGTTCATTAGATTAGATTAAATCCGCGTTTGTAATGATCGATAGATGGCGCTTTTTCAGCTTTTGTTGTTAGTAAATATAATAGCCACGTGTATTTATTATTGTTCTATTTGTGTTACTACTTAATATTCGTGCAATAATTTCTCCGCCATTACATCATGGAAAATTGATTGCTTTTTGGAAAAAATATTTCAGTTTATTCAAAGTTCGATCGGAAGTAGATTTTTAACTGAAGCTGAACAAATATTAGTTTCAAATCATATCTGATTAATTCTTTACTTCCATTAGCGGAAGCAACTGAAATTTTAAATTTATCATTTGGAAAGAAATGGAAGCTTAATTCTGGATTTCTTGATCCTTTGGAGTTACACTGTAGCACATAACAGTATGTGTTACCTTTTTTACCGGTTTTATTAATTTTTATTCAATAAATATATGTGAAACTAAACATCGGCAAGCAATGGCGTCTCGACGAAAGCCGAAAGCTATTCATGTTAATTGTAATTTCACCTTAGCCCACCAGAGGGCGAGCATTTCATTACAATCGCGGATACCAGTTCCCCTAAATATATTTGATAATTAATATAAAAATTAGTTCATTGATAAGCGAAAATTGTTCTTTTAATTTAGTCACTTAGAGAAATTGGAGTTTGAGATTGATTTTTTTTTTTTTTTTTTTTTTTTTTTTAATACCAACTAAGTGAAAAATGTGAGATCTAGGAATCTAACCCGGAGACTCCGCTTATCATACGGATGCTCTAGTCTAGACTGAGCCACCCTGGCTAAATATCAACTCGGTGCAACTCTGATAGACTATGTAATTTTTTCTCAGTAGAAAAAAGTCAACCTTACAATATTTCTATTTAGAAATTAAGTGGTCTATCGGAGTTGGGTCACTATTAAATAGGCTCACATGTCATATCTGCGTTTACGAACACATTGCAAAAAAATAAACCCGTAAAAGTACAGGAAAAATCTGGCAGCTGGGGTGCCAGTATTTCTCCGTCAAATATACAGTTTAAAACCGTAAAATTGTAACACTGACATATATTTTACACAGGAATCCTGTAAATCAGACAGGTTTTTTGTTAAAAGTACAGTTTTGTTCTGTATATTTGACGAATAAATACCGGCACGTGCCAGAATTTTCCTGTACTTTTAAGGGTTTTTTTTTTTTTTTTTTTTTCCCAAGTGCATCCCCACGGTAAGCAGAATGCCCAGGTTTGATTCATGACTGTGGCATTTTTCATATCGTTGGTATAAAAAATCAATCTTACGCTCCAATTTTTCTAAATGAATATTAATGGTTGATGAATTGATGAATAGTATTTCGAAGTAGAAAATTGTTTTATTGTTCCATAGATATCAACATATGAGACGACTTTAAATTCAGAAAGCACTTCGAATGTTCATGAAGACTTTTAGACTGTAATTCACAATAATATTGATTACATAACCAGCAAATTAGTAGTTGCAAAGCTTCATGGCCTATTTATACAGTTAACAATTTTCCTGTGGTAAGTATCAGCATAAAAAACAACAACTAGTCTTTATTAGGGGATAGTATCGCATTTGATTGTGATGCAATATTTAGAAATATTTGTCCAATGTTGAGTACGATGTCACCCTTTAAATATTGATGCACCGCGTCTATAAAACTTATATCAACAATATCAGTTAGAAAATGGTTTCTGGCTGCTGGATACATATTTCATGGTTCTAGAACGTGTTTTATGTAGTCAGTGAAGTTTATGTCCGAAAACCCTGCTGGTTAGTTCATACGTTGAATGTCTTCACTTCGAAGAATTTGAAGACTGCCAATGAACAATTTTGTATAACGTCGCAATTAATAGAAGAAAAAAAAAATCTGGACCAACAGCACTTTTAATATAGACAACTGACAGACTTAAACAATTCTTCTGATAGTTTTAAATTTAAAGCCTATCCTCATTTATTGACGTATAGTGTTCTAGCGAGAAAACTTCGAGATAAAAAAAAAAAAAACTTTGAGGTAACAGATTCATTTCCTATGATATGTTGACAAAGATCTCGAAAGTAAAGTATTATATTATATATTATTATTCAACTTGATTTAAGTTAGTATACCTGCGCAAAAAGCAAATATATGTGCGACGGATGAAAAATCATAAAATGACTATTCAAATTATGAAATAATAATTAATAGTAGGCACATAAAACTTTCAGGATCATTTAGAGTGATGTTATAAACTGTCACTAAATACCAGAAATCATTCCAAGAAACCACAAAAAATATACGTGCCATTTTATTAGCTGTCCCCAAATAAGGACAATGGGCGCTAACGAGATAAATTGAAGAAATTTGAAACCTTAAAAATTTAAAGGAAGGTCTTTCTTATAAACCCAGTCTTATAAGCAGTGTTCATTTTACTTTTTTTCAAGCGAGTAAAAGTTAACTGATACTATTTTTATAACTAAGGTTTGAAAAAGTCTTTTGAATTAACGTTATTTTTAAGAAAGTCATGTGGAATAAATAATGAGACTAAGCATTACGAATGCAAAAGCGTGAATGGCCTTTTTATTACACCTTGAATGAGTCTGAGTGGTTTTTCTTAGAAATACAACATTTATTTCCATCGAGATTGCTATGAAAGGCAAAAGCAAAGTTATTATCGGAAAAAAAAAATGTTTTAAATAATCTTTGTATTTGTTTAAAGTAGAGAAACGTGAAGTTTATTTTTCATTCTCTGCTAGACAATTAAAGAGGAAGTGTTTTCAGTTTAGTATGTGTTCATGATTTAACTTTTTTTGCCTTTGTCGATTTGTAATTGAATTATATTTTGTTTAAAAGTTAGTTCACTCAAAACTTGTGTTTCCTTTTAAAAAACAACTTTTTTTTTTTCTTTAAAGAAAAAAAAAATAAGCAGAATGTAAAAACCATATTTAGAGGACAATTTAGATGATAGTTTACTTCAATCGTGAAAAACATTCAAAGCGTTGCTAATTTAGCTTCAATACATGTGAGTTTAAACATACACAGTTTAAAAAGAAAACAATTATTTAGTTACAATAAAAAAAATATATATAACATCATAAATTTGAAGAATATTATCAGGTGATAGCCACGTAATTTATGAATATTGAACTGTTAAATAATAATAATAATAAAGTTGTACCGTTTATTTAACCCCTTAACGCACGCTGTCCTCGCTGCGAGGACGCAAAATTTAACATCCAGCTGCAAAAATTCATCCCGGAAATTTTTTAGCAAAACTTTACGTTTATAACATAGCAGAAAATACCAGTTTTTTAAACCTTAAAATTTAAAATTTCTTTTAGTTTAATTTAGTCCATGAATTCCGGTGGCAGTATAATTTAAATGATCAGAATTTTCTTGCGCCGCAAAGGGTTAATTGCCTCTATAAAACAAGAGTTTAAAACAGTTTTTTTAAACTAACTTTTTTAACTTTCCTTTTTTTTTTTTTTTAAATATAACAAAACAATTATTTTGTTTTCAAGTTAGTGTTTATTTTGATACCTACATACACTGAAGCCAAATTAAATACACTTAGAAAAATACTACCGCCTTCATCTTGAACGAATAAATAATTATTTTTTGAACCCTTAATTACATATATAGACCTCAGAGTCATGTGTTTAAAGTTAAAAATGTAAACTGAATAGACCAATTGGTCGAAAATGTTTTAGTGTATAATTTTCTAGACGGTGAAATAATATATTATATTTTGAATCCTTTGTATTGCTAGAAATTCTCGCTTTGATTTTAAGAATGGTTTTATAAACTAGAATTATAGTTATAAAAAATCGCCTTGTGTCCGCATTTATTTCCAGATACTTTTAAATGAGTTTGACCACGATTATATAGGAAAACAGGTTAGAATTCTAAGAGAGGTTCCTATAACTCATTAGAAGAATTAACTAGAAATTATAAAGATGACATGGAAATATTTTTACTACAGCCACAATTTATTTTAGATTATAGTCACAAAGTTTTTTTCAATGTACGCTTTAAATAAGTGGCACATTTGTAGAATAATTTTATGACAAATATTGTTTCAATATAGATTTGGGTAATAAGAATAGATAATTGGAAAATTAAATTTTAGATGTTGTTCGATTTCCACCATACAGTCATATTCGATTCTTAACATAATCGAACTCCGCACTCAATGACACTTTCGATTTAACTGTTTTCATCTCAACTTTACTTTTTTCTGTTCAACAGGTACGAACATCTCAACTCTACTCGAACAGAAACCGAAAAGAACAGTTTATTCTTTTTCATCCGCACGGTAGCTTGCATGCTATCTTTCGCATTATTCGCAATAATTACTTCACATTATTATTTTCGCATTATATTGTTTATGTTAAATATTCAATCGCAATGTTTCAGCACAACTTATGTTTTCAACGCATATTCATTTCTGTGTATTGTATGTTTAATATAGTTTTGGTTTGTGAATGAAAGAACGAGTATTTATTATCTTCACATCAAATTACATAACAGATGTAGTCATACAATTTTGGAACAACTGCGGCATTGCTCCACAACTCATATCTGGCGATTTTCTTTTGGCAACCACGCAGGAATGCCGTTTTTGAAAATAGTTGCCATAGATTCAGTTTCATTACTATAACATGTTGTCAGAGAATACAGAACGATATCGTTATCTCTAAAAATGGCGCCTAAAACAAAACGCGCTAAAAAATGTTCACTAATGTCTCAGTTGTACCATAAGTTTTGCTACATGTATTTTGTCCGGGGAAATCGCAGGATAAACAGCGAAATAGCGAGTAACTTTTATTCTATTATTTATTTTTTTTTAAAACTTAAACTTATTCGTGCTTTTTAATCTCACTTATCCTGTATAATTATTTCTTTTTAATTACGCAAGGCTATAGCTGCCAACATTTCTAATTTTTAAATCAGATTTATCCACCAGTATTTTTAAAAAGAAATCTATCGCATATATTTTCGATGAATACATTAAATAAACTGAAAACATTTTATGAAAATTTTCAGTATGCCTCCGTTAAAAATAACGTATATTCGCCACCTATGCAAGACTATTAGTTAATTAATCCTTACTTACATCTAGTAATGTAAGTTAGACAAAATTACTTCAGGAGAAAAAAGATGTCGGAATATAAAAATCTGATGAAATGTAAGGTAAATTAAATATTCAATTTATAATAAATAATCTCTAAAAAATAAAGAGTTAAATTGAACACGTGTCATTTGTATTAAATATATTTAAAACACTTAAAACACACGTAAATATAAATTTATTTAAAAGATGTTAAAAAATTTTTATCCAAAGCTTTTCGCTTTAATAGTAAAGCATCATCAGGGCTTTATGATTCGTTTCCATTGCGCAGTTTTAAATATGTTTACTTTTTACAGTCAACAGTTAAGTCATAATTTAAAAATTTAAAAACTTTTGAATTTACAAAGTACAGTATCTAAAAAGTTTAAAGACTTCAATAAACTGGAAAATTTACAAATTCACCTCAAAAGAACTGGAATTACTCAATAAAGGTTCGAACTTTGCTCCTAAACCTCGCCTAAATCCTGTAAACGTTATCCCTAAATTTGAAAACATTATAAAAGATATTCCTAAGGAGCATCAAGATCAAGTACGGGCTTCTGCAGTTTTCTCATTAAATAAGCATCTTAACAGCAATAGTGGGTCCAATAATCAAAATCATTTTATTTCAAAAAAAGACTTAACTGTTGACTGTAAAAAGTAAACATATTTAAAACTGCGCAATGGAAACGAATCATAAATCCCTGATGATGCTTTACTATTAAAGCGAAAAGCTTTGGATAAATTTTTTTTAAATCTTTTAAATAAATTTATATTTACGTGTGTTTAAAGTGTTTTAAATATATTTAATTTAATTTATAAATTGGACTAAAATGCTGTGGCCTATTTTATAAGTCGTTTTAGAAATTGCAACCTAATAAGAAGTTCTTACGTATTACGCGACTAGCACCGAGGCTCATCATAGTCTGAATTTGGTCCGTATGGAATGTACGAACAGTTAGAATCTAACAGTAATCTGAATCGAAAATATATTTAAAAACAGCGTTCTGAATTCATAATTTATGTTGTAAAACAAAAAGATTTTCATTTGTAGCATCCCAATAATGCAATATTGTGTGAAACAAGTAGGCTTTGTCTTTAAGAAAATTAAAAATATATGTGTACATCTTTGAAACAAGAAGCATTCTAAGATAATTAAATGACAACTGTCAAATTCATAAAGCTGACGAAATTCTTCGGAAAAATATTTGTGGTGATAGTATTCAAAATACAATTTTTTAAAAATCTAATTTAATTTAACACTGTGTTAAAGCAATTAGTGAAGTTTGATTGTTGTTATTAAGGAAGATTTAATATCGCATTTCGTATAGCCCTTCATATAGCCTCAGATTAAGGGTACTGGGACGTGAAATACCTTCAAAATTTCGATTTTTTAATTAGTGGTTTAAAAAATAGTACAGATTCTACAGATTACAAATATATATATAATTTATTGCTTCGAATTTTCTTTATTTGACCATGGTTCGTCAGAAAAAGTTTGACAGATGAAAGTTCCACGGCAATTAGTTCACAAAAGTTTCTTTTGAAATTACAGAGAAACTGAACTTGAGTGTACTATCTGAATAAAAAAAGATACAGTAAAACTTGTGTAAAAAAAAGAAAAAGAAAGAAATATTAGGACAATAATGACTATGTGGCAGGAATGTTTAAAATATATATAACACTTTAAACTTGAAAGGCTTAAAGTGTTTTTCGCATTTTTCTCAATATGCCATTTTTCTGTATATTTGTACACTTTGTGAAAAATCTGTTGAAAGTAGTTTTCTGCAATTTTAGAAAGAAATAAAATAAGTGTCTCTGCATATTGTGAGCCTATTATTTTATGTATAAATCTTGTAATATTTTTTAAAACAGCAAGTATATGCGTTAAAAAATACATATTTCTAATAAGTAAAAATTGCCATTTTATATATATATATATGAAAAAAAAAAAAAGAGAGAGAGAGAACAACAAAATATAAAATATGTTCAACACATAAACTAAAGTATTTTCTATCATCACAAATGATTTCAAGATAATATTTTCCTTAGTTTTTTAGAAAAGCGTACCAAAGTGAATAAAGTGAAAAAATCCTTAAAAGTAAAATATGTTTACAGTGCTATTATAAAAAAAAAAAAAAAGTAACACGCAAGAGTAAATAATTTACATCAAATATTTCTTGAACTTTTTATTAATATCTCATAAAAAATTTATATTGATTTGTGCATAATTAAAAAAGATATGGCTATTAAAGCAACAACCTATATTTCCCAGTTCTCGGTTGTCGCAAACATCTCAGTCCCCTTAAGTTCCTTTGCACTTCCTCTTATATATCAAAATACAGAGCTATCTAAGACTTAATATTTCCTTAATTTTACGGCCCCACCTTTACTATATATAACACAAATGCTTTGTACTAATTGATTAACACGAACTACAAGGAGGATGCTTTTGCAGTCGTGTTCATTGAATCTACCGAAAACATCTCTCTTAATTAGCCTCTACAATCTGTGTCACGGAACTTTATTAATTCACTTTTGCTGATTGCTCATCAGGTCGGGAGCTATCTAAGAAATAACGTTGTTTTGACGCACGCAAAGCCGGAACGTGAATGTTAATTATTCCCGTATAGAAGACCCATTCACGTTCAAGCATTCGTTTCATGGGCTAAGAGTCACGTAAAGGCAACAAGCCTTTTGGTTTACAAAGAAGTCACTCATGCTTTTCTTCTGATTTTTCCTGGTGATATAGATATGTTATCTGTTAAGTTTATAACTATTGGAAGTAGTGTTTTTGGATGATCTCATTATTTTAGTGGAATTATATAATAAGCTCCAAGTAAACAACTCATTAGCATATGGTACAGTTTATATATATATATATATATATATATATATATATAAAGTTTAAGTGCCTGTTTGTTGTGACTTTAACAAAAATAAATTAACTAAATATTTTTTTATTAAAGAATGGTTTTATGTGACAGCCTGATTTCATGTGGCCTGTGGTTCGAAATAAATCTGTATTAAAAAAGTTGCATAAATTTTCAAGTAGTAGCCTGATTTCATGTAGTCCGGCTTAGTTTGACATTCGCCACTTTATTTATGAACTTTATCCGCCATTTTTAATAAACTTGGTTGAGACCCTTATATGGTTTATGTGTACATCAAAATTTAAGCAAATTTGGCTTTAAATACACTTTTTACAATGTGAATTTGAAATTTTCAAGTGGCCGCCACTTGAAAACGAAATGGCGGAGCAACTTAGCGGAATAATTGAAGATAAATTTAAACGATAAGTTCGCTGTTCAAATTTGGCTCGATTTGGAGTATTATTTCGAAAGTTATCGTGATAACAAAATTTTCATTATACGTAACCGCTGTTGAATAAATTCACCGGTTAATAAAATCAGCCACTTAATGTGATAAAATTGCCAGGACCGAAATCGAATCAATACAAACCGATTTTAAAACCGCTGCTTAATAAAATCAACATCGCTGTTTAATAAATTCAAAAAAATCTTTTCAGCAGCAAAAATGCCGTTTATGCATTCTAAGCAAAATTTTTATTTGACCATGACTTTTTATTGTTGAAATAAATAGAAAATAAAATTCAGCAATCTTAGTCGAAAAGTTTACATTTAAAGCATACTTTTACAAATTAAACACGCCCATCATTTGTTTTAATAACAATTTCATGGAATTCATTCTTCAAAGCCCGGTAATAAGTTAGAAATTTGATTTGGTTCACAAGAGAAAATTTTTTTTTTCAAACTTTTAATTAAAGACAATTTCTAATTCTTATTCTGAAATAACTAAGAAGCAAGAGGTTTAAACGTAAAGATTTTAAATTTAAAAGAAAAGTGAACACTTTTGACAAAGTAATTTTCTCAAAGGACAGCATATCACAACTTGGGATGTGTTTTATTTACTTATTTTGAAGGAACAATTAATTATTTCTCAAAAATTAATTAATGTTGTTTATTACTTCCATTATTTGGTACCTTTTGAAATTTATTTCCAAATTGAGGGAAGTAATACATTTTTCTTGAGTGCAGGAACATTTGCCTATATATAGAGATAGAGATAAACGAAGCGATTGCTATATGTCGATTTCTAAAGAAATCAAGATTAAAACATGATCAAAATAGGTACTGCATAGGTTACTTATTTATTTTTTCTAACAGAAAATTATGCTGAAATAAATAAATGAAAAGGCATGTCAAATAATAAAGTCATAACAATAAATAGATCGGCAACATTGCGTCAAAAATTTAAAAGACGCCATGGGGGTCCTATACTGAAGGTGTGCTGACTGAGGAAGCAGGAAAATTGGGTCGTCCGACAGGAATTTTATTTTAAAATATTTCTTTAAATGATTTTGATTTTACTATAGCACAGCATGAATGTGGTTCTAATAATAATTCAGCTATGATGTATCGAATGAATAATGATAATAGTGTGAATAATGATAGTATGAAAAATGATGAGTAGATGAATTAAAATTTAAATCGGGTTGAGAAATTGGCGTAACATTTGAGTCTCACATTTTAAAGGTAAATAAGAAAAGAAATAAAGTGCAAAAATTTCGCATGGGTTTGCTAGTAACAATAAAGCCGCCTATTTTAAGAAATTGATTTCTTCTTAACACTTATATATCTGTATAATGAGCGTAGAAATAAGTGAACTCATTTACGATTACTAACTTGCAATAATAACGATTTGTCAAACTAAAATTATTCATCCTCAGTTTCATATAATTTTTTTTTTTCAGTGTGAAGGCGTGTAACAGAAATAATAAGTTTGTATCTTGTTTCTTTAAATTGGAGCTTATTTAACATTCAAAGCAGAATAATGACCCATTTTATCTTTAGGATGTAGCTATAAAATCTGTGCATAAATTGATTCCTTAAGTTTGATTTATTAAACGCTTTTTATTTTCTGTTTTTAAGTTTCTCCAGTATTATAATTATTAAGGATTTTGGTGTTTAATTATTATAATAACACGTCGATCCATCATATCATAACTTCTCTTCCTTTTTTGGGCTAACCTTCTCTGGACAGTATAAAATGAGAGACTAAATTAGGTGGCATAGATTGGCTCTGCTTAGTTTATATATTTATTTTGCTCATCATACATTTGTTCTCATAAATTTCTGCCTTAGCTATCATAGTCATCCGTTTACTCTGCTTGGTCACATAATAATAAGCCTAAACATTATGCTTCCCTCTTTCCACTTCGATACATTTATCTTACCCTAATTTATTTTTTAATTTTATTAAAGCGAGTTTCGCATTTTAGTTTCCATGCAACTACTTAATATTTCCAATTCAATAATCCCAGAGGTGCAAAACTCAGGATTCGATCGATAAATTAGGCATTTTTTTGCAGATAAGGATGATAAATTTTACTATACATTTTTACCAATTATTTTTCAACCAATTTCCAAAGGTTGCTTTTTAGAAAAAACCCCTTATGATCTCACAAATCATAGTAAATAAGCAAAAATATGTTAGAGTTACAAGCTTATAAGGGATTTTTTGAAAAAAAGTACATTTGGAGTGGGGTTGAAATATTTGGATACTAAAATTAATGACGCGGCATGTGAAAAACTCCTTAAGAAAATTCAACTCTTGGAAAATATCTAAAATCTAGCTCGTTCTTTTTTGTACAATTCTATTCTCTTAATTTTTATTCTGTTCAAATGCACTTTTGATGAAAGTTGCCCAACACATATAGCTTTCAACCTATGCAATAAAAAATGTTTTGTCTTTCGTACATGCGCAGTAAACACGTTTTTCATAAAGATGTTCATATTTCATGAGATATTTAAGATATTTGTATTTTGATTGCAGTATATTGTATTAAAAGTGTTTTTCTAACTTATCTGAAAGTGGGAATAATTTTCGTTAAAAACTCTGTATATTATAAGTAAAAAGCATGTTGATTTTTTTGGAGTTTTAAAATAAATACTTATATCTCCCTTACTTAACATGCTATCGTCACACAAATTCATCCACAATTTGAACTGGGTCTATATTTACATATTCTAAAGTTACAGTTCATTTCGTTTACTTACTGATACAGGGTGATCACAAACATTATTAATTTTGCTCAATTTGTTACCGGCCCCCTAATTGATGTCTTAAACCAATCTTCACTGAAAACATGAGGAATACCCAGTTCTTCAAATACGCAATGTTTGAAAACATTTCATTGAGAGAAGTTTTTAATTTGAAAAAAAAAAAAAGTGATCGTTTGCAAATCTTGCTAAACTTTTGAACAGGAGTGTATTTTAAACCTCTTGTCTTTTCTTTAAAAGATATCTAAAACATTATTTTTAAATATAGTACATACCAGAGGTTAAATTAAGAAAGTTTCTATTATTTATTATTGTTCTTTTTTACTTATAATGTACCAGAGCTGTAAACACCGTCCTTAAAGGCACTTAAAGTAGTTTCAAAAACACTTTTAGTTTTTCTCTTTTCTAAAATTCACTCTCTTTTTTTATACCTGTAAATTAAAAATTAAGCTTCCAAAGGTTTTTCACTAGGATTTTTGCTTACTCGTTATGTTTGTAGAGACCTCTAAGGAAAGTAATTTCTTTCTAACTTCATAATTCCTGACCTCTTTAATCCAAAATCCAATTGCTGTTGCGATCATGAAAATTTCACAATTTCCCTTACATCTTCTTTATATTTGCAGCTTCTTTTTTTTTTTTTTTTTTTTTTTAACGCTCCAATAATTTTATATCGTACTGCATTATCAAAGATAGCTATTGAGCCTTTTACAATAATTGAAATTTATGTAGATATTGTATCACATGGCTTTTATCTTTCAAAAAAAAAAAATAATAATAAAAATTATACAGACACGACATTATTTCATTATTTAAAACATGAAAATCTGACATTGACAGATTTTAATTTAGTGCCAGAGGCCTACTGCTAAACTTGTTAATATCGACAAATTCTTCTTTAGTTAATTCGTGACGATCTAAATTCCATGATAAAGTTTTCATTAAATCAAACCAATGTGTTTCAGCTGCAGATATTGTAACAAATAACGTTGGATGTCCAAACTGTCTTATAGCCGCAAAACAACGTTTTTTCTCTTTTTCCCAATGAGGGGGAGGTGTGCCTTGGGGGGGGGACTCATGTCAAAGTTGTACCTTGGGGGGGACTCATGTCAAAGTTGGGCCTTGGGGGGACTCATGTCAAAGTTGGGCCTGGGGGGGATTCATGTCAAAGTTGGGCCTTGGGGGGACTCATGTCAAAGTTGGGCCTGGGGGGGGGACTCATGTCAAAGTTGTGCCTTGGGGGGACTTCATTCAATAAATCCCCATTCAATAAACCGACTGAAATATGCCCTTAGCACTATTAAGAGGTGTATTATAAAAATTCGACAACGCTGTACCGACTGAAATAGGAGTACCTTGGGGGGGGGACTCATGTCAAAGTTGGGCCTTGCGGGGACTTCATTCAATAAATCCCCATTCAATAAACAGACTGAAATAGGCCCTTAGTACTATTAAGAGGTGTATTATAAAAATTCGACAACGCTGTACCGACTGAAATAGGGGTACCTTGGGGGGGACTCATGTCAAAGTTGGGCCTGGGGGGGACTCATGTCAAAGTTGTGCCTTGGGGTGACTTCATTCAATAAATCCCCATTCAATAAACCGACTGAAATAGGCCTCTAGCACTAATTAAGAGTGACGTATAAAAATTCGACAACTGTACCGACTGAAATTGGCCTCTAGCACTAATAATAATAATAATAATAATGCTATTTAATTTCGACAACTTTATTTTTGCTTAAAAGAGGAATAGGAATTTGGTACAGAACTCATAGAGGTGTTTGTTTCAAAATTTTCTCTCCTTTTAAAATCGTTGGTATAAGAAGAAGAAAATTTTGTTTTAGAAATACCAGTAGGAATTTTATGCCAAGCTCCAATGCTTTTTTTACTCACTAAATAAACTTACTTTTATTCTTAACAGCATTATTTTTTAATGCAACGATAAATTTGCATTTGACTAGAAGTGAATTTCAGTTTTTGCGTCTAGGTCTTATACTAACACGTGATTAAAAGTATCTATTTCCTCTTTCACATAAAATGAGATTTCTAATGTGAATATTTCTGCTGTGAATATCTGGTTTCTTTCAAATCCTTTTAATTCTTTTTTTATTTGGATGTATTTTGCAAAACTTCTTGCTTTCTTTATATCTATCTTTCTGGCGATTTTCTGATCTCTCCTGAGTAAAATCAGTGTATTGTGTAGATTTTTGATATGCCTCCTGACATTTTTCATATTACTAGCAAATTTTACAATAGATTTTTTTTTTTTTTTTTTTTTTTTTTTGAGCAGAAGGTTTTAATAACAAACTTGTCTGAAAATAATAAAATTCTTTGTTTCGACTTTATCTGCATATGTTTGTATATATGTATTGTTCATTTTTCAATTTCATACACTTGATTGAAACATTTGAGAATCTTAACTTACTATTCTGCAACCATATTTCTTCAGACCACGGAAGCCTCTGCCCATTCGCTGGCTCAACGAGTCCAGTGTTAAAATGGGGTGATAGTCATAATATTGCGAGGAAATAAGCGATAAGAGACCACCGAATGATTGGACGTTTACCAAATCCCAACTTGCTTGTCAATTTGGCACTCTTCCAAGCCTTTGGACTCGTCCTCACTGCTAGTCTTAGAAAACTTGGTTACACTATATACAGTTTTCTTCTTATTATTATTATTAAATGTATCCTCTTTACTGTTGCAAACTATATTTTTGCTCGACTGAAAAAACTTTCTGTCTTTGATTGCAGACTTTACAGTAACTTTACAGTGACTTTACAGTAAGACTTTGCAGTATCTATCTATCTATCTATCTATCTATCTATCTATCTACGATTTAGATTAGTGAAACTTCTACCACAGTCATTTTATTACGTTTTATTTCTTCTTCCTTTTATTTTATTTATTTTTTAATTATTTTCTGTGTAGTTTCAATATGGCAATTAAACTTATCTTGCTGGTTGGGAAATTTGAGGATCTCAATTTACTAAAGAATATTTTTTTTTATTTTTAAATATATTATTTTATTAACAACTATCACTTTCTCTTGACAGTTGTCTATACGTAAAAACGAATATAAATATGTATAACGCCCAACCAAATCATAGTCTTATTACATCCATGTCCTCTCCCAGAAGGCCTTGAACTTGGTATTACTCATCATTAAGGGCCCTGAGAAAAACGTTACGTCATTATATCTCATAACTGAGGGAATCTTATTCCTGTAGACAAGGGAAATCCTTCCTTAATGATACCTCTCTACCCTTTGCTTATCCTATCCTGTCTAAAAAATATCGTGTCAAGCCAATATTGGGTTCTGTATTAAACAATAGCTAGATATCGTTCTTGAATCCCGGTATAGGCGCTACTTGAATATTTATCCTACGTTTTCAAGGACATACTGATGATCCATGTGAGTGTAATGCTTTTTTTTTCTTTCCTGTTTTGTCTCAAGCTATTTTCAATTACAGTAATTTACGAACGAAGATTGGCTTTATTCTGTAAGGGATTTGTGGTATAAGTGTCCTTGAAGTAGCTTTTGAATTTGCGTTTTATGAATATGTTTAAATATGCTTAACGATAATTAAATAATACAGTGCATGTTATATTTTACCGAAAGTTTTCCTTCTCAGTTAAAATATAAGACTAGTTTTTTTATAGCAATCTTAACCCGTTAGTAGTCGCTACAGACAGCGCCACCTATTACAGATTGCGTACTTTTTATTTAACTGTCACCAATAATTTTAAGAAGTGATGTGATCGACGTTTCATCGAATTTATTCGCGTTTTATGTATATCAAATGCCACTTCTAAAAATTTTTGGTGGCTATTGAATAAAAAAATCTGGTACCACTGAAAGATGGGGGCAAATCGACCAACTAGCGACTACTAACGGGTTAACATCAATATGAACAAAAAATGTACTGGGGAAAAAACACAAGTCTACGAAATCGTACTTTTAAAGTTTTTTTTTTTTTTTTTTGTCTACTGCTTTTGATTTTTTGCAAAACTCAATTCAAAACTAGTGTACATTCAATGTTTAAACTTTAAAACTTCTTAGCACACCATAAAATTGAAGGCAGCACATTCGGTTTCGAAAGGACGTGGCCTTTCTTCTTCAGGGGCTTTTGCCTCCAAGACGGTAGCACGTGTTTTTTGCACCTGAAGAAGAAAGGCCACGTTCTTTCGAAACTGGTTGTGCTGCCTTCAGTTTTATGGTGTGTGAAGAAGTTTTAAAGTTTAAATTTTTATTCTTTGGTTGATTCTAATGTGTTTTGATACACTGAATTCGGAAGTGCTTGTATTTTCTTCCTACCACGGGAGGGTTTTTCCACAAAAGATAAAGATCTGAAGAATCGGCACAGCGGTTATAACAAAATCGAAACTTTGTATATAAAATGCATTAAAGTTGCCTGTTATTTATACATAATTTTTAAAATGTCTCTTTTTCTTTACATTGAAGGTCTGTTTAGAGTTAATATCACATCCCTAACAAAACATCTTCTCCAAATGTCATCCTTAGGATGTCCTATGGATTAAAAGGACATATATGGACATCTTCAGGATGCATTATGGACAAGTCTGTTGTTAGGGTTGCGCACGGCTTAAGGGGCACTCTCTAAGCGGCATTCAACAATAATCTGCTAACATTCCGTCGGACCTCGTACCCCATTTCAATTTCCACGATATTCTCACGAAATCGTCTTCTTGTTTTTCACTCACATTGCATAGATTTTCCTGGAAATAACTGCGATGGGAATAGGCAGTGGCGTCGCCAAAAAAATTTTCAGGAGGGGGCAAACTGAACATTACTAAATTTCAGCGTATTTAAAAATATTCAGTTCGATTCAAATGGTTGGCTGGTTGATTGAGGTGATTAAGTAAACTTCTGTGTAAGCACTTAGTACAATAAATTTTTTATGCATATAAATTAAGCTAAAACATTTTACTTATAAAAATTATATAGCTTATACCAAACCAACACTAATCCGAAAAACTTACTGTCAAGTTGATTTACAATCCGTTGGAAGGGAAAAGTTAGAGAGAGACAACCTATAAATGCAGGTCAGGTCGGTTTGGATCTAATTGGCTCTGTGATATAAATTTTATTCGGTCATTTGAATTCTAATGACATAATTTTAAAACTTTAATTTTTTTTTTTTTTTCATAATATTTTACTTTTTAAAATTTTCCAGGAGGGGGCAAGTGCCCCCCCTTGCCCCTATGTGCCGACGCCCATGGGAATAGGGAGAGTAGAGTTTCAAGCACATTTCTGTCCAAAAATCCTTTTTTTTTTTTTTTTTCGGCGAAGCTGCACGTGATGAAAATTTTTGAATACTTTTTTCTTGATCAATATCTAAAAATACATTCAAACAATAAATAAATAAAACAAAGAATTTGTCGGGAACACATCCGGGTGGACCACTCCTATTTTTGATTGGTCTAGATTTAACTATTTTGGTAATGAAAGTTTTTTTTTTTTTTTTAAGTAAAAACTGATGAATTTTTTTAAAGAGATTCTGCATAGATGTTATACTTTTTAAAAGAGTTCTAAAAATTGTTGTTGTTTTTTGTGTGGACACTATATACATCAAGTTATTAAAGATATTACGTTGCAAAGTTTTCTTTTAATTAATCAAAACATGAAAATATATATTAGTTATAATTTAATAGTTTCTAAAATATATACAAAAGAAAGAAAAGAAAAATTACCAACTCAAACTCAAATATCTTGTTTTATTTCTTATTTCATTTTGCACGCACGCTTTTTATTTCCTAATTCAAAATTATTAAAAACCTTTTTCGATACTGTCCGTTTCGAAACTGATTATTATTAATTTTCTTTTCTTTCAAAAAAAAAAAAAAAAAAGAAAGAAAAAGAAAGATTTTGATGAAATTCTGACAAATGCAGAATTTAACTTAGTACGAAGGATTATTAGTCTTTTTTTCTTTTTTTGTTTTTTCAAAATTATATGATAGTTTTCAAATTATTCAGTTATATTTTCGATAAATTTTCGAATTCGATAAATGTCCAACTATCGTAAAACTGGTATCGTAAAAATCCGTAGATTAAGACTAATATAGACCTCAGTCCTTAAAAAAAAAAAAAAAAAAAAAAAACTGATTAAGGATTAAAAAAAAAATTATCGACGATCTGTGAAATTGATTGTCAATTTCAATTTATAAATCTTTCTTAATGTGGATAAAAAATTAAACATGAAAAAACTTTAAGTACTGCTCTTCTTTCACTGCTTGGAAATCTACCATTAGCAGCTCTGTTTCTATACATTCTTTAAAAAAATAATACTCATTGACTATAAAATATGTAAACAGATTATGACAATGGGATATTCTTTAATAAAAGCGATTTTTCAGTAGATGTAGTTCATTAGATAATTGCGCGTAGCTTTTATTTTAATGGAATTTTCTATTTCAATATTATTTTTATATGGAAATTAATAACTTTTAGGCGTATATGATTGTAATTAATCACAACTATCTCATGCATTTTCATCTTATCATATCCTATAATCTGAGATCTTTAAAAAAATCTGCAATTAACTCTTTTATACTTTATCTAAGTATTTCTATAATTGTATAATTACATCCTGCAATCCATGTCATAAAAGTTTTCTTTCACCCTTTTACAATTTGCATCGCTTGTTAAATTGTTCACATTTAAAATTAATGTTTAAAAGGCTTCAAAAATTTGACCTTAAAATGCTTGCGTTTTTAATGCAACCACAGCAATGTCCCACTTCGGTACAAATCTAGAAAACGGCTTTTTATCAACATTTTTCATTACAGAAAATGCATTGTGAATTAAAATGTTCCACTTTCCAGTTTTATTCTCTATATTGAAGAAACTTATCTTACCTCTAACGAAGCTTTATTTTTAGCTTAGTTACTCGACTATTTATATAAGTAGTTTTATACAAAAAGCTCGGTTCTGTTACAAAAGAATTGTATATGCTGGAACTGTTTCCTAGAATTATAATGAAAGTTTATCCCACTTCCATATCTCCCCATTTCTTACTACAAAACCCATTATGCATGTAACAAACCTATTCCACAGCATTCCAGCAGATCTTTACTAAATCTCTTGACCTTTGGGTTGTAGCTGTTCCAAAGAACTTCTAGCTGTTCCTCTATAAACTAAAGGGATATCTTCCGTTTCATGGCCCATTGGTGATGCGTCCATTTTTATGCCTCGAAGGAGTTTACGCCTACACAAGGCTGTGTCAAAGACCTACCCAGAAGGTTTTACTATGAAACGGCCTCATTAAAATAGCATATTTCTTAGAAATATAAATCATGTATGAAAAATAAGATTATATAATTAATGGATATATTTAAGAATGAAGAGCAAAAATTTTAAATGTTCATCGTTAACATCCTGCATGAAAAACATCTTATAAACCAGACGGAAATAATTTAGAATTTTGCCCGCGAGCTTTTATGAAGATCTGTTATCGAAAAGTACCAAAAGGTAGGGTAGGTGCTCCAGTGATTGACATGCTCCAGTAATTGATATCTATCCCGAAATAATTAATAAATGAGAAAAATAATAAAATCATATATTTTACATATAAGAATTTTAACATTTTATGTCAAGCACTGGAGCATAGGGTGCTAATAACTGGTAAAATGAATAACTAGCAGTGCCAAACACTGGAACATAAGGGACCAATTACTGATAAAATGAAAAACGGGCAGTGTCTGTTACTGGAACATTGAGTGGGTGTCAAATAAAAATTCATAAAAAAAAAATATTTTTTATTAAATGTATATATTTTAACATATATGTGGTTCTAGATGTCTTTCATACCATATGTACTTACTTAAGATTTCTAAAAATATTTTCTGATGACTAGAACATTAAAAACATCAGAGATTGCTCTAAAAGTGTCAATCACTGGTGCACGTACCCTATAACGATTATTGAAATTGTTCAGAAATGAAGAAAATCTTAACGATAACAGTTATAAATATCTGAGAAATACGCTGTTAATTTTGGATGATATTAGTAATATTAACTTTTTAAAAACTTTTAAAGATAAAATCATTTATTATCGTATTTTGAAAACATTATATCATAAAATAGAGTATTTAACAAGGAAAATATTTGTCAAAGATCGCTTGGGTGCAGTGTAAATTCATTTTCTTCAGTTAAATTTTCAATCTAATGTAAACACTTTAAAAACATAAATAATCTCTAAAAAATAAAGAGTTAAATTGAACACGTGTCATTTGTATTAAATATATTTAAAACACTTTAAACACACGTAAGGTAACGACACCAGTGCTCGTCACTCTTAAGGCCTTATTTTTAAAATGTTTGTTTTTTTCGCGTGGCATTCATGTGGAATTTATGTATCAATATTATACTTTGGTCTATTTTATACACTGATTCTTCTAGTTGTTGTTAGACACTTTCATTTTTTCAATACGTTAAACCATTTTTTTTTTTTTTTAATAAAAATTAAACCTATAAAAATGCACCAGTGCTCGTCACTTGAAAACTGCGTTTCACCAGTAGTCGTCAGGTGATTGCACCAGTGGTCGTCATGTAAATAAAACGCAAGAATTTGCTCAATAGTTTGATTTTAATTGCGTTTTTGCAAAATTAACAGAATATTATTGAAACAGAATATCTTTCGAACATATTTAGAACCCAAATCCATTCTTAGGGTTTAAAATACAAAACATTAAATGGTAAAATTCAAAATATTGTGAATAAAACAAATTCATATGTGAAATAATTTGAAAATTCTTTGCTTTTAAAAAAAGTTTTCAAAATTTTATTCGTTCTCAAAAATATCTTTACTTAAAGCAGAGGGTAAGTAGCAGGGGAGGGGGTAATAATCTCGTTTTTAAGAGTGACTTTGTTCCAAATTATCGCAGTAAGATTGATTTTACCATGCTTTTTATTAACGCGTATTCTTGTTTGTTTGTCCAGTACAAATCTTACAATTGATTTTTAACTAACTTCCCGACTACCTAGACATTTGAAACTTTCAGAATAGTTCAGAACACGATGAAAATGCATTTTTTAAATACTTTTAGCCAACTGCTCTGGGTCCCTGCAGCCTTCGGCAGCGTTCCCTCGGCCGAGCGGACAAAAAACACGTTTCTAACCTTAGCTCCTGGGTATTGGTTTTAAAAGTACGGAATATGTAATTTGATAATATTGCGTTAAAATTCTAAATTTACCCGTGGGAGAGGGGGGGGGATAAAAAGCGGTTAAGTCTATGCCGAAGGCAGTAGAAGCCAATCATCATATTGCGGGACGGAAAGCTATTACAGAAGCCAGCGGGAACATTAACTGAGGTTTCGACTGATTTCAAAGTTTTTTTTTTTTTTAATTTTTGATAATGATAGGGATTTTTCCTATTTTATTTAAATATAGGGACCAGCGAAGGTGGCAAAGCTTGCTAGTATTATTCTACACATCAAGCTAATGTTATCAAATATTATGGATATTAATGTTATCAAATGTTAATGTTATTTAATGTTATCAAATATTATCTTACAATTTTAATTATTTAAGAACACAGTCAACAGGGTAATTTTTATCAACATTTTAACTATTTGTTTATCTTACATAATTAATATAATGTATAAACAGAAAACTTGTTTAAGAAATGTTTTTAATGTTTAAGATTTTCTATATAAGTTTTTATTCACCTGCATCTAACATGACATAAAAGCCTTAACATAATTTTGAACTGACTCATAGTCATGCTAACTATGAAATTAAGCCTTTGTATTTTATCATTTTCGAAATATATATGAATTAAAATTAAATTATCACGGTTAATAAAAAACTTAAACATCACTTAAATATATCTTCGCAAAACCATGACATCATAAAAATTTAAAATACATTAGACAGATGTATGGAGTAATCATGTCTGTTTTTCTAAAATATATAACAGAAAACTAGAAAAAGCGCTTTATAACTAAATATGTTTATGTGCCATTGTTTAATTTTTCCAGCAAAATAATATGGAAAATTTTATGTGGTTTAAAGCCAGTCATAGTGAATTAAAGGTACCATGACTGACTTTATTTAAACAAGCTATACAAGAGTTACAAGTGCAATAAAGTTCACGTTCTTGAGGTTAAAATACATTTGTTTACATTTACGAATACCCCTGGCGACTACTGGTGCCAATAGTCAAATTAAAGTAAAAATTATACCATCATAATTCTAAACGAAAATATAGTATTTTTCATCAAAAATGTTACCCAGTTATTAAAAATGTTAAAACACCAGTGTTCGTCAGGGGTGACGAGCACTGGTAAAACGTGCAAAATATGCACCAGTAGTCGTCATACCTTAAAAACCTTTATATTATGTCAAATTTTAAAAAGTTGCACATAAATCGTATTCTGCATTTCATAAGCATTACATACAATGCTTTATGAGCAATGTCAAAAGCAGCGAACAACAAAATATATCAAGAAATGCATTTCTATTCCCTTAATCATTTGCTTTACGTTGACTCAATTCAATTGTAATTTAACGTATACTTCCCTTATTTTGTTTCTCCCTAGTCTTTCCCAATAGTTGAAATCGAACTTTTTATGTCATAAGAAGCAGAAAGCTTTGGAGAATCTAATGCGGGTAGATTCAAATCCATACAGGTTATAAAACGGTTATTTTAACACTTCTTTTAAGAGGGTGACGACTACTGGTGCAGATTTTAAGGGTGACGAGCACTGGTGTCTTTACCTTAAATATAAATTTATTTAAAAGATGTTAAAAACAATTATCTGAAGCTTTTCGCTTTAATAATAAAGCATCATCAGGGATTTATGATTCGTTTCCATTGCGCAGTTTTAAATATATTTTCTTTTTACAGTCAACAGTTAAGTCTTTTAATAACGTGATATATTTTAAATATCAGCAAAAAACAATATGAATTCCGGTAGAGGTTGGACCAAGGAGTTAAGAAAAGTGAGAGAAGCTGGAACTATTGCATATCATGCGAGGTTTCAAATTTAGGGATAACGTTTACAGGATTTAGGCGAGGTTTAGGAGCAAAGTTCGCCTCGTATGATATGCAATAGTTCCAGCTTCTCTCACTTTTCTTAACTCCTTGGTCCAACCTCTACCGGAATTCATATTGTTTTTTGCTGATATTTAAAATATATCACGTTATTAAAAGACTTAACTGTTGACTGTAAAAAGAAAATATATTTAAAACTGCGCAATGGAAACGAATCATAAATCCCTGATGATGCTTTACTTTTAAAGCGAAAAGCTTTGGATAAAAAATTTTAACATCTTTTAAATAAATTTATATTTACGTGTGTTTAAAGTGTTTTAAATATATTTAATATATTTAACTTTAAAAACACGTAAAATTAAATTTTATTTAAAAGATGTTAAAAATTTTATCCGAAGCTTTTTGCTTTTAATTAGTAAAGCATCAGCAGGGATTTTTTATTCAATAAAATAAATTCAATAAAAAATCCCTGATGATGCTTTACTATTTAAAAGCGAAAAGCTTCGGATAAATTTTTTAACATCCTTTAAATAAAATTTAATTTTACGTGTTTTTAAAGTGTTTTCAATATAATTAACAAATGACGCGTGTTCAATTTATCTCTTTTTTTTTTTTTTTTTTTTTTTTAAGATTATTTATAATTTCAGCCTAATGGTTGAACGGTTAGCGCTCTGTCTTTCAGATAATGCGTGCCGATTTCGAATCCTGGTTCAGGTACGGGTATGTTTTTTAGTGGTTTCCAAGTTTATCTGTAGTGGGGGGGGGGGGGGATGTCCGTATAGAGACAAATCAATTAAAATATTTTAATGTTTGATTAGAACTCGGCAAACTAAATAAATCAAATAAAACGTAACATTTCAAAACATTTAAATTATTATTTATTTATATCATTTTGCATCATAAAAATAATTTTATTTACAATACGCAAATTTTATTATCTCCCTTCATTTCGTTATATAATAAAGCATTACCCATTTTAAATATATGTTTTTAATTCCATAGATGCTAAATTAAGCATTTATTAAATCATAAATCATAAAATACATTTCTCACTAAATGTAATCTCACTAATGCGGTTGCATTTAATAGTTTTGATTGCAGCCCTGAAAATACTGTACACAAAATCTTTTAATTATTATAAACCTTGAATTAATTATTATAATAATAGAGTTTTGATTAATGTTATGAATGAATTTAATTTTCAATTTGCGAAATGTTGTATTATAATAGAAATAATCAAAACTTCTCTTTAGCTCTAAAAAACTTTTGTTATTTTATCTTAGGCTCGCACATTGCCGATTCAAAAGGTCTATTTCTACTAACGGATATATTTCTAAGTTCCTAACTTTCTGTCAAAGTTTAATGCATGCCTGCCCATCTTGCTGCTTCTCTGAAATATTTTTCCTATAATACTAAACCTGTAGGCAACGCCCATATGAAATATGTTGGAAGAATTTAATCTTGAGAGCTAAGGTGGAAGGGGAGGTGCAGTGTAGATATCCTGCTGTTAATTCCATTTGCTTAACTAAAACTTTGATTTATTAGGTATAGATGAAATGACAGTGAAGCATCTTTTTCGAGTTTTTATTACGCAATATTGATAAATCAAGTGTATTTACAATTTCGTTTCATGTGCAATAATTCCTAATAACTCATTTGTCATAGTTTTACAGCACTGTCATTATTTCAGAAACAAAGATTGACTTATAGCGTTATAGAAAATACAAATTGTAGCTGAATTTTTCATCCATAAGTTTGACATAGAATTTTGTTTTGTTACATTTTTCAAATAAACGGTATAAATATGATTAACAACAACAAAAAAAAAAAAAAAAAAAAATCTTAAAACTGGTGTTAAATATTAAAAATATGAAATTTACAGGCAAATTTTCCTATCATGCATGTGTTAACACGTATTGAAAAAAAAAGTATAATAAAGCCCCTTTTATCAGGCTACACTGGTGGCTTTGATTTTGTCTGAGGAAATAAAATGCATAAGTATTTTGCAACGAGATATATAAAGTAGAGTGATAAATGGTAACCCTTGAGAAGGTCCAAGATGAGTCATGTGACATGCTCTCCTTGCACCTGCGTATTCGGTGGTTTCCTTAGTAACAGCTCATTTTCAGTAAATTTTTATGGCAACGGTTTCAATGTTTTTGTTTTCTTTACGTAGTTTAATATTCTTTTGCTCTAAACCATTTTGATTTTGATTTTATTTCTTTTTTATTTCGTGTAGTTGAACTTTAACCGACAAAATGCTTAAAAATAGTTGAAAAATTATTATTTGTTGTTAAGTTTAGCTCTTTAAAAGTTTAATTTTTCTTTTATAAACACTTTTAAACTTTGTTGAGAAACGATGAAAAAAAAGGTATTTTATTATTTATTAAAGTGTGAAATATGTGTAAAATTATTTTAAAAACAATTTATTTCGGTCATAGGACTGTCATGTTACCTAATAATAATGATAATTTGTCGAACTGATATTTTAAATGCCAAAATAGCGATAAAAGGCCAAACACAGCAACCTATTCGAGCATGTCACGTGATTCATCTTGAACCACGGAAAGCTAATCCTTCATCCATTGAATCAGCACTCTAATTTATATATCTCGTTGGTATTTTGTTCCGAAGTAATTTTTATGCTTATGAGCGGTGCCTGCTAAAATTCTTTTTTTGAACTTTAAATTATTTAATATAAAATTCCTCCAAAATGTGAGGTTTAACTTGAAATTTCAAATAGTTTTTCGTGGAACAGTTAAAATTTTTTATTTTTGTTGAAATCTATACTCAATGATTTTTTATTTTCGTAAAAATTAATTCTAAAATTACATTCATGTAATGAATCGTTCTTTGTTATTCCAACATAAGGATTTTTAATAATTGTTGGTTTGCTAGGATATACACATCCTATGACAATATTTAAAATGTTTGTGTAGAAACAGTAAAATTAAATTTAAGAAGAAGCACTTCAACATTTTAGAATCCTTGCTAATAAATTTATTGAATATTTAGTTAAGACGAAAGTAGAAATTATAAACAGAAAAAAACACCAGTTTAATAACTATTTATTTAGTAATGATAAAGTATTGTTCAAATATAATTTCTTCGTAACCGTATATGTCTATATATGTGTGTATATATATACAGTGAAACCTCTCAAGTTGGACACCCCTCTAAGTTGGACGCTTTTTCTCTGAACTGAATGTATCCATTAACATTATGTCTAACCCCTATAAGTTGGACACCTCTCTAAGATGGACACTTTTTCTTGGAACCGTAGGTGTCCAACTTAGAGAGATTTTACTGTATATATATATATATATATATATATATATATATTAGTTTCAGTATTAATTTTATTAGTTTACTTTTATACATTATTGTATATATTTAAAAAAGGTTATATTGTTTTGAAATTCTGATACCTCAAATAACATTTCAAATTCATTGATAAATATCTAAAGCAGCAATTCTGTTAAAATGTGTATTTATATTCTATGAATTTGAGTCGAGAAAGAAAAACTGAAATAGGAATAAATAAAAACAGAAATAAATAAATAAATAAATATATATATTTTTTTTTTTTTTTTTTTTTTTTTTTTAAGGTACTTAACTCTTTTAATAATTATATTAAACGTGAATAAAAATTAAATTTCAACAACAATTTCAATATGAAAACTAAATATAAATAATGACTTCCATTTGATAATTTGTGTTATTAAATTTCCATATATAAAAATTCGGGTATGTTTTAACAGCGTTTCTAAAGATTCAAAATAAGTGTTTTAGTTCTTATTGTAATAAAATGTAATGTGTATTCGGACATTTTTATTCATTAAATCGTTTTTTATATAAACCATTTGTTAGCCAAGGATATTTAGGTAGCACCCTTATATTTGAATAAACATAAAAAATCTGACAAGCATGGGACATTATGCTGTCTGATTTGTTTAAAGAAAAGGAACAACTATAGTATTTCCCCACAGCTGAATTTGGCGATTTATTTTTGGCGATTATGGCTAAATCATAAATCCAAAAATCATAAATCATATAGCATAAATGATAAAATCATAAGCTAAATTATAAATCATAAATCCAGAATAAATAGCATGCAGGCTGCCATATTATATTGCAAACAGTTCAGAACGCCATCGTTATCATTCAAATCGGCGCCAAAGAAAAATCGCCAAATTCAGCTGTGGGGAAATACTATAGTTGTACCAAAGTAAATATAAAAACACTAAAAATAATTGAGACTGTAAGCAGTCTGTGATGTGAAAAATGCAGAAAGATCTGTAAAAGTATCACTTTCAAATAGATCTGTTAACTACTTTTGATATGATGATTTTGTCACACCAACGTATTATGCAAATATATATGCGGTTACTTACATAGTTTATTTGCATCAACTATATCAGAATTCTCTAAAGTGAAACTAAACATTGATTTTATATCTTTAATTTAATTAAATTCTACTAAAATTATTTAGTAAGCTTTGCAAAATTTATAATATTCACATCCTCTAAATATGAATAGGGAAAAAAATCCATCCTATGCAAACTATGAAAAATTAAACTTTCTGTAGGTTCAAGGACATAGTAAAAGTAATCTAACTATAAAAAATAAATGTAATCAAAATAATATCTTGTATGCGACATAGTACAAGACCTTTTTTTCTTTTTCCCACATTGGTATGGAAATAAGACATCCTAATTCTTATTTCCCATTAAGAATAAAGAATGGCCAACCACCTCTTAAAAAAAAAAAAAAAAAAAAAAAAAAAAAAAAAAAAAAGGGGGGGGGGTAGTCATCTCTTCTTGGTACATATCTAATCATACTCTCCTACCACTAAATCCTCATAATACTAAAATTATTTAGTAAGTACTGAAGTATTTATACTGCATTCACATTCTCTAAATACGAGTAACGAAAAAATTCATTCTATGCAGACTAAGATTTAGGCTCTTCAGGTTCAAGGACAGAATAAATATAACTAGAAAAATAAATGTATCGTAGTAAAAATTATGTCTTGTATACGAGATCGTATAATACCCCCGTCCCCTCCACACACACACGTTGATATGGAAATATGGCACCCTAATTCTAATTTCCCACTAGAAATAAGAATAACTACCCATCTCTAAAAAAAGAACAGTCATCTTTTCTTGGTACTTATCTAATCATACTCTCCTACCTATATCCTCATAATATTAAAACTATTTAGTAAGTACTGAAGAATTTATACTTTTTTCACAGTCTTCTAAATATGAGTTGTTAAAAAAATCTTTCTATGCAAACTATGAGAAATTTAAACACTCTTCAGGTTCATGGACACAATAAAATAAATCTAACTATGAAAAATATATGTAATCAAAATAATGTCTTGTATGCGACGTCGTACAAGACGCTTTTATTTTTTCCCACATTGGTATGGAAATAGGGCACCCTAATTCTAATTTCCCGCAAGAAATAAAGAATGGCTACCCACCTCTAAAAAACAGAGTAGTCATCTTTTCTTAGGTACCTATCTAATCATAGTTTCCAACTTAAATCCCCCGCAGTCCAATAAAAACCCATTGTTTAGCCCATTATCCAGTTGTATCTTCTTAAATTGAATGGACAACATTAAAGGAATCAAAGAGTGGGAAATTTAATGGACACTGGACCCATATTGTTAGCAGCATGATTGTAGAATCTACGAGATCGTGTCTTCTTATAAGTACAAAGAAATGGGTATTAATGTTCTTTTAGCTGTGTTTTCTATTTTAATGGTGGAAGATCTCATTAAAGATGTGGGTGCTTTCATAGAACATTTATCATTGCGTTTTCCTTGAAGGTGGTTGACACTGATGTTGCATAAATACTTTTTCTGTTTTTCAGATTCTTTTTAGAAAATGCTTATTCATTGAAACGTTTTATCGATAACCTTATCAATATGAAGTTAAAAGTTTCTTGGGCTATTCAATAATAATATTAGCATATAAATAGCCTATCAACGCAGGAAGATTTGTTGTTAACCCTGATTTTCTTTTATCGTTGTGGTAACCCACTGTTCCACTTGATTTTATGTTTTCGTGGATACTTACACATTCCCTATTATTTTATTTTATTTTAAACAATGAGATTAAGATTTTTGTTTATATTATAAACTAGTTATTTTATCAAAGTACAAAGATTTAATAAATGACTTTAAAATTCATTTTTCTAAAATTTGAAAGATGATTGCATACTATATGACTCAATGAAAAATTACCTGTCTTGTAACCTAAATTATTTTCTGATTTAAGTAGAATAACCCCAAAATTAAGTGATGGTTAAACGTTGACAAATAAAGAGAAAAAGAGATGGATGTGTGATAGGTTATCACTAATATCTCTGCAGAAAATCCAATAAGTAGGAATTCAGGACAGGAAACAACTTAACGGACAGATTGTTATAAGACCAAAGTTATAAGTTTGTGATTTTTTTTTCTTCTTTAAGAGTTTTGAAAAAAATTGTTTCAGTACAGAAGATGTCCATACTAAATTAAAAAATAGACAATTGATTACTTTATTTTATAGTTAATGGAAGAAAGCATTGGATTTGTAAAAATTTTCGGCTTTTCGCTTCCGATGGAATTACATGTTTTGACATTTTCTGAATATGATTTGATCATTTTTATAAAACGTCTGTTTGCCTAAGCGTGTGCAAGAAAAAATTTCTGCCAATTCTATCTCGTGAACTAATGCACAGAATTTAATAAAAAGTTATATTTAGTTGCACTTTGACATCAATTGGTGCATATCAACTTTTTCTGCGTGTCGCACAAAAGGTGGCACTATCGTCCAGTGTTATCATGATTTTTAATATGACAGTATAGAATGAAATCAAGTACAAAAAGGGGTTTATTTAAACCAACCATTGGGAAACAGTTAATTGGGATAAAGTTTATGTTTAATGTAAGAACATCGATTTTCTCCCATTTTTTAATGCGAATTAAAATTTAATTTATTGATGATAAAAAAATTAAGAATAGAGTTCTAGTATTAAGATTAAAAGGCAATTCCAAATCAAATAAGATAATAATAATAATATTACATTCTTCATTCAATTATTTCTTTTAATAAGCATCATTAGGCTGAAACAGTGTATAATTATGTTTTATACAAATGCATGCAAGATAAAGAATTTTGTATATTTAATTAATCTGCAATGCAAATTTATTTGAATTGCAGTGATGGTTTTGTTAATGAGCTTACTTTCTATTTGGCAAATCAGTCGTGCGTTCTTTTTTCCCATTTACGCTCTCTAGCTAGAAGCATATTGTTGATTGCTCTCTATTCGGGAATTATTTAACTGATGATATAAATAAACGAAAGTGATTTCTTAATTAGAATGTAATATGTTACTATATTCCCTTTTTACTTAAAGTTGATTTTAAAAATGAATGGCTCACTCTTAAAAATATGTTATTTCATATTTTAGCCTATATAATCAACATTGAAATGCAAATAAAAGAAATATTTAAAACTTACTTTTCTGTAATGTCTAGAATATTGAAAAAATTATTTTTTCTGTGCTATTTTTATTGGCAATTTATTATTTAAAGTTTGGCATTGTCTTTTTAAACTAACAGTCAAGAAACAAACTGAACAGTGTAGCCAAATTTAAGGACTTTTTAAATTCAATAATCACCAATAATTTTATGAAATGATATTCGATATATATAATAGACGATTAATCTTCATAGTGATTAGGTAACCGTTATAGTTAAAATTTTAGTGATTTTTATTGAATAAAAAAGTCCCTAAATTTGGCAACACTGAAATTAAATCCCCATAAAGTATCAATAGGGATATGGTGATTAGTATCTGTACATAGCTAATGTAAAATGATAATTTTAAATTTAAGAATTTATAAGAAAAATAGGTATACACTAACTTTTAATTGAGTTACACTGTATATACAGGGTTAGCAAGAAATAAGTTGCCCACTTCAGAGGGCTCTAGAATCCATCCTATTCGTCCAAATGAGGTAAAATTTTAACTACAGATAATTCAAATGATGAGCTTGACATTTATTGAATAAAAATAATTAATACGAAATTCCGTTGATAGATGGCGCTAAAGCACAAATGGTACTTATTTGCATATATGAAAAATCAGAAACAGCATTTGTGTTTCAGCGCATGCCTATTAGCATTATTCTTTGGATAAAGGACAATATCTACCGTCAAAGACCATCAACTCTGCCTGATCTGAAGGACAACATTCGGTGCCATGTTTTAGATATTCCGGCAAACTTACTCCTGTCAGCTGTAGAAAATATGATTGTGATTACAGCACATTGTTGAACATAAAGGGTATCATATTGAGCAGTTTTATTAATGTTACTTTATTTTCCACGCATATTTTTAAAGCATATTAAATATGGCTATGTGTATTACAGCGCCTACTACCGGCGAAATTTTGTACTAATTTTTTTTTTTTTTTTTTTTTTTTTTTTAATAAATGTTAAGCGCAACATTTGAATTATGTGTAGTTAAAATTTTATGTCATTTGGACCAATAGGACGGATTCTAGAGTCCTATGAAGTGAGCAACTTATTTCTTGCTAACCCTGTACATATATATATTTATAACTGTTGTATTACAGAAAATTTCTGGCAACAAGTTGCCAGAATACAGCCGTATGCTATGTGGGGGGGGGGGGGGAATCGTTTAATAGACAACCGACCCCTGCCAGTTTTTCGAATATCGAGATGTTCCCGTTGCGCTCACACCACCTCACTCACAGTACCTTCCTAACTAGTAAAATGAGTTATCCAAAAGTGATAAGCACGCACTGTTAAAAATGGTTTCTTAAAAATGAGCTAAATTTTCTAACTGCATGAAATCTGTAAATTATATACAATATTATTAGTATGAGTAGAGAGTTATTTTTATAAAACAATAACCGTTACTGCGTCATGTTTGTAAAATGCGAAAAATCTGTGTGAAGTCAAACTCGTGATTTAATCTATAGGCGTAAAACGAGTTCATTTTGAGTGGCAGTTTAAAAAAGGCCATTAAAGCCATTCATTCCTTTTTCTTACAATGATATCATAGATGAAAAAATAACTGACATCGGTCATATCTGAAAATGATTTTATTAATTTATTATTTTTATTTTCAAAATTACACTGTCATAAAAATTAAAACAAAAGGAGTAGAACTTATATAAGCTATTTATTCTGAACTACAAAAAACGTATGTATGTGTGTGTGTATATATATATATATCCAATGTTTATTAATTTAAGCAATATGATAGAGCTTTATCGTTCATTATTAACAATTTTTAAAATACATATTTGTGTTTGAGCAAATAACTATGAAAATTTTAAATTGTATGCATACCTAGCATACGATTTTAACAGACGCTTTCTAAAAACGTATGTGTGTAATTTATAAATGGTTAATAGAAAACTATAAACTGTACTGTCTGACTGACTGATTGATTGATTGATTAAATGATATTAGCGTTTTCCAGCAGTGACTAGAAAAATATATTATAATAAGATATATATATTTTTTTATATATAATTATTTTGCTTCTGCATTTTAAACATAACTTATTTTACGATGCAACACTCACTTTCTTATGCCATTTTTTTTCTTTTAATCTTTTGTTCAAAGTATATAAATTATTAATGAAGATATGGTATCTGAATTTGTGTGAAAATTGATCTACAAACATTCATTAATATTTTGTGTATTTGTTTTTTTGATGAACTTTGAAATTAATATATATAATGATCCTCATCTGTCATGAACGAATCCGGTTAGTACCGCTTCAAAACAGAAACTTTTGGCAGCCATTTTTTTTTCCGTTTATTTAATTCAACTTAGAAAACATACATATCATTTTCATACATGTTTAGTTTCGCACATATTCTTATTTGCTATAAAACCTTGAAAAACTATTCAATTGTAATGTTTAAATCTCTAAATTAAGTATAACGGATCACTGGCTATTATAAACATGAACCTATAAATAGAATTATGTAACTTCATGATTATAAACAAAGCAAGACCAAATAAAAACAAACCAAAACTGTTGCCATTCAGAAAATACAAATTCCAAATGGACAACTTTTTAATTCCGAATGAACGACTCCTTGACTGTTTCATTAAAAAAACGCTTAAAATATTTCTAAAACATATTAAAGACTTAAAAATCTTAAAATATTTGTAAAAACGCATTAAAGACTTTAAGTATTTTTATCAAACTTTATTATTTGTTTACATTGTAAGGTATGATTGGCGCCGAGTTTAGTACGTAAATGCCGCCAGTTGATTTTAGTTTTGAAATTAGTGTAAAATGATAGTTGGGATAGAATGTTTGGTTGGGCAAGTAAAAGTCACCAGTTGAAATGAGTATTGAAAATAGAGTAGTCTAATGTGATAATGTCGAGTCGAGGTAAAATGTTCGGTTGAGAATGAGAAAGTCCCTAGCTGGATCCTGGATATTTTGGCGATGTTGAGGGTGAGATAGCTGGTTGGAGGTGTCGAGTAGAGGTGAATTTGAGTTAGCATGGAGTGTCTGTAGTTATTGGATAGTTAGTTAGAAAATTAGAAAACAGGATCTACGATAGTCTTAAAAAAAAGTATTTTGGTAAAATGAAGTGAATCGTTTTTTCTTATTATGAGGACTTTAAATAGGCAAGCGAAGTGATGACGTCACTGGCAGGTTCGTGGATACAAGAAAAATATTTCCTATATTAAACGCCCAATGGATTTTTCGTAAAAAATTATTAAAAATCGAGGGAAATTATTTCCCGAATTTAATCCCCATATTTAGGTTTAGATATGTATTAGTTATCATGTGCATGCGTTAGATTAAGTTGTTTTTGTTCTAAAATTGATAAAATTTGAATTTTAAATTTCAAAACTTTAAATTTCAAAAAACTTCCATATTCCATTGAAAACATAAACCTTTCATTTCAAAGGATGATATTACACAATAAATATCCAACTAATATACTAATTAAAAGGAAAATGATAAATATTCTATTATAATTTGAAGTGAAATTTGTTTTCAAATGTCTAAATAAAGTATCTGATATAAAATACTAATATGTTGCAGCGGAATAGATTTGATATCGGTCATCCTTGGCAGAAAAAAAATATATATATATATATCGCCAAATTATCTGGCGAATATAATTTAATTCCTTTCAAAAATCATGGTTATTTTAAAAATTTATATTAAGAGAGTAAGGAATAATATGAAACAATATTTCGCACAACACAAATTACGAAAATATACATCTGGCATGTATATTTTCGTAGTACGTTTTTGATCGCCAAATACAAAAACGCCAAGGACAACAGAGTTTTGAAATTTAAAATTAAAATTTTGTCAATTTGACAGCAAAATAACTCAATCTAACATAACATGATAACTAATACATATATATACCCAAATATGGGGATTAAAATCGGGAAATAATTTTCCTCGATTTTTAATAATTTTTTACAAAAAATCCAATGGGCGATTAACATAGGAAATCATTTTCTTACATACATTGGACGGTCAGTGACGTCACACTTCGCTTGCGTATAGAGCACTTAATGGAACACTGGGATGTGTTGTTGCTGTTGTGTGGTCGGGCCTATATTTTTTGTCAACCAGCAGTTTTTTTATTGTCATTCATATTTGTTGATCGGGTAAAATTTTTGAAGTGAAAACTTCTTTAGGCGCGTTGAGCACTTTTGGGTTAATAAAAATCATTGAACTCCCATCATCGTCAGCTAACGCTTTCCATTTGAAGTGAAAACTTTTGGGTGAAGAAAAATCATTGAATTCGCGTCATCGGCAGCAAACGCTTTCCATCCTTGTATGATACAAATAATGTATCACACAATTAACTTGCTAATGTGATGTGTTAATAATTATATACTGTATATTGTTTTAAAATCTGGTGCGGCGTTACACGACTTCTCTCATCTCCGGGCAC
The DNA here is from genome assembly GCA_963930645.1 of Salticus scenicus. Taxonomy (NCBI): domain Eukaryota; kingdom Metazoa; phylum Arthropoda; class Arachnida; order Araneae; family Salticidae; genus Salticus; species Salticus scenicus. The sequence continues at coordinate 112,136,604 of OZ005662.1, forward strand.
TGTCTCTATTGCAGTTAGACCTCACAAAACAGTGAGAAAGCCCAAAGCTGCCATTTTTCTCACGTTTTTACAATCTGGTGCGGCTCTACACGACTTCTCTCATCTCCGGACACTGTCTCTTAAAGATTGCAGCCGGAAACGTTGCAGTTAGGCCTCACAGAACCGTGAGAAAGACCAAAGCCTCCATTTTTCTCACGTTTTTACAATCTGGTGCGGCTCTACACGACTTCTCTCATCTCCGGACACTGTCTCTATTACAGTTAGACCTCACAAAACCGTGAGGAAGGCCAAAGCCGCCATTTTTCTCACGTTTTTACAATCTGGTGCGGCTCAACACGACTTCACTTAACTCCGGACACTGTCTCTTAACGATTGCATCCGGAATCGTTGCAATTAAACTTCACAGAACCATGAGAAAGACCAAAGCCGCCATTTTTCTTACGTTTTTAAAATCTGGTGCGGTTCTACACGACTTCTCCAGAGCTTCCAACCTAATCCGGCAAATTGTTAGTACCGCCCCTTTTTCTTCACCACTTAATTTTTAGAGTATTTTTCTTCTTAATTCATTGTAGATACATTTGAAGAGAATTTCTCTAAAAATTAAGTGGTGTAGAAAAAGAGGCGGTACTAACAATTTGCCGGATTAGGTTGGCAGCTCTGCTTCTCTCATCTCCGGACACTGTCTCTTAAAGATTGCAGCCGGAAACGTTGCAATTAGACCTCACAGAACCGTGATAAAGGCCAAAGTCTCCATTTTTCTCACGTTTTTACAATCTGGTGCGGCTCTACACGACTTCTCTCATCTCCGGACACTGTTTCTATTACAGTTAGACCTCACAAAGAACGAAAATTATAAAATATCGAAACACATTTGATTTATAAACAAAAAATTGAAAATACATTTAAATGATCACGTGGTAACCATCATGATCTAAACATCGTTTTGAAGATTTATCGTTCACATTCCGTCATTTTTGACGGGTTATATACTAGTATTCTTATAATAACGCAAGCCGGGAAAAAAAAAAAAAAAAAAAAAAAAAAAAAAAAACCTTAAGTGTTTTTTTTTTCCCTCAACTTATTTAAGATTTTTGTTTACTGAAACCGATAACAATAGAAAAAAAAATATTTCATACGATTTTATTTTAATATTTTATTATCATTATTTTATCTTTATTATTATTATATTTATTTTTGCAATATTCTTATTTTGACCGCCACCTCCTAAATAAAAACAAATAAAATTTTTCAAAAATATAAGAGAAATATTGTATAACTAAAGATATGTTGCAAATTCACCCGCATTCTTTTAATTTAGAAAACTTTTAGAACTGTTAGTGCTATAGTTTTTTTTTTTTTGTACGTAGCACATAGATAGGGTATCCATAGATAGCCAGCCAAACACCTTTTCTTTATTAGTATAGATACCACAAAAATTTTAACAGTTACATGATAAAGTACAACAGTTTAAAACAGTTTTTAACAAATATGGGAAATTCTTCCTTTCATTAGTTTTCTTTATGGACATTAGAAGAAAGACATTAGAACTTCTATTTTGAGTTTTTGATCGTTTTGTATAAACTTCAATAGAACATAAAAGCGTTTTATCTTTTTATGAGTGACGTTTGTCTGGCTTTGTGAGAGAGAAAAAAAAATGTGGCAGTTATTGAAAAAAAAAAAAAAAAGTTAATTTAGAGCAGAATATCTTAGAATTTTATATTTTGTTTTAATTACAATTTGACATACATACTAGTACCAAGCAAATTGTGCTGCATATCGCATGTGGTGCTGTCGTCACAATGTTTCGCAACTTTTAATACGGTAACACAGGGCTAAATATTCTATAAATGTATGTAATGAGGTTTATTTTTAACTAACCATTGTGAATTTTTCAAATGTAGTTTATATTATTAATAGTCAACCCGGATGAAATTTCTATCTTTTCTCTTCTGTCCGTACTTTTCCTTCTTCCTTGGAGTACCGACTCGGAGGCGAAAGGTTTTCAATATGAACGTTAAAAAATAGTAACCCTTGAATATCTTTGAAACGAATGATTCTACATTTTATATCTGTGATCATCCGAAACAAAATTATCGATTAAAAAAAATAAAAAATAAAAAATAAATTTTTTAAGATGTCGTCTGTAAGGCATAAAACTGCCTTTCCCGTGACTTTTAGCGTTATAATTTTCTGACATAAAAATCATCGAAATTTACCATGCAAAATAATTTAGAAAATGTAGGTTAAAGTTTTATGTTGGCCACAAAATACCACCTTTTCCTATTTCAATATTTGTAATATTTTGAAAGATTATATTTAATTCCGATAAATAGCAAATATGTAAAAAGTATAACAAAAGTATATCTTCGGTTCTAGTGATAAAGAGCTAAAATACCTTGAATGTGCCTTCTCTTTTTTCTACTTTAATAACTTTAATACGTTTAATATATTTAAATTATTTTCAATAATAAATATATATGTGAAAAAAAAAAGCATATAATAAATATTACGTGTCAAATAATTAAATTAATTTTTTATTAATTAACTTAATGTTTATAAATTACAACGCCTTGAAGTAATTGTTTAAATATATTTATAAAATATGACAAAAATTAAAATTTCGTTGTGTAATTTATAATATACACATCATTGAACGTATTGTTACGTTCATTGTTATGTCCATCATTGAACGTATTGTGAGTTGTCCGAGAAAAAAAAAAGCGAATCTTGCAGAGGCTGGAAACTTTATAGAATACAGGTCTATAAACCAGGTATCAACTTCAGTTTCACCAATAAACACAGTTCAAATAACAGCTGAGAACAGCAATCTCACAGTACAAATTGTATCCGAGCATTAACATACAGCAAGGCTGTATCAAAGAGCCTCACTCAGCTATTTCAATAGTATTAAAAGCATTGGCGAAACTCAATGAGACTGACTGATTCAGTGTTGCCAGATGGTCCAAAGTGAATTTCCCCAAACAGTTCTCAAATTTCCCCAAAACAAGGGTTTTTTCCAAAAAAATCCCCAACTCAATTTATACTAAAATTGTAAATTTTTTGGAAAAAGTTAAAAAATATTTTATAAATTTAAGCTCACATTTTCCCCCAAATGAAGCTGTTGATAGAAAAAAATCCCCATTTACAAAAATAAATTTCAATACGCTAGTTTTCAGAAAATTTTAAATTTGTGTAACTTTTGTCTATTTGTCTAACTTTCTGAGATTCCTCATGTCTAATCATTTGTACTTAACCCATAAGTATATATAAAAATAGGTTTTTTTTTTTTTTTTTTTTAAATACATGAAAAACAAGGTATACCCAGGGAGTTTAAGGAGCTTTCGTCAAACTGAACATTCCATCCCTGCAAGTTTAATTCAAGCTAGCTAAGACAAAGCATCCAAATTTATGCTAGTCCAGTCCAGCTTACTATAAGTTTGATTATTCAAGCGAAGTAGTAATCAATAAGTATTTAGCATTCACTGTACTTGCTACAACACATATAAACTAATTAATTCCGGGAATCAGAGATTACAAGTGGGAAAAAAAAAAAAAAAAAAAAAAAAAAAAAAAAAAAACATGAAAATTTGACATTGACAGATTTTAATTTAGTGCCAGAGGCCTACTGCTAAACTTGTTAATATCGACAAATTCTTCTTTAGTTAATTCGTGACGATCTAAATTCCATGACAAAGTTTTCATTAAATCAAACCAATGTGTTTCAGCTGCAGATACTGTAACAAATAACGTTGGAAGTCCAAACTGTCTTATAGCCGCAAAACAACGTTTTTTCTCTTTTTCCCAATGAGGGGGAGATGTGCCTTGGGGGGGACTCATGTCAAAGGTGTGCCTTGGGGGGGACTCATGTCAAAGTTGTACCTTGGGGGGGACTCATGTCAAAGTTGGGCCTTGGGGGGGACTCATGTCAAAGTTGGGCCTTGGGGGGACTCATAACAAAGTTGTACCTTGGGGGGGGACTCATGTCAAAGTTGGCCTTGGGGGGACTCATGTCAAAGTTGTACCTTGGGGGGGACTCATGTCAAAGTTGGGCCTGGGGGGGACTCATGTCAAAGTTGTGCCTTGGGGGGACTTCATTCAATAAATCCCCATTCAATAAACCGACTGAAATAGGCCCTTAGCACTATTAAGAGTGACGTATAAAAATTCGACAACGCTGTACCGACTGAAATAGGGGTACCTTGGGGGGGGGACTCATGTCAAAGTTGTGCCTTGGGGGGACTTCATTCAGTAAATCCCCATTCAATAAACCGACTGAAATAGGCCCTTAGCACTATTAAGAGTGACGTATAAAAATTCGACAACGCTGTACCGACTGAAATAGGCCTCTAGCACTAAAAAAAAAAAAAAAAAAAAAAAAAACCAGAATAAATTTTATAATCAGAAAGATGAAAAAGTTGCTTTTCTATTTCTGAAATACAAATAGCATCCAGAATTGCCCATTTTTTTGTTTTTATTGAACTTTTGGAAAATATCATCTTTTACTAATTTTAAAGAAAATCCCTGTGTATTTCCCCAAATTTTATCTTTTCCCCAAGCTGTTCCCCACTAAATCTCTGTCCCCAAATATTTCCCCTGAAGCTTCAAAACTCCCCAAAATGGGGAGAAATCCCCAAGTCTGGCAACACTGGACTGATTTGGCTTAATGCAACTCCTTAAATACCAGCGTAAAAATTCCAGAAACTTGTCAGCCAATGAGATTACAGCTTCCACAATTGGTACATAAATCACAAGTATTTTCTCGCCAAGGTTGCTAAAAAATTTGCTAAGGAGGGAAAAAGTAGCCAAATTTTACGCCAAATCCATTACCTGCCTTATTGGAGCTTTTTAATTCGTTTTTAAGGAAAAATTAGCTGTTTTACTGCAAAAAAGAGCTAGAAATGCAGAAAATTGACATTTGATCCCATGACTAAGCCTTTTTGAATGAATTTACATAACAATAACTACAATCATTTACAAACTCGCAACAATATTTTATCATTTAATTTGTTGTATATAAAGAGTTTTTTGAAAACTTCTTGTTATTGAAAATATACAGATGAAAAAAATCTGGCTACTTATTCATTAAATTAGGCAGAATATGTATATTTATTTTATTTTATTTATTATTTATTTTATTTATTATTTATTTTAATTTATTTATTATTTATTTATTATTTATTTTATTTATTATTTATTTTAATTTATTTATTATTTATTTATTTTATTTTATTTTATTTAATACATTCTTCACCTTTTGAATTTGTTTATAATACTGTAATTATTAAATAAAAAAACCTCATTTTATCATAAACAAAATTACATTAATAGAGATCACACATGCTTTTGCTTTGATAATTTTGGCCACCTTGATTTTATAGTCCGTTGCAAACAGCAATAATCCTTTTTTTTTTTTTTTTTTTTTTTTTTTTTTTCTTTTTCTGGCTGAAAACGTGGAAAACGTAGAAATAAAAAAATAAATAAATAAATAAAATAAAAATCTGTCATTTGTTTATGAATAATAATTTCGATAATAATTTCATTACGATATTAAAACGACAACATGAAGATGAAACGGCCGGATTTAGAAAATATTTATTTTTGTTTGATTTTTCTCAGGCGTTTAATTTTCAAAATCTTTTAGTTCAGGTTACGGTGATTCATAAGAGTAAATATGCTAATAATGTCCTTCGTCTACTGAGGCTTGTTTCTTTTACACCCGTCTTTTCCCTGAAGATTTTGAAAGTCCTTGGCACATTTTTTTTCCATATCAAGAAACTGCTGTTTTAAATTGTGGTTCATGAGATTATTCATCATTATCATAAGTAACATAGGTCTACATCTAAAATTTTTATTTGATGTTTTTGGTGTTCTGAAACTGAAACCAGTATTTGTCTATTACGTATAGATTTTTGCTAATACAGGGTGTCTACCGACACAGTTTCTTTCGTGACTTTTCTACCAATATAATTATATGGTAACTTTCACAGTATGTTTTCATGGTTAATTGTGAAAACATACTAGAAGCTACCAGGAATGAAGAAATTGTGTTTGTAAACACTCTGTATTGACAAAAATCTTTATATGATTGAGAAATACTGGCTTCATTTTTCATTTCAGCTCATTTTTTTTATTTCACGACGGAAGTTAGTAAAGCATCAGTATTTTTGTTGTTAAGAAAATTCAGAGTTACTTTTTTTGAGATTATGAAATTCAATGAACATAAAAATATGCAAATAATTATTAACAGTATAAATTTAGTAATTAGAATTTTAAAAAAAAATTATGTATTTACATTATATATTTCATAATTTTTACATTTTATGTAAAGAAATGATAAATTAAAATACAAAAGCAGTACGCCATTAGAAGAAGAAAAGAAATATTTTCATAACTTTAAACTCCTTTTTAAATTATCATACAACATAAATATAGTTAATTTTTCAGTTTCAATGTTTTAATATAATAAAGATTTATTATTATTTTGTGTGTAAAATTTTTCCCAATAAATATTACGATTCACGTCGTTTGCTATAGTAGAGTTTTAATTAAACAAAAACTATTAAAATATAAATGACTGCATGTAAAGTCGCAAGACAAAATTGAAATAATTTTTAATAAATAATTCCATTACGTATAATTCCATTGGGATATTTCATTCTTATTTTTCTGTATATTTATCAGTAGTCGAAAAGTTCTGCTCTATCTGTTCCTAAAATGAAGTTCTGAGGTTCGTACTCAAGTTGCCCTTTTTATCCTGCCCATTCAAAGTTTTACCAGGTTTTCTCCAGAACTCACCTGAATAGGGTCTAGGACACCTTGGAACAGGAGTCGATCCAGGCAAAAATTGGGACCCTTTTGCTGCCCCTTCACAAAATTCAAATCTCTAAAATGGGCCTCATCACAAAATTCAAATTCAGAAAATGGGTCCCTTCACAAAATTCAGATTTATAAAAACAGCCCCTTCACAAAATTTTGTTTTATAAAAAAATAATACTTTTGTAAAAATGTTCCATGTTTACAGTATTATTTTTAATGAGTGTCTATACTTGTTTAATAAAATGTTATTACCTTGATATTAAACATTAGATAGAGTATTTGCTAAAATGAAAGGTTTCTAGCGAAAATTCTTTTTTTTTTTCCTCAGAAATATTTTGATTTTCACAAAAATAAGTAAAAATTTCACAAAAATAATTTGTTTTTCACAAAAATGAGCCCCAAAAATTAAAACCTTGATCAATCCCTGCCTTGGAAGGACCCCCATCGAATAGTATTACCAACCAGACTTACGCCACTCGCGTGGAGAATTGGCCTTCACCCAAACACTAAAAACTTTGTACCCCATTTTCTATAATAATACCAGTTCTTTGAAATAATATCACTCTATATTAATCAAAAATGATTACTTACTGAAGGGCAATGACAAATAATTCTTTATCATCACTTCCAACTTTTTTCTCTAATTAAGCAAAAGGAATTATAAAAACAGATGGCACCTTATATTAAAAAAAGAAAGAAAGAAAGAAAAGAAAGTCTGACGAGAAAACCCCTGGTGGGATGCATTAATATTTTCCTACCGGATTTCCTCAAATAGAGGCTCTTCAAGATCAAAAAACGAGCTTTTTCTTCTCTTACAATTTGCTCATCAATATATTGCCCCCTGGAAAGCAAAGGTTGGAAAGATCAAAACGCCTTTTCGACACCTCACTTGATTCTTTATACCTCAGTACGAATTATAACAGAGGTTCAACAACCCAAACTCTATAAAAGCTGAAGTACACTTTAAACTGAATGCAATATCAACCTACGCGTCAAAGTTGACTACACTTTCGCTAAAAATGCTGGTGGGATTAGCTAAGTAAACATCTTTTAAGGAGGAGGGAAATAAAAGAGAGAGGACTCTTCAAATATCTCTGAAAGAAATGGATATAGTAGACAATATTAAGTATTCAAACGATACGTTCTTATATAAACATGGAAGTTATTTAAGGAGGCCAAACTTGGAGAATAACTTAAAACTAGTATGTTGAGGCCACCACATGACTTTCTTCTATATTTTCCTATAGAAATTCACTCAGTAATAAAAATTTATTAATATTTAAATAATTATCTTCCATGATAATGCAGACGATTTCCATATTAGAGAAGTAGTATAACGCTAAATATCCAAAAAAAAGTCAATTTTATCCTCAATATTACCAAAAAAAAAATGTTAAAAAGGAAAAAAATCGATAATTTTATTTTAAATTATCGCAGGCCGATAGTTCAACCATTCGTTAGAAAGGTATTGGCGAGCACTTTTGAAATATACCCATCATGAAAATTTACTTCCCTCGAGGTGGGACGGCGAGACTCCTACATACACAATTTTTTTTTTTTTTTTTTTTTTTTTCCCAGTTAATTATCTCTATTTCAAATAATTCTTTTAAATTTCATAAGGTTTATTAAAAAATAATTCTCTTCAGGCACATTTATACAAAATTTTGTTCAAAACCACCATGTTAAAAATTTAGAAAAAACGGACGGCAACGCAAGCTGTTAGACAATTTTTACCAAAAGTTGATTGGCACTAATTTATGTCAATGTGTAACTACATACCAATTTCTATAAAATTCTGTACAGTAGAACCATAGATACAGTTGCCAGAAAATTTTGTCTCTCTCTCGCACACATAGACAGACAGACAGACATTTTCTAAAAATGGTCAAATAGTGTTCTACAGCTCTCAAATCGTGTAAATCCATCAAAAACCAGAGGTCGGAATTTTTTACGAATCTAGTACTTTCTTCTAGAAAAAATAAAAGTTATATATAATAAATATATATATTAACCTTTTCTCCATAAAAATATACATGCTTTAAAACCTGATTAAAAGAATTTATTTAATTGTTAGTATAGGCAAAATATTTTCATTGTTCTTAAATTTGTAGCAAACATGACTAATAATTGAAACATTTACAGCAATTTCGTTATTTTTGAATTACTGATTTCTCGATGCATTGTATAACAAATTTGGCCGTTAAAATTTTCTTGTTACTCTTTGCAGAAAAGGAGAAGTTTTGCTGTTAGTTTTCAACGTGTGAAAACAATGATAAATTAACATTAACACATCCAAATAGTATATTATTATTCTTATTCTATATTTATCTGCACGGTTTTTATAATTTGTACGGTTAATTTTCCGTAATATAATCAAGAGGACAGTCTACTTTTAGAAATGGGAAAATGAAGAAATATTCAATCAACTTTCAGAATTTTTCAAAGAGACTGAATGCATGTACAAAAAAAGAAGAAAAAAAAATGTCTGTATGTGTGTGTGTTAACTAGTATGACATTATTCTGTTGATTTGAAATATTATTTTGGTTTACTTTAAAATAGAAAAAAATTAAAATATTTTTTATTGCATATTATTTTCAAGGGTGCTTCGTCTCTGCGCGCATGATATTTTATATTTTTAAATTCTCTTTTCAGATTCAGAAAACTTTTGACGGACCTTTTTTAAAACGAATTTTCTTGATTTTTAATATTTTATTTTGAAACTGCAAAACGAAAAATACCACGTATTGAGAATTCGTATTTTACAGCTTCAAAGTAAAAAATTAAAAATATCAGTTTTTAAAAAAGGTCCGTCAATTTAACTGTTGTGAATTTTCTGAAATTGAAAGCGGAATTTAAACATACGTGTTAGTTAATGAGTTATAAGTAAAGAAAATTTGCCATAGAATAACATTGGCTTTAGCTTCCGGCCACGGTAAATGAAGAGGGCCGTTAAATAAATATTACTCATTATATGAAAAAAATTATTCCTCTTTTACACAAACCAATTTACACTGAGGAGCCAAAAAAATCTGGTACAGGCATGCATATGCAAATAACAGAGATATGGAATCAGAGTAACACGATGCGGTCGGCTGTATATATATATATATATATATATATATATGAGAGAGAGAGAGAGAGAGAGAGCGTTGTAACTGGTGCACGAAAGAGGGGTTATAGCATCTTAAAGTAGCGACGAAATTTGGATTTTCGCATCCGACCATTCCATGAGTGTACCATAAATATTGAGAATCAGTGGCGGATTTAAGGGGGGGGGGCTAGGGGGCTGAAGCCCCCCCCCAAAAAACACTGACATTCACAATTGAATATTGCAAACGTAAATTTTTTATTGGTCTAGAATAACACTTTGAAAAATCTTAGCCCCCCCCCCAAAAGTCAAGTTCTGGATCCGCCACTGTTGAGAATCCGGTAAAACATCAAATCTTCGACATCGCTGTGGCCGGAAAAAGGTCATGATAGAACGCGGTCAATGAAGGTTGACGAGAATCATTAAACAAGTGAAACTAGCAACCCTTCCTTCAAATTCCTGCAGATTTGAATGCTGGGGCATCAACGTGCCAGTGTGCTATATATTCAACCATTCAACGCAAAATCATTGATATAGGCCTTCCAAGCTAAAAACCCAGTCGTGTACCTGACTGTACGACCCAAAGCTTTACGCCTCGCCAGGGCCCGTTAACACAGTCCTTGGACTGTTGATGACTGGAAACGCAGTGTCTGGTCAGACGTGTCTCGTTTCCAAGTACATTTGTCGGATGGATGTGTATGACCATGGAAATAATCTATATCCATGGACCCTCCATGCCAATAGGGGACTGTTCAAACTGACAGAGGCTCTGTCGTGTTATGGGGAATGTGTCGTTGGTGCAATATGGGAATCCCTAATATGTCTAGATACGAATATGACAAGTGACCGATGCATAAGCATCCTGTCTGATCACCTGAACCATTCATCTCATTTGTGTATTCAGACGGAGGATTTGGAAAATTCTATCAGGACATTGCGCAAGCGCATACGTTGAGATTTGCTGCCGAGTCGCTGCATGAGCACTCTTCTGACTTCAGTGATGTCCATTGGCTACCTAAATTGACGTACATGAATATTTTTCAGAATATCTGAGATGCCTAGCAACGTGTTGTTCAGAAATGATTGTGAATTATCTCCAGCACACCTTCAGATGTTAGTCGAGTCCATGACACGTCATGTTGTGGCACTTCAGCGTGCTCACGGGGACCCTATACAATATTAATCAGGTGTACCAGTTTTTTTTTTTTTCGGGTTGGGGGGTCTTTTTGCTGTATTATGTCTCGTTGAATATAATATTTACACAGAAAACTTATTTATTTATTTTTATTTATTTATTTATTTTACCTGGAACAGTAATTACTCTCGTATCTTTATTTTAAACAAATTTAAGCTCAACAACTATATTTACGAGTAGGAAATAAGAAAAATATAAGTATATATTTTTAATGCTAGAAAAGAAAATTACATATTCTAAGAACCACAATTATCAAAAATACTACTTCTACTGCTGCAATTAATAGTAGTTATTTTATCTATTATTTTTCTTAATCTTCCTTTACAAAAGAACTTGTTTGCAGCATTTCTTTCTTTGACCTCTGTAGGTACTATGATATTAGGATGTTAGATTCTGTTATTATCTACATCAGACAAATGAAATGAATCTATCTCTATGGTATTTAATTTAGACTTTCGGGAAATAGCGAACAAGAGTTTAATTAATGTAATTAATCTCTCCAGAATTGGGGATGGATAATGTTAAGTTTTTCCTCGTTGTCATCGCACATTGTAAATAAAATTTATGAAAATGCAACCATGAGTATTTTCTTAAACTTTATAAGTTAATTTAATAAGGTAAAATAAATAATTAAATGGAATCAGAAATCAATTTGTTAAATAAATTTAAGGTATCTTTTTTTTTTTTTTTTTTTATAAATCAATTTTTAATAATTTTCTTCATTTTTTTTTTTTTTTTTTTTTTTTTTTTTTTTTTTTGTGATAAAGCATCAGTTTCAATAAATTATTAAATAATCTTATAACAAACTTATACTTACTTATTATTAAATAAACATATTAACTTATAATTAAATAATTTATAAATCATAAACTTATTTTAAAATATCTCTCATAGAAATTTCATTTAAGTATTTTTGAACTTTTAAAATTTAAAGTACGAAAATTATTAAAGATAAAATTAATATATATAAAAAAATGTGCATTCCTTAATGTTAAATTTATTTACTAAGATATTTACAATTTATAAAGTGTAAAATTTTGTAAAAACTTTTAAATGTTTGAGGAACTGTAAAATATTATTTTAAAAATGTTATGTAACTTATCGCTGGGGTGCTTATCCCATTGATAATTTAATGTTAATAAATATCTATTAACTAACATAGTTAATTAGCAACACACTTTTATACCACCCTTTAAAGCTATGAAACTTCTAATATTACCCATTGCGTTGCCAATAACCCATTGATAAACACTCTCCAACAAAAAAACAGAGTCTAAGTAAAATTTACATAAAAATTTATTTATAATTAAATTCATACAATTTATACGGAGTCAAACACGTCACAACTCCCTAATTATTTACAATATTTGTAAATATATTATTTACAAATATTTTTACCATGAATTTATTTAAAAATGCTAAAATTTCACCTAAACATAGTTACAGCTATACCTAAGTATATGCGACTACTCAGTAAAGTTTAGATGGATCTCAATAATAGATCCGTAGGAAATACACCTATTATCTGATATAAACTGTGAAGTACTATTTAAAAATAACATCTAACAATCATATAAAAACACTGTTACCATTAAATTAAAAGTATCCTATCATGAACCAAATAAATATCCCATACTCAAATCTTAAATAGTAAAATTTGATTACCTACTAAAACTTCTTTCCTCTAGTGGACCCCGAAGATTGTCATGACTGTTTAGTTGAGCACTCACTATTTTTTTTTTTTTCAACGTTCTATCACCACCACAAACCAACACTCTGATAACCATAGACCTTATATATATATATAGACTGCGCCACCAATAGTACTTACCATTATAGCGAATGTCTTCAACATGAGGGTGTAATCTGAAATCTTCATCCTTTGTTGTCAGCGCCGTATGTCACGTGACAGAGGGTTGAGGGAGGTTCTTCCATACGAAAGCACTTGTTTTTGTAATAATTAAAACAAAAAATTCTCCCCTTCAGAATGGTTTCTCACAAAAGAAATTTTTTTATAATTAATCTATGACATTTTAGCTTTCCAACGATACGTAAATCTAAAAGCTTAAATAAAAAGTGTGTGTACAATACAAAAATTAAAAAACTCAAAACTACTTTCTTTCCTACGGAAAAATCACATAATATTCATTATCGTCTCTCTCTCCAGGTCTGCATCACGTGATAATTTCGCTGGGAAACTACTTCATGTCGCAGACAGATAATGAGAGGGGATGCGTGGTCTATCTATATAAGGTCTATGCTGATAACTGTATCTCCTTAGAGTTTTAACTGACCCTTCCGAGTTCTCTCAATCTCCCCTTTTATCACGATGGCTCTCCTTTTTCTTTCTTTCTTTCTTTTCGACTTCCCCCTCGAAAACTCACTAAATTTTTCCACAGCCAATCTTAGCCCCTTGGAATATCCTATTGGGGGTTTAAAATCAATAACCTAATCGCATGTGCGTCCTAGTGCTTTCGAGGAAAGAATTAATGACGTAAGCATGTTCATTATGACACTTAAGGGTTAATAGAAAAAAATGCATTTACACAGATACATTCTGAAATATTTATTCCACTTTTTTTTATATATGCTGTTTTTACAATTATGAAAAGTACTAAATAACTTCCAGCATATTAATCTTAAAAACTTTAATAAATTTTAAATCCAACGTTTCGGCTAAATTCCTTCATTAACCTTCCTCAGGGAAGAATGATGTTAAAAAACATATAAACATAGAAAATTTAAGTTACTACATGATATCACAATTACAACTTCAAAGAAAAATTTAACAGATGATTACACAAATTATAAAAATTTACTATATACATTTTAAAAATATGCTAAATCAAGCAAAAGTTCTGTTAATTTCAAGCGAACTTTGACAAATGGATTAAAAAAAAAAAAAAAAAAAAAAAAAAAAAACTAAGTACTATATAGGTATGACTAATAGACCTTTTTGTGATAGAATGAAGGAGCATATTGCAGATTTAAAATATAATAGACCCAACACAGCTTTTTCACGAAATTATAATTCTAATCCCATTGACCCCAATTTTGAAAATGCCAAAATAATTTACAATACTGACAATAGAAACCAAGCACTTCTTTATGAATCATTCGAAATTATTAAAAGAAAATCAGAAATTTGTAATGATTCCTTATCCGTAAACCCCCCTTCAATTTGGCTTCATTTCTTGGACTTAAATTAATTTATGGTTACCCTGCTTTAGTTTAGTTCTGGCAACCCCGCAATTTTGATATTTTTAACCTTTTCTTTAGTGGCTCTTTATCCTTGTCTTATAGTGATCATGTTTCAAGTTCATTTGAGTGTTTTAGCATATTTTTAAAATGTATATAGTAAATTTTTATAATTTGTGTAATAATCTGTTAAATTTTTCTTTGAAGTTGTAATTGTGATATCATGTAGTAACTTAAATTTTCTATGTTTATATGTTTTTTTAACATCATTCTTCCCTGAGGAAGGTTAAGGAAGGAATTTAGCCGAAACGTTGGATTTAAAATTTATTAAAGTTTTTAAGATTAATATGCTGAAAGTTATTTAGTACTTTTTCATAAGATACATTCTTTAAAAAAAAAAAAAAAAAAAAACTGCATAAAGTAGTTCTATGTTAGTTTTACCCATAACAAATTTAATATGTAACATAAAAATACTTAGCACCAATTTCTGATACTATTCCCAATAAAAGGATGAATCATGTATACATATATATAAATATATATATGTGTGTGTGTGTGTGTGTTCTTTTTCCAAAAGACCACTCCTTCTCCGGATAGGTTCCCAATCTTTAACCTTCATTTTAAACTAAGTATCCTTTTGTAAAGTTGCTTTTCGGTAATTGGCATACACTTTGCCTTGAAACGTGTTTCAATGATCACAATTCACTGCTGATTGTGTGACGTTGTTGTTTGGGAATTAAAGGACCTATTACAAAGTTTTGATATACGACAAAGAATACTGTGTAATTGGATTTTCTTCCGTTATTTTGTAAGGGGAAGTTTTAATGAATTAAATAAGCCGTTGTAAAGTTTCCAGTGTTAATTATCTAGGATTGAAATACATGTTGTAAAGCTGTTTTTAATGGTTTATTTTTAAGGTCAGTGTTATAAGTTAATGTAATATGCTAAAAGCTGGAATATGTTATTTAGTAATACAAAACTTGGAAGTATTTTGATTAGGAATTTTTTTCCCTTGCTTGTTTGTAAATTGACCATTGAAAAAAAGCTAATGAAATTTTTTTTATTTAATCGCTGATACGTTTTTCCTTTAGTTTTATTTTATTGTCATTTATTTATTTAAATACGTCTTCTTTATAACTTCATGTGTGAAAATATTATCTTTGCTATATTGAAAAATTTGTCGTTTAATTGAAAAAAATAAAAAAATAAATAAAAATTAGAAATTCTAACCTCTAAACTTTCATTAAATTATTTATTTTAATTTATAATTGTTGCCAAGAAAATTAAACTTTAAATTTTACATCTACTTTTTAAGATAGCACGCGATCGTGTTTTATATAAAAATCAAATCATTAAATTCATATTTTTATTTATTTTTATTTCATATTATTGCACGCGCACTATTTATATCCTATTCAAAATTCTTAAAAAAGAAAACTTTTTCGATATCTCTTGTAACGATACTGATTATTATTATTTTATTTTTCTTTCAAAAAAAAAAAAAAAAAAAAAAAAAAAAAAAAAAGGATTTTGATGAAATTCTGGTAAAAACAGAATTTAGTTTAGGACGGAGGACTATTAGTTTTTTTTTCTTCCCAATTATAACATCGCTTTCAAATGATTCAATTATATTTTCGATAAATATTAGATTTCGATAAATGTCCAACTATCGAAAAATGATTTCGACAAATGTCCAACTATCGAAAACGACAACGCAAAAATCGCTGTCTGAGACTAATAGGCCCTCAGTCCTAAAAATGCATATGTAAGAAAATGAAGCTACGCAGGTTAATTTCATCCTTATCATAAATTTATTTATTTTATCGTTTTAACCACTTTGTAAAAGATCTTTTTTGTGAAATACCTTACCTTTATGATTTCACAAATCATAGTAAATAAACAAAAATATGTTAGTTTCAAGCTTCTAAGGGTTTTTTTTTTTTTTTTTTCACAAAAAAAAATTACTTTTGAAGGCGTGGTTGAAATAATTGGATCTTCAAATTAATTACGCGCGGCATGTGAAAAAACCCTTTATGAAATCTTCAACTCTGTGAAATACCTAAAATCTAGCTCGTTCTTTTGCCGACAATTTTGCTCAATTTTTACTCTGTTGAAATGAACTTTTGACAAACGTTGGCCAATATAACCTATGTAATAGAAATTTTCCATCTTTCACGCATCTGCAGTGAAAACGTTTTTCATAAAAATGCTCATATATCATGAGATATTTAAGATATTTGTATTCCTATTGCAGTATATTGTTCCAATTTTTTTTTTTTTTTTTTCTCAATTTTCTGAAAGTGGGAGTAATTTTTGTTTAAAACTCTGCATCACATTAAAAAAAAAAAAAAAAAAAAAAATTGAAGAGTAGTTGAAATAATTGGATCTTCAAATTAATTACGCGCGGCATTTGAAAAACCCTTTATGAAATCTTCAACTCTGTGAAATACCTAAAATCTAGCTCATTTTTTCCCCGGCAATTTTGCTCAATTTTTACTCTGTTCAAATGAACTTTTGACAAACGTTTCCCAATATATCTAGCTTTCAACCTATGTAATAAAATTTTTCCATCTTTTGCGCATGTGCAGTGAAAACGTTTTTCATAAAAATGCTCATATTTCATGAGATATTTAAGATATTTGTATTCCCATTGCAGTATACTGTTCCAAAAGTTTTTTTTCAATTTTCTGAAAGTGGGAGTAATTTTTGTTTAAAATTCTGCATATTATCAAAAAAAAAAAAAAAAAAAAAAAAAAAAAAAAAAAAAAAAGAGCCAGAGAAAGTTTAAAAATAAATGCTTGTAGCTCCGTTATTTAACATGATATCGTCACACAAATTCATACACAAATTGTACTGGCCATATATTAACATATCCGGAAGTTACAGAACGTTTTGTTTATATAATCATTCAGGGTCATCACAAAAGTTATTGATTTTACTCAATTTGTTACCGGATCTAAATGTTGTCTTAAACAAACTTCATTGTAAAACATGAGGAAGATCCAGTTCTTTAAATACCCAATGCTTGAAAATGTTTTATCGAGAGAAAAGTTTTTAAATTGAGAAATTCTGATTGTTTTCAAATCTTGCTAAACGTTTGAGCAGCAGTGCAGTTTTATCCTAATTTTATAATCTTTATGTACATAATCTGTTTTTTAATAACTCTTTCTAGAAGAAAAGTCGAATATTCTTGGAAGTAAATAAAATCTCTGTAAACATTAAATATATACATTTATTTATTTATTTATTTATTTATTTTTGTCTGTATACGCACACACACACGCACTCATATGTGCATGAACAAATATTTTTTTTTTCCCTTGAAACGTCTAAATTATATTAAGTGGGCAAGAAAGTCTCACACACACACACACACACACACATATATATATATTTTTTTTGGGGGGGTGGGGGGGTGGGGGGGTGGAGGTATATATATATATATATATATATATATTTTTTTTTTACCCTAAAAATGAGCTGTAATTAATCAAACGTCTTCTATTCTGTTCGATTGCATTTTGTCATAATTCTCTTAATTTCATGTATCCGTGCTCATAGAACTTTTAGTACTTGATAGCAAACAATTCAACCAAGTGCGATTTGAGATCATCGAGTTTTTTACTGTTTAAAATGTTTTTTTAAACTTTTATAAAAATGAAAATCCGATGTTGCAAGGTCGGGGCTATATGGTAGATGTGACATCACTTCCCAACTATGCAAAGGTACCAACCATATGTTCTAGACTTATAAAGAAATTTCCCATTTTGAAATTGTTTTTCTAAGTTTTGAAAAATTGTTGCAAGAAAATTATGTATCATAACTGTAATCCTTTGAATACTTTTTCTTTTAGCATTTATCATACCTCTGTAATTGTGTAATTGCAGTATTTTTTAATGCCGTCCTCGAGTTTTTGATGATGTCGTCATCCAGTCACCCTAAACTAAGCACCAATAATTTTTTAGTCATTGCTAAATATGTCGTGATTCTTAGTGAAACACGATTTTTTTGTGCTTTGCTAATTCTAACCCTTTCTCTCTAATTGGTTCTCGAACTTCAGATCTGCTTGGCATTAAACATCTGAGTTTATCGTTTGTTTGCTTGGAAGCAGCTTAAAATATGTGATACCACCAATATTGTTTTTGACGGGAGGGGGATATTTTAAAATAACTGTTATATCTAAATGCAGTGTTGCCAGACTTGGGGATTTTTCCCCATTTTGGGGAGTTTTGAAGCTTCAGGGGAAATATTTAGGTACAGAGATTTAGTGGGGAACAGCTTGGGGAAAAGAAAAAAATTGGGGAAATACACAGGGATTTTCTTTAAAATTAGTAAAAGATGACATTTTCCTAAAGTTCAATAAAAACAAAAAAATGGGCAATTCTGGATGCTATTTGTATTTCAGAAATAGAAAAGCAACTTTTTCATCTTTTTGATTATAAAATTTTTTCTGTTTTTTTTTTTTTTTTTTTTTTTTTTTCCCACTTGTAATCTCTGATTCCCGGAATTAATTGGTTTATATGTGTTGTAGCAAGTACAGTGAATGCTAAATACTTATTGATTACTGCTTCGCTTGAATAATCAAACTTATAGTAAGCTGGACTGGACTAGCATAAATTTGGATGCTTTGTCTTAGCTAGCTTGAATTAAACTTGCAGGGATGGAATGTTCAGTTTGACGAAAGCTCCCCCTGGGTATACCTTGTTTTTCATGTATTTAAAAAAAAAAAAAAAACTATTTTTATATATACTTATGGGTTAAGTACAAATGATTAGACATGAGGAATCTCAGAAAGTTAGACAAATAGACAAAAGTTACACAAATTTAAAATTTTCCGAAAACTAGCGTATTGAAATTTATTTTTGTAAATGGGGATTTTTTTCTACCAAGAGCTTCATTTGGGGGAAAATGTGAGCTTAAATTTATAAAATATTTTTTAACTTTTTCCAAAAAATTTACATTTTTAGCATAAATTGAGTTGGGGATTTTTTTGGAAAAAGCTCTTGTTTTGGGGAAATTTGAGAACTGTTTGGGGAAATTCACTTTGGACCATCTGGCAACACTGTCTATATGCGGTAGCGTCATAAAAAGTTTATACAAATAATAAAAATGAGCCTTATAATCATATGCTGTAAGCCAGATTGCATTTCAAACGTTACTTTTTACAAGGTGATTCCAAACATCTTCATTTTTATATAAATTTACTGGTTCCTCTTTTGCTTTTTGGGCAAAACTTTAATTAGAACATATGAAGCGTAATATTTTCTTCATACTACTGAAATTTCAATAGGATTCGTCTAGTACTTTTTGATATATTTGAAAAAAAGATCTGAAATTGAAAGTGTCCGGACATTTATGGAAAGGTAGGGTATAATTCTTTTAAAACAAAGTCATTGACTCGTATTACATAGGTATATGATTTCTTGTTTCTAAATAATAATAATAATAATAATAATAATACCTTTAGAGCTATAATCACGTCAATTGTACCCTGCAAGTTTAATTTTTCACAAAGTTTTATATCAATTTTAATACTTACGCGTGAATTTCTGTTTGTTTCAAAAACATTTAAAATTAACTCTTAAAGCTTTTTGGCAACAATTAAAAATTGAAATAAATTATGTACTTTACTTTAAAAAAAAAAAGGCTTCTTCAACTTTTTCGATACTATCCGTTTCGATACTGATTATTATTAATTTTCTTTTATTTCTTTTTCTTAAAAAAAAAAAAAAAAAAAAAAAAAAGCGATTTTGATGAAATTCTGGAAAAACCAGAATTTAGTTTGGTACGGAGGACTATTATTATTATTTTTTTTTTTTTCAAAATTATAACATCGCTTTCAAATTATTCAATTATATTTTCGATAAATTTTAGATTTCGATAAATGTCCAACTATCGTAAAACTGGCGACAACGTTTTATCCGTAGATTGAGACTAATAGTCCTCCATACTTAAAAAAAAAAAAAAAAGTGGGGGGGACGGGGGAGAAAAGTACGTGATCTTTTAGACGTAATTTAAGTCTGCATTTAGATTACTCTACATATGGTCATTAAAAACAGTTGTTTTAGATTGTCATAAGAGAGTAATTCATGTCAATTAGCATTTCAACAAAGAAAAGTGAATTTGTCAGTAGGTATAAAAATTATCTTGAAGTAATATTATTTGCAAATATTGGCAGTGCCAAAATTTCATTTAGAAAAACTAGTATGTTGTGGCCACCACGAGACTTTCTTCTATCTTTTCCTATACAAATTCACTCAGTAACAAAAAAAAAAAAAGTGGGACTTTATCAAATTTTCACATTTTACCCAAAATTTTGTCAAAGTCCCACTTTTTTTTTTTTTTCTCTCCCCTTAATTCTATCAAACTCCCACGGTTCCCGTGTTCTGACAAACTTAAACAAATTTTTGCATTTTCCCCCCAATTTTGTCGAAGTCCCACGGTTTCCGTGTTTTGACAAACTTAGAATATTTTTCACATTTTACCCAAAATTTTGTCAAAGTTTGTCAAAACACGGAAACCGTGGGACTTTGACAAAATTAGGGGAAAAATGCAAAAATATGTTAAAGTTTGTCAAGACACGAAAACCGTAGGACTTTGACAAAATTAGTTGAAAAAAGCAAAAGTTAGTTTAATTTTGTCAGAACACGGAAACCGTGGGAGTTTGATAAAATTAAGGAGAGAAAAAAAAAAAAAAAAGGATTTTTTTTCTAAGTTTTTTTTCATAAAAAGTAAAAAAAATCGATAACTTTGTTTTAAATTATCACAGATTTATAGTTCAACCATTCGTTTTAAAGGTACTGACGAGACCTTTCGAAAGATACCCATCTTGAAAATTTTTGCCCTATATCACCCTGTTAAAAATTTAGAAAAAGCGGGATGGCAACGCAACCTGTAAGACGATTTTTACCAAAAGTTGATAGGCACTAATTTATGTCAAGGTGCAACTACATACCAATTTGTATGAAATTCTATGCAGTAGTTCCAGAGATACAGTTGCCACAAAATTTTGTCACACACACACACACAGACAGACAGACAGACAGACATTTTCTAAAAATGTTAAAATCGTGTTCTACAGCTCTCAAAACGTGTAAATCCATCAAAAACCCGAAATCGAAAATTTTTACGAATCCAATACTTTCTTCTATTGAAGATAGAAGAAAGTAATAATGTAAAGGAAAAGTTTGCATTATATTTCTTAAACTATTACTAAATTCCTGTTTAAATCAAACATTCCATACAATGTTTAGGGAATTTTTATTACAAACAGAACAAATCTGTTTTCTTTAATATATTTATTTCCTGGTTTTGAACATGTAATAAAATTGAAGATTCTTTTCCATTTATTTTTGCTTTAAAAGCAAATGAAAATATCTGTTTAAATAAGGTTATCTAAAAGAATTTAACGGAATATTCTTCTTAAAAGCTAAAGATCAAATCGAGAGGTTGGAAATAAACTTAGGTGGGATGGATCTGTATTAACGAATTACGCTTCACATGAGATGATTGCTATCTTTTCCGATCAGAAATCTGGGTCACTGAGGTACACCGGAATCACGACTTTTTAATGTTTCACCCTTGGCTACAATTTTTTTTTTCTACGTAACTAAGGCAATATATATATATATATATATATATATATATATATATATTGGATATACCTTTTGATCAACAAGTTATAAATAACAAAGCAGAATTTGACCTCTAATTAATCTAGATTTTTTTTTTTCTTTTTTTTTTTCCCCCGCTATTTGAAACCATTTGCTGAATTTAGAGTTGATAGAAATTTAAATTAAAGCTTTAACATATGAATTCTTGATTTGGAATAATTCAAGTTATATATATATGTAGGGTAAGTGCACCAGTGATTGACACTTTTAGAGCAATCTTTGATGTTTTTAATGTTCTAGTCATCAGAAAATATTTTTAGAAATCTTATGTTAGTACATATGACATGAAAGACATTCAGAACCACATATGTGTTAAAAAATATATGTTTGATAACAATTTTTTTTTTTTTATGAATTTTTATTTAAAACCCACTCAATGTTCCAGTAATTGACACTGCCAGTTTTTCATTTTATCAGTTATTGGCCCCCTGTGTTCCAGTGTTTGACACTGCTAGTCATTCATTTTACCAGTTATTAGCACCCTATGCTCCAGTGTTTGACATAAAATGTTAAAATTCTTATATGTAAAATATATGATTTTATTATTTTTCTTATTTATTATTTCGGGATAAATGTCAATTACTGGAGCATGCCAATCATTGGAGCACCTACCCTATATATATGTTTTTATTAAGAATCTTCAAAAGCAACAGAATATTTTTATTAATAATTACAATATTCACTCATAAAATTATGCAATATTATATTTTGCTGAAGAAAAATGAATTTTTGTATACTGTGGACAATTAATAATAATTTTAATATGTATTATTTTTGAGCGAGGGAAATATGATTTGATATGCTTTTTTTCGATTATCTAGTTATAAATAACGAATTATATTTTGACCTTTGATTTATATAATTTTTTTTTATTTCGCTCTCTAGAGTCCAAATATGAGTATTTGCTGAATTTACAACTCATAGAATTTAGGTTGATTGATACTTTAGCATATAAATGTCAGAAATGAGCTAAATCAAATTAATATTCTCATAAAATACAAATTTATTCAAAAATATACTCTATAACAAAAAAAAGGACGCACCAAGGAGTAATGCGAACTGGACACAAATTGACATACATACAGGTTTTGATGGAATCAAGCACCAATTCATCATTATCGCCGATCCTATGTGCAACTGGTGCTTCAGTGACTTCAAATACCCTTAATAGGCGGCTCAGTGGGGTTGGGCTCAGTCCCCGGATCTCTCTTCCACTGAGGACGTTTGGAGCATCATAAAAAAGATCCTACAACTAGCTCGGCATTTTTCCAATCTAATGCAACAATTGGAAAGAATTTGGCTCGATACTTCACAGGAGCATATTTGTCAATTCTATCAATTAATACCAAGCCGAATAACTGCGTTGTTAAGGCCCAGAAGTGGACCAACGCGTTATTGACTTGTTTACTTTGTGAGGCCCTAACTCTTGATTAAATCATTCAAATTTTCTGAAACTGTAATCAATTGTTTTTCTCCACATGTACATCACATCTACCAATTTCTGTCCCATTCAGACCACCCATTCCACCCCATCTACCAATTTTTGTCCCCATTTCTTCTTGGTGCGTCGTTTTTTTTTTTTTTTTTTTTTTTTTCCCTTATAGAGTCTAGTTAACATTTCATTTTGAAAAACCTGAAAATAGATGAATTAAACGTTTATAATCATAAATAAACATAATTTTAATACATATTGTTATTTATTATGAAATAAAAGTGTATGTATACTAAATTTTGTTAATACATAATTTCTATATCCCTATTTACATATCTACAAAAAAATAAAATAAATTTCGGCAATCTCGTGACTTAAATTTTGTAATTCGCAAAATAATGTTTTTTTTTTTTTTTTTTTCTCCAATGTCCTCCGTTTACATTTTACATTTCTAACAAAAATTTATAGTCTTATGCAGGGAAATTATATATTTATTTTACTTAAAGATAAACAGGATAATTCTGTTTTAATTACATAACATAATTTAATAAATAACATAATTATGTTAATAATAATTTATTCTGGTTTTCATGCGCCATTTACCTAAAGTAATGTAATTTTGCTGAAGTGTTTCCATTTAAAGTTAGGCATTAATATTCTGCTAAGATGCGATTGCAAAAGGAATTATTTGCCTTTATAACGAGTCTTTAAAACAAAATAATAAAAAATAAAGAAAAAAATATTAAAAAAGAAACTTCTTATACGGAAATATGGCGGCATATTGGAAACCTACTCTACATACCTGCACTGGAAATCCCCACCACAGAAACAACAAAATTATTTTTATCATTTGCATATTTATTACTTCTTGTGCAAGATGTAATTTGCTAAAGTGTATATCTCTGTTAACTTGAAAATAATACCGAACACTAATTTAAATTAAGATTTATTGATAAAGAAAAAAAAGACTTTGTTTACAGTATAGATATTGTTACAAAATTGTAGATAATTGTGTTTATTTTTGTATAAATTCTTTCAAAGAGGCTTAGTAAGTTGATAAAGTGCTAATTTTGTGCATTTCTAGTCGTTGTAGCGTTAAAATAGCCTTATTTTCCCTTAAAAACGCATTAAAAAGCACCAATAAGGCAGGTAATGGATTTGGCGCCAAATTTGGCGATTTTTTCCTACATTGGCGATTTTGTTTGGCGACCTTGGCGAGAAAATCCTTATTAGGGATATACCAAATATGGAAGCTCTAATCTCATTGGCTGATGAGATACGGAAATTTCCGGAACATTCCACACTTTTCGACAGGAGTGGGTCGAGACAGCACATTTCCTCCTTTGAAATAGACATCTACATTTTTAATTGTTGCCTTTATTTTAATTTTTTCAACCATAATATAAAATATGCTTTCACTAGAAAAAAGTAAAAGAATTCGATATCGTTTGTAACGATACTGTATAATTTTTCTTGTCTTTTTCTTAAAAAAAAAAAGATTTTGATGAAATTCTGGCAAAAGCACAATTTAGTTTAGGACGGAGGGCTATTAGTTTTTTTTTTTTTTTTTTTTTTTCTTCCCAATTATAACATCGCTTTCAAATTATTCAATTATATTTTCGCTAAATTTTAGATTTCGATAAATGTCCAACTATCGAAAAATGATTTCGACAAATGTCCAACTATCGAGAACGACAACGCAAAAATCGCTGTCTGAGACTAATAGGCCCTCAGTCCTAATAATATTATTTTTAATTACATCAACTGACATAGAAGTTAGCACTGGACTAAATTTCGATTGACATTTGCATAGAATTATGATATAAAATTACAGTCTGTTCTTGTAATTTTAGTGCAAAATTCTATTTTATTCTATGAGACTCATTCCCCCCCCCCCAAAAAAAAAGCCTTTATTCTGTACTGAAAAAACAATGCAAGTTAAAATGATACTTTTTTCTTCTACAACTAGAACTGATGTTACCACCAAACATTATTTTGTATAATTTTGTACCTACAAGCATTATTTTGTTTATATACATATTTATTTAGGAATTATACGTAACTTTTTAAGTATATAGCGAACCACCCTGCGAGCACCCTGGCATGCGCTTTGGGAACCACTGAATTTATACTATGACATTCTATGGGTTATAGTGACAGTTTAGAAAAAAAATGGACTTATGAAAGATGTAGAGAATAATAATAATAAAAAAAAAATCTGGTGTGAAAGAACTACACGACTTCCATTACCCAATAATACACGTATTATACGCACTTTTAGCAGATAATGTGATCAGAATACATAAAATTGGCCTAACAAAGTAAGACATCAAAAAATTTCCCAGTAAAAGAAAGCTGATATACGTGTAAATATATATAAAACAGAACTTACACATCGAGCTAAAAAATAAGAATATATGTATATATATATATATCAGCTAGGTTCTTTTTTGAAACACCAATTTCCGAGACCTAAAACTGACCTACTTAATCAGGATGACTGTTAATTGTCTTAATATGTAAAATGGGTTTATGTAACAATTTTCAAGAAAATCGTTAGAGCCGTTTTTGTGATAGCGACTTTTACCAAAATTTAGCATATTCAATTATTGATTGGAAAACAACAATTACATACAAAAGGATATCTATAAGAAGGGGTTAATACAGCGTAATTAAATCTGCACAATCATTTTTGAGGGAACGCGCTTTCGAGACCTGAAATTGAGCTACTTATTCAGGATGCTTATCAATTTTTTTGAACTAACCAATCGATTCATATGAAAAGATATCTAATAGAGTTTTTACCTAGAAATTTTGAAGAAAATCGTTAGAGCCGTTTTTGAGATACGGACTTACGGCCCATGTCCGGTTTGGGATGTCCAGCTTCTGTTTTTTCAATTTTCACCAAATTTTGGAAAATTCGGACCGGTCTCAATTCTGAACTTTCGTTATCTTTTTTAGTTTCGGAGATATAATAGTCAGAAGATTTTTCACATACACACACACACACTGACCAATTGCCGAAAAGCACTTTTTGGGACTAAGGAAACCTTAAAACATGCAAATCATGTGAAATCTCGATATCGAATTTTTTAGACCGTATATAATACTTCCATTATCTATGGTAGTCGGGTAATGGAAGTAAAAAATGAAGTAGTATAAGAATAGCGTTTAAAAAATCCACGAAGTCATTCATGAATGATATGAGTAACTTAGCCACAAAGATATATTTTGAATAATATTATAGTTTAAAAAAAAATAAAGAACACACTTTTATAGAAATGTGAACTAAAAAGCACAAAATATCTATCTTGGTGTTAAAATGCAGGGTAAGAGACAATCGTGTGAGTGACACACCATAATATTTACATACATTTAAATATTTAATTTAAATAATTTAGAATTAAATAAAAACCATTTTTAAAAAATCTTCCCTGACTGGACTCGAACGCTAGACCTTTAGGTTCGTAACGCGGAGCTTTACCTCACAGCCACAGCGTTCACGTAGGGAAAGGTCTTTTTTTAAACACGCTTTTATTAGCTTCACCTGTATGTATGTATGTTTGTATGTATGTTTGTTTGTTTGTAACTGCTCTGGGAGCAAACAAAAAATTTATATTGTAAAAAAAATACTTTCCCTACGTGAACGATGTAGCGTTCAGGTAAGGCGCCGCGCTACGAACCTAAAGGTCCAGCGTTCGATCCCCTTCAGGGGAGATTTTTTAAAAATATTTTTGGTTTAATTCTAAGTTATTTTAATTAAAGATTTAAATGTATGTAAATATTACCGTGTGTCACTCACACGATTTTCTCTTACCCTGAATTTTAATACTAAGATAGATATTTTGTGCTTTTTAGTTCACATTTCTATAAAAGCGTGTTCTTTAATTTTTTAAAACTATAATATTATTACAATATAGATTTTTTGTTTGCTCCCAGAGCGGTTACAAACATACATTATACATACAAACATACATACAGGGGAAGCTAATGAAAGTGTGTTAAAAATTAGAAGAAGTAATCATAATCAGTCAATGTATAACAAGGAACAAAGATAGATTTACAAGTATCTTTAGGTCGCGTCTAAATTCAGTATTGCAAAATAAGATACTGTGTGGATTTTTAAGAATTCTTAATGGTTCTTTCTGAGTGATTAAACACAGTCCTTAACAATGGTTTCCGTAATAATATCTAGAACTTTCCACGGCGTTTTTTTCTGTATCCCAAACAAAACATATCACATGACCGCCGTTCTGCTTTTTTACTTTCCGAACACTATAGTGAGGAAAGTATTGTAATCATGTCAAAAATCCGAATTCGAGGTTTTGATGTTTCTATACGTTTCGACGTCCAATGAGTCCGTTTTCACTGTTTTTGTGATGATATATGTATGTATGTGTGTGTGTATGTATGTGTGTATGTATGTGTGTGTCTGTCTGTGAGTGAACACGCTAGCGTCTAAACGCTTTGTTCGAATAAGCTGAAAGTTGGTACGTATATTGTAAGTCACCATAGTACGAACCCTATAGATTTTGGTGAATCTAGCTCTTATAGTTTTTTTTCAGGGACACAAAGAAAAATTCTTTATCTTTATGGCCTATGGGACCAAAATCTTAAAAGTGTAATAGCATCTAAACGCCTCATTCAATTGAGCAAAAAATTTATACACATATTATAGGTCACAGATACTCAAGCTGTATAGATTTTGGAGAATCTAACACTTATAGTTTTTTTATAGGGACACAAAGAAAAATTCTTTATCATTATGGCCTATGAGGCAAAATTTTTAAAAGTGCGATAGCATCTAAACGCCTTATTCAATTGAGATGAAAATTTATATGAATATTATAAA
This sequence comes from Salticus scenicus, assembly GCA_963930645.1. Lineage (NCBI taxonomy): Eukaryota > Metazoa > Arthropoda > Arachnida > Araneae > Salticidae > Salticus > Salticus scenicus. The sequence goes on from OZ005662.1 coordinate 112,164,859, forward strand.
TCACTGTTGCACTAACTATAAGCATTTTGGTGAATCTAGCATTTATAGGTTTTTACAGGGACACAACGAAAAATGCTTTATCATTAGGATCTATGGGCTCAAAGTTCAGTAGCAATCAATAAAACATCGTTTAATGTATGGAGAAAAATACTTAAACACTCTATTATGGTTTTCTCTCTTTTGTTTGTTTAACAACTCCTCTTTCTTTACTTTATCTACAAAACTGTTAATTACTCAATGTTCGGAAAGTCGAGTGGAGTCACTACAGATTTTTTTTTTCTTTTTCTTTTTTGGAAGACTGTGTAATAGATATCTGGGTGTTGTTGATACAGTCAAAATATTTTCATAAAGGGATATCAAATTTGCTGAAAAAATATTTTTATAGTAAGATTTTCTTGTTCTTAACAGATAAACCGGATTCTTAAGTAATATAGGAAACGCTACTAAAGTAAATAAATAAACAATTAAAATAAACTAATCGAGAAATGTTTCATCTAGTTTTTTTTTTTTTAAGGGTGTAATTTTGTTCTGATGGGTGGATGACAGTTATTGAACTAGATTGAGAGTTTCATTGTTATTATAGTTTTTATCTTTTTTTCGGTGGAAGAGAAAAGGAAGTAAAAAAAATAAATCTTATATATATTATAAATGTGAATGTCCGTTTATTTGACTGAGTTTCACGCTAAAACTGCTCGATGGATTTCGATAAAATTTGTTATGGAGATAGCTTATACCCTAACTTAAAAAGTTGGCTACCTTTTATTCCGAAAAAAAAATTTTTTTTTGCGATTTTTATGCATAAAATAGTAATTTTGTAAGCTAATAATAGCAAAAAATTAGCCATTTAAATTTATCCCAGATTTATCCATAATTTAACTGTTGCCAAAAAAAAAAAAAAAAAAAACGAATTTATTTATTTTTTTCAACAGAAAAATAAATACATTTATCTAAACGTGAACGATAAAAAATTATTAAAAAAAATTATGCATCTCACAAAAACTGACGTCATTTTTAATTAAAAATTTCTTTTACACATTGATAAAGTGCGCAAGCGAAGTGATGCCGTCACTGGCCGTTCATGGATGCAAGAAAAATATTTCCTATGTTAAACGTCCATTGGATTTTTTTGTAAAATATTATTAAAAATCGAAGAAAATTATTTCCCGATTTTAATCCCCATATTTAGGTATAGGTATGTATTAATTATTATGTCCATGCGTTAGATTAAGTTATTTTTGTTGTAAAATTGACAAAATTTAAATTTTTAATTTCAAAACTCTAGGAAAAAAAAAATGGCAAATTTCCATATTCGATTGAAAACACAAACATTTCATTTCAAAAGATGATATTTACACAATAAATATCCAACTAATATACTAATTAAAAGGAAAATGATAAATATTCTATCATAATTTGAACTAAAATTTGTTTTCAAATGTCTAAATAAAGTATCTGATATAAGATACTAATATGTTGCAGCGGAATAGATTTGATATCGGTCATCCTTAGCAGAAAAAAAAAATGTCGACGAATTATTTGGCGAACATAATTTAATTCCTTTCAAAAATCATGGTTATTTTAACAACTTATATTAAGAGAGTAATGAATAATATGAAACAATATTTCGTACAATGCATATTACGAAAATATACATCTGGCATACATATTTTCGTATTACGTTTTTGATCACCAAATACAATAAGCGCCAAGAACGACAGAGTTTTGAAATTTAAAATTAAAATTTTGTCAATTTGATAGCAAAATAACTCAATCTAACACATGCACATGATAACTATAATCTATACTAATATTATAAATGCGAAAGTTTGGATGGATGTTTGTTACTCAATCACACCACAACGGCTAAACGGATCTGGATGAAATTTTGTATAGAGATAGGTAATAGTCTGGAATAAGACATAGGCTACTATTTATACCGGAAAAAATGTAAATTTTTAATTAATCTTCTGTATAATATAAATATTTCTTCTATAATAAAACTTTAAAATAATTTATTTTAATTTTTAATTGTTGCCAAAGAATATTTCACGCGAATAATAATAATAAAAATAATACATATTAAAGTTGCTTAGGCACATGACAACATAACGTCATTATCAAAATTAAATAATAAGAAAATGAAAGCTAATTCAGATCTGTATTAAAGAGCTTTATTAGTTGATAATCCTGGGTATATTTTTAATTTTAATACTGAAGTAGATAGGACATTTTTCGCCAAGGACTCTATTTTTGTGACAACAACCTTAAGCCAAGTAGTCCATAAAAAATATAAACAAATCTGTACATATAAAAGAGTAAACTCAATGATTCACTGACTCAACACTGCCATGACGATTCTGTGGGAAAGAGGGTCACAAATTTTAGTGACCAGGTTGGATTTCGGAGCCTGACCCCCAACTAAGACGGCATTTTGCAAAATACCCCCCCTCTCTCTCTCCTAGGGGGGCAGAAGGCTTAACTCGGCTCCAAATTACTTAACGGTGAAGAAATTGCAGATGGAAAGACCAGACTTCAGTACAAAAAAATTATTTTCTGCGATTTTGGAATTTTGGATTTTTAAGGGGGGAGGGAAGGGAAAAGATTTTGGAAGAAGGGTACTCAACACACGAGGAAATCGAACTGAACACACACTACAAAGGGATTTTATGAAATTCCACCCTACCGCCCTTTAGAGAATGGGGGGCAAAAACATGTATTCATGCGTAACGCTGCACTAAATTATCTAAGGTTGGACATTTTTTATGTAAGGGACGATTATATGTATCTAACTCATAGTATGAAGAGATTTTGCGAAATTCCCTCCTTTAGGAACGGGGGGAGAGATTTAAAAAAAAAAAGTTTTAAAGCATCACTCAGCTTTAAATAATTTCATAATCTCAATTTTTTGATGTGTCGGTTATGTATGTGTATGCAACATGCAATATAAAGTAATTTTGGAAATTTACCCCCCACCCTTCCTCTTGGGGCGGGCGGGGCAAAAACCACATTTTGAAGCTTAAATCCGTCCAAATTACCTAAGAAAGGCGAATTTTGGTGTGTGGGTGTTAATTAGGTGTGCGAAATATGCACTTTGATGAGATTTTGTAAAACTTTCAACTGTAACCGCGAGGGAGGGGGAGTAAGAAGCAGGTAAGGGACTGCCGAAGGCATTGGGCAACTTAAAATTAGATTTTGACGGATTCCAATGTTTTTTTTTTTTTTAAGATATTTTATTATTATTAATGATATGCTGTTTTAGGGATACATTTCAATATAATGACCAGCGAAGCGGGCAAAGCCTGCTAGTAAATAAATAAATAAAAAGGTGAAACTATAAGAAAATGATGTCATCGTAATCAAAATATTTATTATTGTTATGATTTTCATTATAAAGGAAAATAAACTTTTAAAAAATTATTTTAAATTGTAGTAAAGAAATAACATTAATGAGGATATAAATTACAAATGTTTCAATGCAGATTTCAATTATTTGATAATAGTATTAATCTGTTAAATTTATCTTATATTAATTCGGAGTTATATATTATGATTATCCGTTCAAAATTTCCTGATTTTCTTTTCCTGTCAGAAAATAACAAAATTTAAAGAAGATTAATTTTCATGACAGAAAATAATGTACAGTCGGTAACAAAAGTCTCCGAACACTAGCAAAAATTCCTATAAAAAAAAGTACACTTAATACAGTTTTATAAATCCTTGTCGAATCCTGTTCTTAGTCAGTCTAAAAACAGGATTCGACAAGGATTTATTTAACAAAACTGTATTAAGTGTACTTTTTTTTTATAGGATTTTTTGCTAGTGTTCGGAGACTTTTGTTACCGACTGTATTGTATGACATTTGTTTTTAAGAATATTTCAAATACAATTTTTGTATATTCTTATCGTCATATCTATAATCATTATATAATATCTGTATTATGATATATATGTCTATATCATAATATATACGTCTATATCATAATATATACGTCTATATCATAATATATACGTCTATAACCATTAATCTTTTACAAGCACATTCGAAATTTTAAAAGAAAGAAAATTCCTGAACTTTGCCTTTCAGAACTGTTGTTTAAATAGAGCCAAAAAAAAAAAAAATCATGCTTGTGCATGGATACTTTTTAAATAAAAAATCGCATTTATTTTGTACCGGAAACCTTTTTTTTTTTTTTTATAATTATTATTTTATTAATAAGTATTCCTCGTACACCGTAAAATATCACACGCGGCTTACAAAATGTAAGTGAAGAAATTAAAATGATAATTAAATAGCAATTTCAAATACATATGATAAACAACATTAGAAGAAGAATAAAAAATAGCAGTAAACAAAACAGCAAATATTATGCGGCTTATGAACAGTTTTTAAAAGGAGTGTCAATTAAAATCATTGAAAACAAGGTAAACCAATAGAAATTGGTAAATCAGTTGACAATTGTCAAGGTAAACAGTGGTCATGTAATTCCAGTGCCTTTTAGTTTGCATTTAAATGAACTTCTTGCATGTTTAACACGTTAAGGCCGGCGCATTTTGTTTACCTAGTCTTCTCAAAAGTATCCGAGCACTAGCCAGTAATTTTCATATAAAAAAGTACAGTTAAAACTGTTTTGTTCAATAAATCCTTGTCGAATAATGTTCTTAGACTGACTAAGAACATGAATCGACAAGGATTTATTTAACAAAGCAGTATTAAGTGTACTTTTTTTGGACAGGGATTATTGCTAGTGCCCGGATACTTTTGCGGCCGACTGTAGCTATGACTCACCGGTGGGTCACGCCGACGTGAGCGTGTTAAGAGCGGACAATACCTAATCTCGCCGGCAGCCTTCGCCCATGTTATTCTATGGGAAAATTTGTTTCCATAATTACTCATTACCTAATGTACATTTTTCAATTCTGTTTTCACATTTAGAAAATTCATAAGCGCTAAATCGGCACTTGTTTCCCAAAAATTGATTTTTTTAAATTTTAGTATTTCATTTTGCGACTAGAAAATGAGAAAAATGCATTTTGTGAAAAATCGCATTTTTGAACTCAAAATTAAAATGTAAAAATTTTTAAAAAATGAATTTTTCAAAAATGAGTACTCATTTAACGGTTATGAATTTTCTGACTGCGAAAACAGAATTAAAAAATATACATTAGGTAATGTGTAATTGTCGCAACAAATTTTCCCATAGAATAACATGGGCCAAGGCTGTCCGCGGGATTAGGTATTGTCCCCTCTGAAGAGGAGGGCTGTGAAAAATTAAACGGCAAATTCTTTGTTCAAAACCGAGGTCACAATGGCACAAATTTGAAGATTTCACCTTAAATTGGATACAGGAGGTCCTTTTACATAAGAATCAGCAAAAATAGTATCGGATCTCTTTTTTTTTTTTTTTTTTTTTCTTTTCAGTTCAGTGTTATTCAAGATACACATTAAATTTTCCATGAACTGTCAGGTATTGGGTAACTTTAAAATTGCCGGGTATGTTTTAATTTATTGGGTTTGTTTACAAAGATTTTATTCACTCAAAACATTTAAATTTATAAAACTAGCGAAAAGAAAGAAGCGGCTCTTAAATCTATAAATTTTCAGTAAATATTTATGAAAAATGTTATCTAAATCATAACAATACCAAGATTGCTACAAAGAATACTTTAAATATTTTCTATCTAAAGAGAAACAAGAACGGAAAACCAGGCAGTTCGCATATATTACATTTTCCAACGGTACAAGCTCGTTGCATCGTTTAATCTTCAATATAATTTACCTACGTGATCACATACGAACCAGATAAAAAGATTGATAGACTAACAGAATTTATTGGGTTGTTCGGAAAATAATTTCTTTTTTCCTTTGAAAATGAAAGACGATTTTCTTATATTGTATAAATATTTTATTGAATTATATATTCTGCACTTTGATCGGTTTCTTAGCAATCTCACGAGTTATTAATTGGCAGTTTTCATAAGTCAATACTTTATTTTATCTTCATTAGCATAAACTGTTTTTCCAAAACGTAATGCATCTTCAAAGTCAAAATTTTCGGAACAACATTTGGTAAACCAGTTTTGACACTGCCGTTCTTTAAATAAATTTTCTGTATACACATCGTACACTTTCTTCCTTGTTTGAGCAATATTTTCGCTTTTTTGACAGCAAAAACAAAATATGCCGAAAACGTGGCTTCCGCGATTTTCTTTATTTGATAGAGCACCAATCAAAACCTGTTGAGCAGAATAAAACGGACTTTTTCACAAGCAAGCATTACGATATCAGCTGCCCCAGTATATAATGGTAATACATCTTAATTGTGATGATGGTGTGAAAAAAAATACAAAAGTCATCTGGTGAGAAAAACGAAATTGCTTTTCGAGCAACCCAATATAATAAAATAATTACGCTTAAAGATTTTTGGAAGCGTTAAAAAGTGTCATAAAAAATTAAAATTAAATTCGAGCAATTTCAAAATTTAGCTCTTAATGTATCTAAATGTTTTTGTGTGACCCTATAAATCCTAATGCTAATCATACTATCTTCTTTAGAAGACATTTTTTAATGCCTATGTGAATAATAAATTTCAATTTCATTTTGATTTGTGCAAAGCGAAGGTATTAAAATATGATTTATAAAAACACCTCCTATAGAACGTAATGTTTTGGAATTCTTTTGGGCGTTTCTGTGCACAAAGCAGTGGTGGTATTTACTCCAATCTCTATTGGGAAGATTCCATAGGGATTTTGAATAACATATATGAGTTTCAAGAAATTCCATGGATATTCACAGGAATGGGGAGAGACGGATAAGCAAACCAAAGTCATGAAAACTTTTCAACTTTTGTTGGAAAGTGTTAAAAAAGTAAATGAAGCAGAGGAAGACTCTTTGATAGTCTTTACTCTTTTGTTTGTAGCTATTTTATAAACAGCTGCATTTGATACATAAAATAGCCCTTTTTAAGACGAACCTTTCTTGTTTATCTAGTTTTAAGTGCAGTTTTCCTCAAAAGGAAAAAAAAAAAAATACTTTCACCAACTTTATCCAAAGTAGAACACAAAACTGATTTCATCTAAGAGAAAAACCCTTTTTCTTAACAGAGTGCAAAGGTTAACTGCTCTAAAATCTGTGATATTTTTCCAAAATATTTATATTTATAGATAATAATTTATACTAATTAAAGAATTTAACATTTTGAAAGAATGCGTAGTTAAAAAAAAAAAAAAAAAGATTTTAATGAATAAGATGAATTCTAACTTCTAACATGGTTTTCTTTCTATTTTCATGTGCTGAACAATTATGTTTTTGTTCCAAAACGTTTCTTCATATATAGTTCGTTTTGTGTGTTTCTTTTACGGCAAAGTACTGCAGTATTTTATTTGTCAAATTAATGTTAATTTATTTTAATTATTACGTTAAGCAAACTGGCCTACCTTCACCTAAAAAAAGGTAGATACTTAAAAGTGAACCCTTTTCTTAAATCTATTATTTTTTGACTATTTAGTTCTCACACGAGTTTTAATTTAATATTGGTTTGCATAATATATATATGACATATTTTACATAATACCTTATACATCACAATGTTTTAAATTAAAATTTAATAAAATTTAATGTTAAAGATAAAATAATGATGATAATAATAATAATTCTTTAATTAAACTATGTATTACTTCATAATCGGTTAAGTAAATTTTGAGGCTATGTCGCTTTTTGTTTAACAAATTATGCACACTTTATTTATTTATTTATTTTGATAAAAGAATAATTGAAATTATTCAAATGCTGACAAAACTGTGGATCTCATGATTGTACATCATATGAAAGATTCATCTTGTTTAAAAAGATACTTACAAAACTTTAAGTAATAAATACGATATGTTTACATTAGGCTTAATTCCATTTTTCTCTTGAGTTATATTTTCTTTGTATCGTATTTGTCCAAACCATGGATAAAATTTATCTTTTTTTTTTTTTTTCTTTTGCATTTTATTTCACTAACTTAAAAAAAAAAATCATAAAAAAACTAATTTTTTTTTTTTTTTTTTTTTTTTTTTTTGTATGTTCCATTAAATTATCATTTAAAAAACTATTTTATTTATACAAAAGCATGGATGAATGCATTGTTCAAGAAATGATGTCGATGCCTCAAGCCGAGTGGTTTGTACTAAAAATTTAAACGCTGTTAAATCGAGGCTATTATTATTATAAAAATATTTCTGCTCTTTTGTGAAGTTATACGTACTATTTATGTTAATACAAATTTAAAAATTATTCAGTTCAAGAAATTATATATACACAGTCCAGTCACATTAATGTGACCACTTGTCAAAAGCCGGAATAACCACCTTTCGCAGAGCGGACTGCTGCGAGACGTGCAGGAAGAGAGTCACATAGGTCCCTGAAGGTGTTCTCTGGGATGTTGAGCCATGCCGACTCTAATGCCGTGGCCAGCTGCGCTAGATTACGCGGTTGAGGATCCATGGCGCGAACAACTCGATCGAGATGGTCCCACAGATGCTCGATTGGGTTTAAGTCAGGTGAGTTTGGTGGCCAGGGGAGGACGGTAAACTCATCCTGGTGCTCTTCGAACCATGCACGTACACTGGCAGCTGTATGGCACCTCGCATTGTCCTGCTGGAAGATGCCATCATCCTGAGGAAAAACAATGCGCATGTAGGGGTGAACATGGTCCGCAAGGACAGATGCGTACTTGTATTGATCCATTGTGCCTTCCACAATGATCAGTGAACCTAGAGAATGCCAGGAAAACATTCCCCAGACCATAATGCTCCCGCCTCCAGCTTGGACCGTTCCGGCAATGGTTGCAGGGTGGTTCCTTTCAGAGGTTTCACGCCTTATACGCCAACGTCCATCTGTCCGATGGAGCATAAAACGCGATTCATCCGAAAACGCAACCTGTCGCCACTCAGTGGACGTCCAGCTGCTGTACTGGCGTGCAAATTCTAGCCTTCGCCGTCGATGAACAGCAGTCAGCATAGGTGCACGAACCAGGCGTCTGCTTCGGAGGCCCAGACGCAGCAATGTTCGCTGAATAGTAGTTTGGGAGACACTTTTGGTAGCCCCTTGGTTCATTTTGGTGGTCAGTTGCTCAACGGTAGCCCGTCTATCTGCCCGAACGCATCTCCGCAACCGTCGTTCGCCTCTGTCATCTATGGCCCGTGGTGCACCACATTTGCCACGTCGCTGATTTTGGACAGTCCCATTTTGCCATGCACGGTACACTTTTACCACGGCGGCACGCGAACAGTTCACAAACTCAGCCGTTTCGGAAATGCTTCCACCCTTGGCCCGAAAGCCAATGATCATGCCCTTTTGGAAGTCGGATAAATCGCTTCGTTTCTGCATTACGCCAACGATTGAAATGTTTTCCGAAGCCCTCACACACCCTTTATATACGCTCAACTGCACTGTGCTGCCACCTGCCTTCTGTGATTGGTTATTTAACTCTGACATGGAAAGTAGGTGGTGGTCACATTAATGTGACTGGACTGTGTATATTCCTCTGAAAGTTCATTATCATAAGGATTTGTTGTTCAGAAAGAAAATAGCATACAAATACCGTAAAAAATAAAGAAGAAAAGGAAGGAAAATAACACTAATCGTCTAAAATTATAAATCATTGGTCGTCATTAATTGAAAAAAAATCTGGAGTGACTCCACTCGACTTTCCGATCATTGAGTAATTAACAGTTTTGTAGATAAAGTAAAGAAAGAGGAGTTGTTAAACAAACAAAAAAGAGAAAACCATAATAGAGTGTTTGAGTATTTTTCTGCATATATTATACACGATGTTTTATATAACGCTACTGAACTTTGAGCCCATAGATCATAATGACAAATTTTTCGCTGTGTCCCTGTAAAAACCTATAAATGCTAGATTCACCAAAATGCTTATAGTTAGTGCAACAGTGATTTATAATACTGATATAAATTTTCAGCTCAATTGAATAAGGCGTTTAGATGCTATCGTACTTTAAAAAATTTGGTCCCATAGGCCATAATGATAAAGAATTTTTCTTTGTGTCCCTGTAAAAAAACTGTAAGTGGTAGATTCACCAAAATCTATACATGTGAAGTCGTTCCTTCACATATATTAATTTTAATTACAGCTTTAAATAAAGGCAATAAATAATTATTATATTTTCAATAAATTAAATAGCTAATAAAAATAGATAACGAAATTCTAAATTACTTTTATTTATTCGCTTTTGTCTATAATAAATATCTTAATTCTAATAATACTTTATCCCTTATGCTATTAATAAATCGTCTGAGATAAAAAAACATATTCCTTTTAAATGACATTTATAAGCTCTTCTAAATCATTTAATAAATAAAATATAAAAATAATATTATTTCCAGTCATAAGCCGTTGGATACATAATTACATTTTCATTCTTTTAAATTGCGTATGTTTATTTATTCGAAGCTAAATTAAGCTATACATTTCCGTTCTAATATCATTAAAGAGTAATTTATATTTTTTATCACGGGATGTGCAATAAATCCTAGTCTGAGTGTCTCCCTTAAATAACGGTCTTCTGGCGATAAAACTTGGCTTAAACTGCTGTAACGAACTTACTAAATTCAAAATATTTATATTAAATTATTCTACAAACAAAGGATTAGCTTTGGCTGGAAAGTTGGCACTGTTTTAATAATTTTGGCGTAATTCATCAGTCTGATCTGAGTTGCAATAGAATCAACTTCAAGAATTCGCTCTTAAATCTTGACGTAACAACACGTAATCGCGAAGCCCTCTCTCTCTCTCATCTAACCCTCTGTATGTCTGTTAAACTTTATAATAGATATTTGGAAATAGTACTTTTTATTATAGACTTTCTTGATTTTCATGCTGATTAAATAAAGATGATTGCTGCAAAATTATTGATTCTTATTTCCTCACGGCCTAAAGTTCACTATTCCTGGAGTTTTATTGCGATTCTTATACTATAGCTCAAGTCTTCTTCGGAATCTTCTTGATAAACTTTGGTGCCAGACCTCTTCAGAGTGGTTACGAGATAAAAAGAGAGAGAGGGGCACTTGTTTAGATAAATTTACTAGTTAAAGAAACTATTTTATTTCTGTTGTTTCAAAGTTATACGGACTGACTTTCTTCAAAAAAATAAATCGGCTCCTTGGAGACAGATGTGTAGTTCACCTTATAGTGGATATTTAACAGTCTGCTTAAAGTTCTATCTTATGTATGTACTATTTGATGTGTGAAATATTTCCTCAACGACAGCGGGATATGCAAGTATTCAATGAATGATCTTCCCATCGTGTTTTATTTTGACGCAATGGTTTCCCCGAACTATTGGAAGTTTCTTCGCTGCAATTTTTCATTGACTACCGGCGCTCGGCATTTTATCCCAAGTCAAAGTCGCTGGACCTCGTTTTCTATAAGCCGGGCCGGTGTTTCTCCTTCGTCCTCTCATACTGTGTGTTATGGAGGCTCATACTCTGAATGTTGCAAACTCGTGTTCATGTGGAGTGACGGAATGACTTCAATTTTTTTTATTGTTCGTCTTTTAGACATTTTTCAAGTTATTAACGGATTTATGTTTACGGAACTGCTAAACATTCGAACTTTAGTAGAAAGAAAAAAACTGCGCGTTGTGAAATAGGGTATTACGTTCGAGTAAATATAGACAGGATTTTCACTTTATCTGAGAGAACTTACGGATAGAACGTTGGTCATCTAGTAAGGCCATGTGTTTTTTTTTTAGTGCTCGGATTTTATGCCAGCTGTCTACACAGGGAAAGTTTTACAAGTATTGCTAAATCGGAATACTGGAAAATACATAATGTATTCTAGACTATATGAGACTTCAAACAGAACGTCACGTGTGAAAAAGATAAAATGCATATAGAGTATATATATATATATATATTTAAATAGTTTTTCGTTTGTCAGTTTAGCAGAATAACGTAAGTAGAATGTTTTTATATTTTATTGATGAAGATTGAAATTTTAATAAAAAAAAAAAAATAATAATAAATATATTATTACTACCTTTTTCGTGTATAACAATAATTTTATGACTTTCTATAGTATATTCATGGTTACATTATGCATTCTTTGTCTAAATAATATATTTTTCATTTATATGGAAGCTATTTTATAAATCTATATATGGTAATTGATGATAAATTAAAAAAAAAAAAAATTGTTTTTTTCCATTGAATAAATTTCTTGTTTTTTCAATCAAGGGTAAAAAAAAAAAAAAAAAATAGGTTTCATATATTTTTTACTGAATTGAAATGCTGTTTTACTGGTAATTTTTATTAAATGGGTTTGGAATAAATTAATTTTGTATATAATGTGTAAAAATAATTTTTCATTGATAATTTTGGTAATAATAATTATGAAATGGATCAATTAATATTCTAGAAGAAAACTAGGATATTCACATTTAGTGCAAAATTATTTCGAGATTTATGACATGAAGCACATATTATTTTCACAACTTAAATTTAATGTTGAATTTGTTTGTTTATCACAGTGAATATACAAGTGTAAAAATAAAATAAAAAAAGGGAATTAAGTAATTACATAAAATGATGTAATGTTTACAAAATTTTAGCGAATCTTTATTTTTTTTAATTCATTAACATCGCAATATTTATTGTGTTTAAGGTGTTAAATTTTCCATGAAGTAAATTTCTTGTCTTTTAATCAAATGCTTAATAAAATTCGTTATTGATTATTAATTGTATGTTTTATATATATTTTTATTGCAAAATAATTATCACCGTGTTTGTTAATTGAATTTGATTAATTTTTAATTTAAGAATTAAATTTTGAGTTATTTCGCATGTTGGCATTTTCTAGGTTGGTTGGAAATACACATATTTTTTTTTATATATACCTTTTTAGAGACATGTCGGCGAAAATTCGTTTTTGATATCAGTCGATATCTAGACACTTATTTCTCATCTTTTTACACACATATATTTTTTTTTGTTCAATTATTTTAACCTGCTTGGAACTGCCATTGCATAACAAATTAATAAATAAAATAATTGGAGTGATAATTTCAGGTATTCCCATACTTTTGTTCATAAACTTATATACTTTTGTTATTGCTTTTTAATTATGCATCACTGTGTCTCAAAAGCTAAATGTCAACACTACACTTTTCTCTAAATACCATTATTTATCCTTTCATTTAAAAATAGATAAACAAATAAAATAATTTAGATTTATACATCTAATTTAAGTCCTTGAATTGAAGGAGGCACAATTAATATGTTAGGATTCAAGTTTATGTAAATTTTGTGCCACAATGTGCATTAGTAGAGCTCCTAATTGCGCTTGTGTTGTTGGCATTCAATGCTCTTTTCCTTATCTTGAATTACTGGCCAAATTTTTCTTGGTGAGGGGACCTGCATTGATTGTCATTGTTTGTATGATTTTACATTAAACTTTATTTAATTTGAGTATGAATATAATTAACTTACATTTTTTTACTATTTAAATTTTACATAAAATTTAACATTTTTTTACAGAAATCGAATGGAATTGTTTTTATTTAGGGTACATTTTTCTTATTGTTTACTAATATTGTTTCTATAAAAAGATCTTTCCCACAACGCATAGGTACATACTACATAGGACATAGCATAGGGTCCACAGTGACCGAATAAATAAATAAAATAAAATATTGAGCATAAATATTAATCAATTAGTTATTTCTCCAACAATTTTCATTTTTTTAACACTATATGTATTCAGGACAATATGTAAATCCAGTACATAATATATTGTATGAATCTATACTGGCCGTATCTTGTTGCATGCAAGTGTCCTAAATAAATTTAACACACAATTTTCCAAATTTACATATTTCTTTTCTCATTTTTTTCGGATATTATGTACATTGACTTTCATGTAAACCTAACAAATTTGTTAGTCTTGAACATAAGGTTCAATGTTTTATTTATTATACTTACCAGGCATTCTTAAATAATCATGTACAATCACTTATACAGAAAGGGGAGTTGGTTGTATATCTTAGATACCTAAACACATAAACATAATTTTATTCTAATATTATTTTTGGTTGTCGTATATTTTTCAAGTTTCATTTTTTACAATAACATAACACAGTATTTTCTTTGCCCATTTTAACTAAAATGTTACATTTTAACACAAATGTTTTAATTATTTTTTTCTAATTTCATAAACGTTGAGAAATTTTATAACACATTATATATTTTTGTCAGTTAGATGTTATCGCTTAAATCCATGTACTACTCTTATGCTGGTCGTGAAATTTGACATCTAATGTAATTTTTCATTTCACACATTTTTTTTCTTCTCCACATTCATTCAGTTCTGTTAGATGAAACCTATCATTATTTTCTAAAATTTTAACCCTTAATTACCTTTCATACGAAATTTATTTTATGTGCATAATAGTTTTATTTCGTTCATTTACATAAAAAAAAAAAAAAAAAAAAAAAAAAAAAAAAAAAAAATGTTTAAGAGTAATTGAAATATGATAAAAAAAAGGGAAGACTGCTTATTTTTTTTTTCTATCAAACAGAGATAAACATCTCGCCGTTTTCGCCTGAGTTTGTTTACGTTCAAATAATAATAGTGTTTTTTTTGTTCCTCATTCAGTTCAAATACGTTGATTGCAGAGAAATTTTTTTATTTTTACTGTACATATGATATATTTTTATCGCATTTATTCGATATTTCATGTTTGTTTATTGGTGTTTATGTTCAATATATATATCGTATACATATAGGAATATTTATCTTCTATTGCTAGCTAATAATTATGACAATACATATATGGTAAGCTTACTTTAACATCGAATTGGGCCCACTGCTGAATAATTGCAGTTATTTAAAAAAAAAAAAAAAAAAAAAAAAGATAAAAACATCTTTTGCACATGTGTGAACAGATTTATTTTACTGTTCTTTTTATCAGCTGATTTGGTGAAATTCTTTTTATTCACCTTTTTCAAGTGAGATTACACTTCTTGTACTCGAGTCTTTTTATTATTATTTTACTGAGCAATTTATAGCCTTTGAAGCTATTTCTTATATATCTATTTTATGCGCATTTTTAATCTTTGAGGCCTCATCTCAGCTCATCGCAGCTCATCTCAGTTCATATATGCTCAGTTCAGTAGATAATACTGTTATTTTAGTCATGACTTTTTACTTTTACTTTGTGTTTATAATTTTCTGTGCACGTTAAATTTGCAATTTTTGCGCTTTCATCTGCGGCTATGGAAATTTATTTTGTGGCATTTTTTTTTAAATTTTTTTAAAAATTTAATGTTTGTTGGAACACTTACAGACATATACTAATTTTTTAATAATATAAATTATTTCACTTGATATTCACTTTTTACAATATTGCTTAAATATTTTGACATATCACCCATTTAGTTATATTTTTAATTTTCACATATACACATTTACCCTCTAAGCACAATTGTGTTGCGCTGGTTGTCAATATATTAATGACTTCTATAATCTACGGATTTTGACCATTATATTGGTTTCAACACCTGTAATTGTGAAGGGGATTTCACACTTTCACAACAATTTTTGAAGGTTATGTTTTATTGGCTTTCATATACACTTATAATTCATTAACACATGTTCTATAAATACTTCGGGTGACAAAAATAAATAATGAAAATAATAATAAATAAAAAAGATATTGATATAAAATTACTTGCTAAATTTTAAATAAATAACATGAGGATGTATGTGACTTTTGGAAATATTTGGATTGTATATTTTTCCTAATTATATTTTCATTGGTTGTCAAAGTTTCGTTTGATACTATGCGTGAACACATCACCTCTTTCACAAGATGCATTTTTAACAAATTCACACTATTTTTTTTATCTCATTTGAATAACATGATCAGTTATTTTAACGTTTGCAAACACTTTATAATTAATAATTCTCACACACACACACACCAAAAAGAATATATATTTTTTTTTCTCCCTATGTTTCTACATGTGTTCCTGTATATGTTTTCTTTTGGGTCAGAAATTTATTATATTATTGGCTGGTTTCTCAGTTTGTCAGTCATAATGCAAATTTATCCAATAGTATTCCATTGTCTTTCACATGTATGGTTTTCCATGCTTTTCTACGTTATTCTCAAACTTCGCCTCACAACCCAATGTTTGACACACACACACACTCACAAAATTTTATCTGACCTATTTAGTTGCTATTTCATTGGTTCACATGTGGAGATAATTACATTTTCTTTTATTAAATTTTCACAGGAATTTTTTTGTACAAAAAAACTAGTTACAATAATAATACACACATACATAAAAGTAAATAATTTTTTGTTAGCTTGCAGTAAATTCTGTTATGTTTTTAGAGCCTGTTTTATTTTTCAAATACATACAAAAGTGAAATTTCCGTACATAGTCTGTACGTTTTAAAATTTTTATTTTTATAAAAAAAAAAAAAAAAGTTTTTTTTTTTCTTGGTTAAAGAGTAAAATTCTTGCAGAAAATTTTCTGTCAGTTTAAATTAAATATTTAATTATTTAAAATTTCTTAATTAAAATAATTCCTTTTTGGAAGGTTTGCACCACAGATGTATTTTATATGGCCGTGAAATCATCTGTGCGTTGTAAGAGGTAGTCTGTGCAGAAGTATGTGGCTGGTTCACTCTTCTTTTTTTTTTTTTTTAAAGACTATTTCTTACTGAGCAGTATTATGGAATTATCTGTATAACATACAGTATCCTTTTTAAGAAAGATATTGAATATTAATTGGGCTCGATAAAATAATAGTTCAATTCTAATTATAAAACAATAGTATATTTAGATTTTTTTTGCTGTTTTTTTGACAATTTTTATAAGTTATATTCTTATCACCTATTTCAGGTCTACTCAGAGTTTATGCATTAAAAATTATATTATTATTTAGATCATATTTTTGTGAGAAATTCAAATGCTAATTCATTTATTAAAAATTTTGTTCAGGAAAAGGAAATTATTTCATACAAGTAAATTTTAATATTTTTTTTTACCAACACAAGCTGTTGAAATAAAGTTGGTTCATTAATTTATATATATATATATATAAAAAAAAAAAAAAAAATTAGAAGGCATAAAAATAAATAAGAGTTAAAATAAAATAAAGTAAATAATTTTTCTTGAACTCTTACATGTGCGCTTTTATTCTGACATAGGGCTAGATTTTTTTTTTTTTACACATTTTTACACATACAAGGGACATTTCATTATGTCACTTTGCAGAATGCTGGTTGTCATTTTTGCACAACATGAAGCCTCTTCTGCTTTTCACATATTGTTCAGTATGCTATGTTCAGTTAGGCATCACAAAACCATCATATCTGTCATAGCTATTGTTCTATTATACACTCTCTGGCTCACTTTGTTAGAATTTAATTTTTCACGTGTACGATAATGGTCTTTTTAATCGAAAATATTTGATTTTTTTTTATTCATATTAATGCAATATTAAATTTTTTTGAAAATTAACAAAATACAAAAATTATTTGTTTTTCATATTTCTTGTTACTGGTTTCCTTTTCCTTTGTATCAATCATAAATACACTGTAGTGAATAATTATTTTTAATATTTTACACAGTTTATATGTCATAGTTAGATACTTTATTGATTATGTAATTTGTTTCAGATGCTTCAACTTTATCATAACAATGTTTAGTTGTGTCTTGTATGTTGTTCCATATAGGTGAAATTTTTTCAAATTTATTGTTATATGCCACAATTTTTTTTTATCGTTTAGCAAAAAGTTACTTTACATTTCTCACAATTGGATGCAGATTTTTTTTGGAATTGTATTATGCTGTTGTGAAGGTGAGAGAGAGCGTTTTATTTTTATACTTTTCGTCCATTTTGACGATTTTTTTTTTCCCTCGTCGATGGGGAGAAATATGTGAAGTCGTTCCTTCACATATATTAATTTTAATTACAGCTTTAAATAAAGGCAATAAATAATTATTATATTTTCAATAAATTAAATAGCTAATAAAAATAGATAACGAAATTCTAAATTACTTTTATTTATTCGCTTTTGTCTATAATAAATATCTTAATTCTAATAATACTTTATCCCTTATGCTATTAATAAATCGTCTGAGATAAAAAAACATATTCCTTTTAAATGACATTTATAAGCTCTTCTAAATCATTTAATAAATAAAATATAAAAATAATATTATTTCCAGTCATAAGCCGTTGGATACATAATTACATTTTCATTCTTTTAAATTGCGTATGTTTATTTATTCGAAGCTAAATTAAGCTATACATTTCCGTTCTAATATCATTAAAGAGTAATTTATATTTTTTATCACGGGATGTGCAATAAATCCTAGTCTGAGTGTCTCCCTTAAATAACGGTCTTCTGGCGATAAAACTTGGCTTAAACTGCTGTAACGAACTTACTAAATTCAAAATATTTATATTAAATTATTCTACAAACAAAGGATTAGCTTTGGCTGGAAAGTTGGCACTGTTTTAATAATTTTGGCGTAATTCATCAGTCTGATCTGAGTTGCAATAGAATCAACTTCAAGAATTCGCTCTTAAATCTTGACGTAACAACACGTAATCGCGAAGCCCTCTCTCTCTCTCATCTAACCCTCTGTATGTCTGTTAAACTTTATAATAGATATTTGGAAATAGTACTTTTTATTATAGACTTTCTTGATTTTCATGCTGATTAAATAAAGATGATTGCTGCAAAATTATTGATTCTTATTTCCTCACGGCCTAAAGTTCACTATTCCTGGAGTTTTATTGCGATTCTTATACTATAGCTCAAGTCTTCTTCGGAATCTTCTTGATAATACAGTTGGTGCAACTGTGACCTATAATACGTGTACAAATTTTTTACTCAGATTAATAAGGCGTTTAGACGCTATCACACTTTTAAAAATTTGGCCCCATAGGCATAATGATAAAGAATTGTTCGTGTCCCTGTAAAAAAACTATAAGTGATAGATTCTCCAAAATCTATACAGATTGAGTATTTGTGACCTATAATATGTGTATAATTTTTTTGCTCAATTGAATGAGGCGTTTAGATGCTATCGCACTTTTAAGATTTTGCTCTTATAGGCCATAATGATAAAGAATTTTTCTTTGTGTCCCTGTAAAAAAACTATAAGTGCTAGATTCACCAAAATCTATAGGGTTCGTACTATGGTGACTTACAATATACGTACCAAATTTCAGGTTATTCGAACAAAGCGTTTAGACGCTAGCGTGTTCACTCACAGACATACACACATACATACACACATACACACATCATCTCAAAAATAGTGAAAACGGACTCATTGGACCTCGAAACGTATAGAAACATCAAAATCTCCAATTCGGATTTTTGACATGATTACAATACTTTCCTCACTATAGTGTTCGGAAAGTAATAATAGATATGTTCGTAGTTGATACACCATCTACCAATAAGTGTTTGACCACTTTCAAATTTAGATGTTTTGTCAAATATCTAGCAAAGTGCTTTGCGAATTATCTTGAAATTTTAGTAATGTGAAGAACATGTTATACTTCATATATATTTCACCAAACGTTTTGACTTCAAGAGGAAAAGAGAAACAGTAAAAAAAAAATCAAGATGTCTTGGATCACCCTGTAACAAGTAATGTTTCTAATGCATTTTGGCTGTAGCATGTGATTATAAAGATTTAATTATCTGTATAAATTTCTATGAAGCTACCACATACATTCAAGGAGATAATAGCGGTTTCTTTCAAAAATTGAAAAAAAAAAAATCACTTTTTTAATTATAGCGCAAAGGGTATTAAACCCTGTGCAAAGTCATTTTTAGAAAACTCGGTGTACTATATTAGACACAGCAAACAATCAGAATGCAAAAACGGTAAATATCTTACATAATATGAGCATTTTTACTAAATTTTTAATTACTCATGCGTATTTTTTTTTTTTTTTTTAATTTTCACTTGAGTAATTCAATACCCAAAAATATTACTCTACTTGCATGAAAATGCCAAACAAATGTCTTGTAAATGCAAAAAGTTGTGAGATAGAGAACGAACAGAATTTCAGTTTTATTTAAGAAAAATAAAAAAAATAAAATGACAGAGGTTTTTATCGATATTTATTTGCAATCATCGAAAGCTGTATTACTATTTGGGCATTGACTGAATAAGTATAAAAATGGGATTGTACTGACCCTTAGTTTAGCTTTTATTTTGAGAGGAACTGAAACTCTGTCTCTCATAACTTCTTGAATTTACATTGTATTTGTTTGGGACTTTCATATAAGTAGCTCAATAGTTTTGGCTATTAAATTATGCATCGAATTTCTTTTACATTTTGCGCATGATAATTTTTAAAAACACAGCGTTTGGATTTCCCATCAAACATGTAAAGAGGGGTCAGTTAATAAACGGACTTACGTCTTAAGAGCGAACAATACTTAATCTCGCTGGCAGCCTTTGGCCCATGTTATTCTATGGGAAAATTTGTTCACATAATTACTCACTACCTAATGAATATTTTTCAATTCTGTTTTCACATTTAGAAAATTCATAAGCTTTAAATCAGTACTTGTTTTCCAAAAATTGATTTTTTAAAATTTTAGTATTTCATTTTGCGACTGGAAAACGAGAAAAATGCATTTTGTGAAAAATCGCATTTTTGAACTCAAAATTAGAATGTAAAAATTTTAAAAAACGAATTTTTCAAAAATGAGTACTCATTTAACGGTTATGAATTTTCTAACTGCGAAAACAGAATTTAAAAATATACATTAGGTAATGTGTAATTGTCGAAACAAATTTTCCAATAGAATAACATCGGCCACGGCTGTTCGCGGGATTAGGCATTGTCCCCTCTTAATAACGGTAAGTTTTTGCGGTAAAATGCCGGTAGTTCTAATATTACGAAAGATGGCTGGTTAAATTATTTTCTGTTTTAAGCTTTTAATTTAATGTTTATTTCATTTTTGGCTTTATAAAAATTTTGTTTTGCTTTTGCCACACACGCATTTTAAAATAAATATGTAATGTTTCATAAAAATGTGTATTGTACTCCTGAAGAGATGTGTATTTTACTCTGGCCATCTTACCCTGATATTGGTTAAGATGTCGAAGCATTAAGTAAAACTTTTATTTAAAAGATTTTATTATAGTTTTGAAATGAAATATATTTTTAATATGTACTTAAAAGTAGAAATTTCTACACAAGATCAATAAATAACCAATATAACTGGTGATTTTAAAGAACTATTAAACAAAAACTACGGCGTCTTCAACTAATCTACCCTAATATTTAGCGACATCTTTCAATAGGTTCTTAAGCAAAATCATAAAATTACAGCTTCATATTTAGAGAAAATTAGATGCGATACTCATAAAACTAGTATGTTGTGGCCACCACAAGACTTTCTTCTATATTTTACTATACAAATTCACGCAGTAACAATATTTAAAAAAAAAAAAAAAAAAAAAAAAAAAAAAAAAAAAATTTGTTTTTTGTTAAAAGTAAAAAAAATCGATAACTTTGTTTGAAATTATCACATATTTATAGTTCAACCATTCGTTTTAAAGGTATTGACGAGACTTTTCGAAAGATACCCATCTTGAAAATTTACCCCCCCCCGGGGGGTACTTCTCCCTAGGGGGGGGGGAAGCGATGCCCCATTTTTTTTCCTAATTAACAACTACTATTATCAATAATTCATATTAATTTCACAATCACAGGTTAAGAATAACTCTCATCATGTACATTTATACGAAATTTTGTCCTGTACTGCCATGTTAAAAGTTTAGAAAGAATACGATCACAGCGCCACCTGTTAAGCGATTGATCCCCAAATCTAATCAGCCCCAGTTTATGTCAGGGGCTAACTAAATACCAAGTCCTGTTAAATTTTGTTAATATATATATATATACGATTTTTTTTTTTTTTTTTGGTTAAAAGTAAAAAAAAAAAAAATCGATAACTTTGTTTTTAATTATCACAGATTTATAGTTCAACCATTCGTTTTAAAGGTATTGATGAGACCTTTGGAAAGATACCCATCTTGAAAATTTACTCCCCTCGAGCTTCGCCACCCCCCTTGGGGACTTTCCCCCCCAGGGGGGTGGCGAAGCTCCTACACATACAAAAATTTTTTCCCAGTTGACTATCTCTATTATAAATAATTCTTGTAAATTCCATAATGATTACTAAAAAATAATTCTCTTTATGCACATTTATACAAAATTTTGTCCTATATCACCATGTTAAAGATTTAGAAAAAGCGGGATGGCAACGCAACCTGTAAGACAATTTTTACCAAAAGTTGATAGGCACTAATTTGTGTCAAGGTGCAACTACATACCAATTTGTTTGAAATTCTGTGCTGTAGTTCCTGAGATACAGTTGCCACAAAATTTTGTCACACACACACAGACATTTTCTAAAAATAGTCAAATCGTGTTCTACAGCTCTCAAAACGTGTAAATCCATCAAAAACTAAAGTCGAAAATTTTTACGAATCCAATACTTTCTCTATATTACATATAGAAGAAAGTAAAAATTTCAGCGGGTGCATTCAGCGGATTTAATATAGCAACGATCAATTAAATTGCTGATTCACTGTAAATTATGTACGATTACTTTTATCTTTATGAATTATGTACGTATCAAGTTTATTTTCTAGGCCATATTTTTATATATCGTTTAACATAATGATTTAAAATATAGACGGCTCATTGTAAAAGTGGTGTAACTCCATGTTTTTTTAAATGTATATAATTTTGCTTAATTGTGTTACATTTGTATCATCTTTCATTATAAAAAGGAAAGAACTCCAATGATTGCATTAAAATCTCATAAATGCCATTACATGTTTTTCTCAGAAAACTAAAGCTTCATTATAGAAATGAAGTTTCTAAGTTACTTCAAATTATTTTTAATATAATTTATAAATTCATATACTATGATTTGTATTAAAAACAAAAATCTGGAGTCACTCCACTCGACTTTCCGAACATTGAGTAATTAACAGTTTTGTAGATAAAGTAAAAAAAGAGGAGTTGTTAAACAAACAAAAGAGAGAAAACCATAATAGAGTGTTTGAGTATTTTTCTCCATATATTACACGATGTTTTATTTAACGCTACTGAACTTTGAGCCCATAGATCATAATGATAAAGAATTTTTCGTTGTGTCCCTGTAAAAACCTATAAATGCTAGATTCACCAAAATGCTTATAGTTAGTGCAAGAGTGATTTATAATATTCATATAAATTTTCAGCTCAATTGAATAAGGCTTTTAGATGCTATCGAACTTTTAAAAATTTGGTCCCATAGGCCTAATGATAAAGAATTTTTCTTTGTATCCCTGTAAAACTAGTATGCTGTGGCCACCGCAAGACTTTCTTCTATATTTTCCTATGCAAATTCACGCAGTAACAATATTAAAAAAAAAAAAAAAAAAAAAAAAAAAAGATTTTTTTTTCAGAGTTTTTTTTCGTAAAAAAAAAAAAAAAAATCGATAACTTTGTTTTAAATTATCACATATTTATAGTTCAACCATTCGTTTTAAAGTTATTGACGAGACCTTTCGAAAGATATCCATCTTGAAAATTTACTCCCCCCGGGGGGTACTTTCCCCTGGGGGGGGGGAAGCGATGACCGCGATTTTTTTCCTAATTAACTACTACTATAATCAATAATTCATCTTAATTTCATAATCACATGTTAAGAATACCTCCCATTATGTACATTTATAAGAAATTTTGTCCTATACTGCCATGTTAAAAATTTAGAAAAAATACGATCACAGCACCACCTGTTGAGTGATTGATCCCCAAATCTAATCAGCCCCAGTTTATGTCAGGGGCCAACTAAATACCAACTCTGGTTAAATTTCGTTAAAAAAAAAAAAAAAAAAAAAAAAAAAATACGATTTTTTTTCTAAGTTACTTTTTGTTAAAAGTAAAAAAAATCTATAACTTTGTTTTAAATTATCACAGATTTATAGTTCAACCATTCGTTTTAAAGGTAGACGAGACCTTTCGAAAGATACCCATCTTGAAAATTTACTCCCCTCGAGGGGGGACTTCCTCCCCAGGGGGGTTCACGAGGCTCCTACGCATACAAAAATATTTCCCCAGTTGACTACCTCTATTATAAAAAAATTCTTGTAAATTTCATAATAATTACTAAAAAATAATTATCTTTATGCACATTTATACAAAATTTTGTCCTATATCACCATGTTAAAAATTTAGAAAAATCGGGATGGCAACGCAACCTGTAAGACAATTTTTACCAAAAGTTGATAGGCACTAATGTATGTCAAGGTACAACTACATACTAATTTGTATGAAATTCTGTGCAGTAGTTCCTGAGATACAGTTGCCACAAAATTTTGTCTCGCACACACACACACACACTGACAGACAGACAGACAGACAGACAGACATTTTCTAAAAAGGGTCAAATCGTGTTCTACAGCTCTCAAAACGTGTAAATCCATCAAAAACCCGAGGTCGAAAATTTTTACGAATCCAATACTTTCTCTATATTACATATAAAAGAAAGTAAAAACTGTAAGTGCTAAATTCACCAAGATCTATGCAGTTGGTGGAACTGTGACCTATAACATGTGTAAAAATTTTTTGCTCAGATTAATAAGGCGTCTAGACGCTATCACACTTTTAAAAATTTGGCCCCATATTCCATAATGATAAAGAATTCTTCCTGGTGTCCCTGTAAAAAAAACTATAAGTGCTAGATTCACCAAAATCAATAAAGTTCGTACTATGGTGACTTACAATATACGTACCAAATTTAAGCTTATTCGAACAAATCGTTTAGACGCTAGCGTGTTCACTCGCAGACATACACACACACATACATCATCGTAAAAATTGTGAAAACGGACTCGGGGGGCCTCGAAACGTATAGAAAAATCAAAATCTCAAATTCGGATTTTTGACATGATTACAATACTTTCCTCACAATAGTGTTCGGAAAGTAAAAATCGATAACGCTTTCTAAATCTTGACTTTTTTTCTTTCGCATAAATCTGAAAAAAGCTCGTTATTTCAAAATGAATTTCTAGGAGATAATTCACCTTTACAATGAACGACCTATATAATAATAACGAAACTGTCTCACATGATGCTATAATTAATTTGATTATTCAATTATGGTATGTTTATTGTAATCATCTATTATTAAAGATTCAAAGAAATCTGTTAATTCAGAGAAAAAAAAAATCTTTCAAATAGTTTGCAACATGTGTTTTTTGAAAAAAGGGGAAGATTTTAAAAAGCCTTTATTATACTTTTCACGTATTTTGACATGAAAACATCAAAAGTATTGTCACGATTTTCAAACATATGTGATAATTAGGCATTCATTATCCTAAGAAAACTGAGATCGTTCCTTTGATAAAGAGTGATGAGGTATTTAAAACTTGATCCGTGATATTTATGCCTTGATCTCTTTTGATCTCTTGTCTGAATTTTCACTTATATTTTCCACAAACGTAGGTGTATATGAATCATTTATGATTTGTAAATTAGATACTATAATTGATGAGGTCAAAATTTATTTTTCGAAAATACAGTTTTCCCTTAACCTGTAAGTAAACTATCATTTTACGTTTAATGTAATAAATATTTATGCATAGATTTTAATCTCTATAAAAATTGAATACTGAAATATATAATGTATTCGTATATTAATTATATGATGCTTATGCATTGAATATTCTTTTGTACTCGTGTTTTATTAATTTGCATCAAACCAGTCTTGATTTACACGATATTTATTTACACTGTTTCAGTTTAATGTGATCAAAAGATAGAGAAACAGTTTAAATTTTTCCTTGTAAGTAATTTTGTTAAGAATTATATGTCATTTTGCCTTCACTCCCTTCCCTTATACAGGCTTATATACAGGGTGATTATAATTAAAGTTAAGATTTCAAAACGATATAATTTTTAAAATAAACGATTTGATATTTTACCAGAGCAATCGTGAAGCAATAAAATATTTGTTTGGCCAAAAAAAAAAAATTTTGCACTTCGGGAGTGCCGACAGAAGTGAAAACGTGAACAATTACGTGTGTATTTCTTGAATCGTCAGGAAATATTTTATTGTGTAGGAAATACTTTTAAATGAAGTGTTTTTTTATTCATTAATATAAACTACTACTACAAAAATTATATTACAATTTTATTTAATGCGCTAACTGCAATAGAGACAGTGTCCGGAGATGAGAGAAGTCGTGTAGAGCCGCACCCGATTGTTAAAACGTGAGAAAAATAGCGGCTTTGGC
Source organism: Salticus scenicus (assembly GCA_963930645.1). Classification (NCBI taxonomy): domain Eukaryota; kingdom Metazoa; phylum Arthropoda; class Arachnida; order Araneae; family Salticidae; genus Salticus; species Salticus scenicus. The sequence goes on from OZ005662.1 coordinate 112,191,211, forward strand.
TTTTCTCACTGTTTTGTGAGGTCTAACTGCAATAGAGACAGTGTCCGGAGATGAGAGAAGTCGTGTAGAGCCGCACCAGATTGTAAAAACGTGAGAAAAATTGCGGCTTTGGCCTTTCTCACGGTTTTGTGAGGTCTAACTGCAACGTTTCCGGCTGCAATCTTTAAGAGACAGTGTCCGGAGATGACAGAAGTCGTGTAGAGCCGCACCCGATTGTTAAAACGTGAGAAAAATAGCGGCTTTGGCTTTTCTCACTGTTTTGTGAGGTCTAACTGCAATAGAGACAGTGTCCGGAGATGAGAGAAGTCGTGTAGAGCCGCACCAGATTGTAAAAACGTGAGAAAAATTGCGGCTTTGGCCTTTCTCACGGTTTTGTGAGGTCTAACTGCAACGTTTCCGGCTGCAATCTTTAAGAGACAGTGTCCGGAGATGACAGAAGTCGTGTAGAGCCGCACCAGATAGTAAAAACTTGAGAAAAATAGCAGCTTTGGGCTTTCTCACGGTTTTGTGAGGTCTAACTGCAATAGAGACAGTGCTCGGAAATGAGAGAAGTCGTGTAGAGCCGCACCAGATTTTAAAACAATATACAGTATATAATTACTAATACTTCACATTAGCAAGTTAATTGTATGATACATTATTTGTATCATACAAGGATGGAAAGCGTTTCGATGACGCGAATTCAATGCTTTTTTGTTCACCCAAAAGTTTTCACTTCAAATGGAAAGCGTCAGCTGACGATGACGGGAGTTCAAAGATTTTTCTTCACCCAAAAGTGCTCAACGCGCCTAAAGAAGTTTTCACTTCAAAAAAAAAAAAAAAAAAAAAGTTCCAGAATGTGCCGTTAATTATCTGTAAAGTATTTGTTTTATGAAGCTCCTGTTTTTCTTCTCTTTTCACTAAGACTGTTTCCTCTGTAAATAGGTATTCTTGTCTTTTTGCTAAAAATATTGTAGCAAACCCTTGAAGTCTATTGTTTCCTGCTATTCTATTGTATTTCTAACAACATTCATGTGTTTAATGAGTCCATTTAAGCATTTCCCCTGACTTTACCCTGACAGTCCCATCTATATATGAACACCACGGAGTAATATTAATAGGAGTTGAAGGTCCAATGGGAGAAAGCTACGAAACTGTGATCTAAATTTTTGGTAAATATTGAGGGCGTCACTTGTCATTCCTCCCTATCTCGGCGCGGATATACTGTTGTTTTCAATAGAATTTTGCTGGAGTAGATTTAAATTTTTTTATTATAAGCAATTTAATTTCTTTGCCAGTTCTTAAAACTGCATAATTGAGATGTTTGAAATAAATGCTTCGTTCCTAATTGTAAAACAGGCTATGATAGTGATAAGAAAAAAAAAAAAAAAAAGCCCTAGGAGCGAAATAATGTCAGAGTTCGTGTTTTCTGCACCTAAAGTAAGTTTATTTTTTTTCTTTACAAAATTTCATCCATTCTCCTTCCTCCCAATTGTCTGTTTTAGCTAACTTCGGTTCATAAGAATCGTCATTTTTTAAAAGCTTTCTTTCAAAGTAAAATTAGTATAAAATGGCTCTTAAAAAAAAACATGTTGGTTAGAATACTCTATTTAATGAAATTTGCTTCCAATCGAAATTTTTTCAGCTTGATATTATTTTTAAAAAAATAATTAAAACGAGACATTTCCCCATTGAATAACATTGCGGAAGCTGGAGAGAAGGAAGGATTGCACGCTGGCGCCATCTGTAAACATTAGAAAACAACATCACAAAATTTCAGCGTTACCTTCTTCTCCTGTATGAACACATTGGAACTACTTTTTTTCTCCCCCAAACAAAATTTCATTGCCTCATGATTGCTCTGGTTAAATATCGAATCACTCTGATGGGTAGTTTTAAAATTATAGCGTTTTGATATCGTACGTTTAATTATAATAACCCTGTATGTGTGTGTGTATATATATATATATATATATAATTCTATTTCAAAACTATTTTGAACCATTTTTTAAGTATAATATTAAACCTCAAATCTGTATCTCATATTGTACGCCTTAAACTGTAATAAAAGCTCTATAGTATTATACAGTGAGAGAAAGAAATGTGAGTACCACGCCAGATCGTTTTTTAATAAAAACAAAATTCATTTGTTAGAATTTAAAAAGTAGTAGTCTTATTAAAAGAAAAATAACTGTTATAATCTAAACAAAATTCTTATTAGAACACATTAAAGCATAATTTTTGTTGGGCCAATTATATTTTTTTTTAATCGAGAAAACTTTTCTTTATTTGGATCTTTTCATATGATGAAGTGTCGTGCTTAAATATTTCAGACCGAAACAATTTTTTAAGCTTATGGTGTTTGCTTAGTTTTAACTTTTTTTTAAAATTAATATCAGCAACGTATCGCGTGGCTGCAATATCATTGTATGTGCTAGCGTTTTAATGAAAATAAAGTTTATTATTATTATACAAAGTTTTGTACTTTTATTTATTTTCAATTTTTTTTTTTTTTCAGTGTTAATTATTATCACAATGATATCATCTGAGGCTTTTAAAATTTTCTCTGCTGGCTTAAAAATGTTTTTTTCTTGTTCATTATTTTCTCTATAGCTTCCTTGCATCGTTATTGTTGTTGTGTTTTATCTTTTTCTAGTAACTATATCTACATTAAAGAAGTAATACTTATCATTTGATAAATTAAAAATAGTATTATTTGAAAATAATTTCTTAGAAATTTATCATATAAACAGCTTTAAAAAAAATGCAAAAGAAATCACATTTAACAAAAAACACAATAACGCAAAGCTAAAAAATTAATTAAAACGCTTGAGTTCTTTTTCCACTTTCATTTATTTATTCAATTTAACATATAGATGAAAGAATAAATAATAAAAATTATTTCTAAATTCATTTAATATAAATTTCCAATATTTATTAAACAACAGTGTTAGCTTACTTTTTTTTTTTAAATGAAGAGATAACATTTCGGTGAACTCTATATCATGTATATTTAGACTGCTATTTTTTTTTTTTTTTTTTTTTTTTTTTTCCTTTTTGTGGTCTTTTGTGGTCTTTTCCTTTTTGTGGTCTTTTCCTTTTCTGGTAAGGATCAGTTCGTGTGCCTTAAACTAGTTTCTTTTCTTTCTTTCTTTCTTTCTTTTTTTTTTCATTAACATCACCGACGGAAATGATGTATAGTGGGAGATATTTTCCTTCTTTTCTATAAAAAAGAGATTCAAACTGAAATCTAATGATAGGTTAGCTTTGTTAGCATAGAGTTCCATGAAAGGTAGCGTTTGTATATTTAAATGGGTAGAAGACACCGATAAATCTTTTACATTAACTGTAATTACTTTTAGGATATAGATATCAAACTCATTAAAAAAGCTTTCGCATGAACATGTATATTTCTAGCAAGATTTTTTTTTTTTTTTTAAGAATTATACTTCAAAGCAAATAAATGCACTTCTGTGAGTCAACTATAATTATTTCCTGTTTTCTAATTTGAAACATGGTTACCTCTTTGAAATTAACCAGCATTTGCAGTTTTTGATAATTGTGTACGTGTTTGTAGATATATATATATATATGTATGTATGTATGTTTTGTGCAGAGTATTTGACTTCGGAAAACACGCAATATTACATACAGAATATTGCACACTTCAAATTTTTTCTATGACGACCAAACGTTTAACGTCTTGAATATATATGTGTGGATGTTCCAGTGATTGACACCTTCTACAAAATAATAAATGAATAAGTAAAAATAAAAGCAAATGCTTTACATATAAGAATTTTAATATTTTATGTCAAACACTGGAGCATTGGGTGCTTATTACTGGTAAAATGAAAAATTAGCAGTGTCAAATATTGGAGCATAGCGGACCAATTACTGGTAAAATGAAAAACAGGATGTGTCAATTACTAGAACATTGAGTGGGTAGATAGATAGATAGTTACGAATTTGTAACTAATAGTAGTTATTTTTTTGTAAATCCATTCAAAGAGGCTTAGTCAGGTTATAAAATGTTAATTTTGTGCATTTCTAGCTTATTTTTGCCTTAAAATAGCTCTTTTGTGCCTTAAAAACCCGTTAAACAGCTTCATTAAAACAGGTAATGGTCTTGGCACCAAACTTGGCGATTTTTCGCTACTTGGCGACTTTTTTTGCGAACTTGGCGAGAAATCCGTATCTGTATCTCGAATATCTAACTTGATTAGTTGAGAAGTTACTGTAACATTCTCGTTTTCTATGAGGGTATATAAGGAATTTGCATCACAGCCAAGTCGGTCAGTTTCTCGCCAACCAGCTTGTTGTAAAGAGCTCCTAACTTGAGCCTCTTGTTACTGTTTGATTCCAGCCTACTGCTGTGTACTAATGCTATGCTACTGTTTATGTTGTGAATTTGATGTTATAAGCTGTGTTGTAGGCTGTGTTTCCTGGTGAAACTGAAGTTGATACTTGTTAACAGACCTGTAATCTTCTAAAAAATTCAGTAAATAAACTTTTAAGCCTCTGCAAGATTCACCTTTCATTCACAAGTAATTCATGAAACCCGAGCACGCAAGAATTCGTGCATATTCATTAGATGATAAGTTCATGTTTCAGATTTATTTTTGCATGTAGCAAAAAAATATATTTTACACTGTTAAAAAAAAAAAAAAAAAAAAAAAATCTTTCAAAAAAAAAAAAAAAAAATCTCGACTTTCCTGCAGAAATCTCTTTTCTAAAACTACACATATTTACTGTAAAATTTACGTCTTAGTCTGGCAAAAGACGCATTTTTTTTTTTTTTTTTTTTTTTTTTTTTTTTAACCAGATATAGTTTGCAACATTGATACACACTTTGTTTGGTGGGTACATATTTTTTTCTGTTTTGCATACAGGAAAGTGTATTCAAAACAAGATTGCTTTTGAAGACATAAATAAGACATAAATTGAAAAACATGCTTTTACTTCAAAATATACTGAAAACTCTAACTCGTTGGATATGGATAATATATATACATATATGCAAAACTTCAGCTCGATCATATAATAGAAATTGGATTGCAATTTAAAAACAAATTTTGAAATGAAGTTAGAAGCCCAGACCCTCAGGACCCCTATACTTCTAGATTCGTAGGAATTATACGTGTACGCAAAATTTTAGCTCAATCGGACGATAGGAAGTGGGTAAAAATTCAAAAACAAATTGTGAATTGAAGTTGAGGGACCAAGTCTCTCCCCTCCCTCAAATAGCCATCTGTGAAAGTCCATTGCGTCACAGAGCATGAATTGTTTTTTATTTTATTTCCCACCAGTAATTATGAATTGTATTTTTAGTTATATTTAATTACTGAACTTTACTGGAAAACTACCAATAATATCACTGTAAAAAATATCTGGTAGAAATTTCCGGGGATGCAAACACCCCTGGGAATGGGTAGAAATTCAATTCTTAGATTTGATCCACACATATAAATAAACCATGTACTAAGTTAAATAAAGGCTGTAAAAATCTTTTTATACTGACAAGGAAACATTCAAAAGGTGTCGTCTTCAAAAAATATTGAAAAGAAAAAATATATGTAATTCTACTCTTCATAAAACACGAGACAGTGAAAAAATTATCGGCTGAAATGAACTACAGCGATCAAAATAAAATATCAAAATTAAGCATATTTGGCGATTTTACACTGTTAGGCGATTGATTTTGAGTACTTGGCGGAGAAGCAAAACACGGTTCTGTTCGTACACGGCAATCTCGAACTTATCGCCTAACAGCGCTAAATCGCCAAAAATGCTTAATTTTGATAATTTTTTTGCAGTCTCTTTAATTCATTTCAGCCGATATTTTTTTCAATTTCTGGTGTTTTATGAAGAGTAGAATCACATATATTTTTTTCAATATTCTTTGAAGACGATATCTTTTTGAATGTTTCCTTGTGAGAAAAAGAAATCTGTGACTAACATTTAGAAACTAAATGGACTCTTCCCACCTGACGTCAGAGGTCACATGATAGAGGAAAAACAAATAGCAGACGAAGTCTTGTTTATCTAGAGCGATTGCTGAAATAGCATATTTTCTATTCTTATTTTTGATCAATCGTATTTAATCTGTGTTATTTTTATACATCATTCTTAATCCATTTTATATCATTATTCATCATCTTTTGTTTGCTGTATACATTTACAATCATCATTTAGTTTATACCTGTTATTGATGTTCATGAAGACCATGTTTAAATACTCTGATTTTTCGTACTTAAATCAGAGACAGTGCAATATCGTACTACGTAAATCCCTTTAGACCAGTAACTAAGTTAATTAACTTGTTGTAACACCTTTATGCAATTAAATTAAGTGAAAACATTTTAAAATTTAAATTTATAATCCGTAAACATTCCACAAGAAGCTATTATTTATTGCTAGATCAGTTAATGTTACAGTTACACTGCAATATACAAAATCCGATTCTTACAGTTAAAAATAAATAAACACATAAAGTGTTTTTTAAAAATTATTAAATTTACAAATACAATTATTCTACTGCTTACAAATGCACAATATTACTTTTATTTTATTTTATATTAAATATTAAATTTTTGTTCTTAAGAACAAAATTTAATTGAATTCGATTCTCAGAATTCGATTATTCGTTTTCCTCTATCACGTGACTGAGCAGACGACCGTGGGAAGAGCCCATTGGGGGTTTAATGAAATTAGTTCTATGTCATCCTTTTAAATTCTAGTCACCTTTGAAAGCGAGTTCTAGAAACTCCTATTGAAATTCTAGAGCGTTTTCTTATAATATAGAGGTCAAACTTATTTAAAAATCTCTGCAAATAAATGCGAAAACAAGAGGCGAGATTTAGCAACTGTAATTCGAGTTTATGATCCACTTTTAGGAAATTAAACGAGAATTTCTCATAATATTTATATTGCTTCACCATCTAGAAATGTATAGACTAAAAATCCTCGATCATTTTGTCGATTCAATTTATTTGCTTATCTTATAGGCATAGCTCAGAAATCTATATTTCTAGTTTAAAGATTCAGAAAATGACTACTTATTAGTTCTAGTTAAAGGCAGGATTTTTTTTTTTTTTTTTTTTTTTTTTCCCGTCCGTGTAGAAATCTAAGTGACAAGAGAAAACAGAAGAATAAATGTTAGTTTTTAAAAAGTAAAATAATATTATAGTTTTAAAAAATTAAAGAACACGCTTTTATAGAAATGTGAACTAAAAAGCACAAAATATCTATCTTAGCATTAAAATGCAGGGTAAGAGAAAATCGGGTGAGTGACACACCATAATATTTACATACATTTAAATCTTTAACCTTTTGAAAGGGGCTCTTACGGAATCCTATGGTGAAGCGTGACAGATGCTGTCACAGCCCCTTTCAAAAGGTTAATTAAAATAATTTAGAAAAACCATTTTTAAAAAATCTCCCCTGACTGGGCTCGAATGCTAGACCTTTAGGTTCGCAGCGCGGCGCTCTACCCCACAGCCACGGCGTTCACGCAGGGAAAGTATTTTTTTACAATATAGATTTTTTGTTTACTCCCAGAGCCGTTACAAACATACATACAAACATACATACAGGTGAAGCTAATAAAAGCGTGTTATTAAATGACTACAAGCATTAGCAGAGGAAAAGATTGTATGATTAAGAAATTTCTCGGTTGTATGTTCTTGATAATGTATATTGATCACCACTTTTTATTTCCATTACCTTACTACCGTAGGTAATGGAAATATTGTATTTGCTCCAAAAATTCGATATCGAGATTTCACCTGATTTACACGTTTTAATGTCCCTTTAGTCCAAAAAAGTGGTTTTTGGCAATTGGTCAGTGTGTGTGTATGCATGTATGTGAGTGTGTACGGAATTTTCTGGCTATTATATCTCCGAAATTTATAAAGACAGAACTACGAATCTTCAGAATTGAGACAGGTCTGGTGTACAGATGAATTTTCCAAATTTTGGTGAAAATTGAAAAGACGGAAGTGGGACATCGGAAACCGGAAGTGGTACCGTAAGTCCGTATCTCAAAAACGGCTCTAACGATTTTCTTTAAATTTGCTCTATTAACACTTTATTAGATGTCGTTTCGAATGATATAGTTGGTTAGTTCAGGAAAATTGATAAGCGTCCTGTATAAATAGCTCAGTTTCAGGTCTCGCAAGCGCGTTCCTTTAAAAACCGCTGTACGGATTTTTTTCAAACTTGCCCTATTAACTCACTTTTAAATATCCTTTTGTATGTAATTATTGTTTTCCGGTCAATAATTGAGTTTTGGTAAAAGTTGGTATCTCAAAAACGGCTGTAATGATTTTCTTGAAAATTGCAATATATATCCATTCTTTTTTCATGTATTACGTGGTTATTAGAGGAAAATTAAGTCATCCTGCTTAGGTAGGTTAGTTCTAAATCTCGGAAATTGATGTTTCAAAAAATAACTCTACCATTCCCCCCCCCCCCCTTCATTTTTTACCTCGCTATATGTAAGCTTCGTTTTAAATGTCTTTTCGTGTGTATAAGATTTCTCTTACCGGAAAAATGTTAGGTTCCTACTACTTCTTTAGGTCACTTTTATGTCTTCTTATCACATTTTCTCCAAAAAATACATATAATACGTGTAATAGTGGGTAATGGAAGTCGTGTGGCTGTTTCACACCAGATTTTTTTTCATGTGTCTTTACATTTTCATGAAAACAAATTAACAGTTAATGTTTTTTTTTTTTTTCCCAAGCAAACTAAGTAAGTGGGTTATATCGGAAACAATGCTTTTCTTTACAAACTCAACCTATAATCGACATAATATAAAACAGAAGTACATTTAAAATGTAATGAAGGGTTTGCTTAGTTAAAATTAATCATGTCAGTTTATCTTAAATATCAAAATTAACTTGCGTGCAACTTCCGATTTTATCGATCTTTTCGAGAGGTCAACTGATTGATGCTGTCTATTACCCACTTTTTTTTTTTTTTTTTTTTTTTTTTTTTTTATCTTCCTAACATACAATTTTAGCATTCCTAAGGGCGTATCCGGATGTTGTAATATTACCTTTTTTTTTTTTTTTGTTATTGATTGGAATTTGTAAGAATGAAAAACTCATCAATCAAAAAATTTTTAATGGTCCGTTGATTTTCTAATAAAAATAATTAAAGTGATCCGATCTAAATTAATCTTTTTGCATGAGTGATTTTTACACATCATATTTTAACAATTTCAATATCAGTTTATATAAATAAATATATATATTTATATATATTTATAAAATAAGATAATATTTGTAATTCCAGACAGATTAAATAATAATAAAAAAAAAAAATGTAAATGAATGTTTATTTTATTTAAAAATATTCTTTGCTATACATTATTTTTTATCTCGAATTCTTGTTAATGGTTTTATTTCATGCTTGAAGTCACTGAACGAAAATTTTAAAACTTTAAAAACTACAGAATGAAAGAGATTATAAATATGTTTATACATTTAGTAAAATCGAAATGCCTTCTGCATATTATATATATATATTTTAGTCAAATTCTATGTATTGAAAGTATAAATCATTAAAATTTCATATATATATATATATTAATATCATTTGGAAAATTCTTAATTCTATATCCGTACCCTGGATATATATATATATATATATATATTTTTTTTTTTTTTTTTTTTTTTTCCAATTAAAAGAGTCAGCACAATGTCCTTGATTTGCATTTTTTTTCTTAATTACATTAGTACATTATGTAATTAAGAATGCATTAATGTATAATTAAACGGTTGCTGCTAGTTGCAAAGAAGTGCATTTAAATATACATTTAAAGTTTAAAATAAAATAATAAAATAAAAATGTTGCTTTCCTGATACAAAGCACCTTTGTGTCCTTTTCGTCCAGGGTACAAATATTTACATACATTAAAATCAGAGAATGAACGATGTAAATACATATATATATATATATATATATATATATATACAGTAGACTCCCGATTATCGGCGGTCGGATTATCCGCGGTCCTCAAGGGCTTGAATTTAAAAGGGAATATAAAAATACAGAACAAACTTATTACAAAAAAAGATCGAAGAGAGTAATGACCTTCAAGGCTTTTAGAGATATTACACGATTCTTGACAGCATTTATGGCATACACACTGCTTAGGAGGCAGTTAAGCAGTCTACATTGGTAAGGTCTTGGAGAAAAAATTTACCAAAAAGTGGAAAATACTTTGGTAGAGTTTATAGAGGAGGAAGAAGTTTCAGCTCATGATTTGGCAAATTTAGCTAAATCTGTTACTCGAGGAGAAAAATTCAATCAAGGAAACATTGAAGAGTAGATTAATTGTGACGCCAATGATCCAGGTATTGAACAGCCTACAGATGAACAAATTGTGGGCCAGTTTCAGAAGATAGTGAAGAAAAAGAGGAAGAAGGAGGTAAAACTCAGCATAGGATGAGCCACGACGCAGCCCTAGCACTTGCAGATGGACTTATAAAATATCTCGAGGAACAAGACGATGTATCACTTTGTGACAAAATGCTGATATAAAGAAACTGCAATCGCAAATTAAGAAAAAGTGTTTTAGTACAAAAAAGCAAAAATGCTTGACCGATTTTTTTGTTAAAAAATAGAGCAAAAAGGAAATAGAAATTTTTATTAGTATGTTAAATTGTATATGTAGACCATGCTTAACTGTTAATTAAATAGTATTGCTCAAAAGGCTTTATGTGTTGATTTATATCCCTTTTTGACCATTTTGCGGATTATCCGCTGATTCGATTATCCGCGGTTGTCTATTCCCCGTTCGCCGCGGATAATCGGGAGTTTACTGTATATTCATTTACAAGTTACAGATATCGTCTCCACAATGTTTGACTGATCATTCTCTCTAATATTTAATTTGGTCTCAAATAAATTTTATTTATAAAAGGGAAAATAAATAAATAGATAAATAATCATTCATATATATATATATATATATATATATATATATATATATATATATATGGACATTTTCTATGAACAATATCTTATGGCGTTAACAAAATAGCTCTATAATTATTGAAACTAACTATTGTTTATCTATAAATACGATATTTTGAAAATTACTGGAGGAAAAGTTAAAATAATAATAATAATAACTAGCAAACCCGTGCGAAATTTTCACACTTTATTTCTTTTCTTATTTACTTTTAAAATTTGAAATTCATAAATATTATACCAGTTTTACCACCTAATTAAAATTTTAATTTACAAAAAGCCAAATTATTATTAGAACCAAATTAATATTGTGAAATAGTGAAACCAAAATCATTCAAAGGAAAGTTTCAAAATAAAATTCATGGTTGAAGACCCAGTTTTTTTTATACTTCGCAGGCAGTAAAGTTTTAACATAGGATCCCATGACTCCTTTTAAATTTTTCTCTCGACATTGACAAAGATATTTTATTTATTTGTTTTGGCCTAATTTTTTGTTTAAAAAAAATCTACTTCCTATTTTGATTATACTTTTTTATGAATACGTTTTTTAGTCAATTTATGATAATAGTTCATGTTCTGTATATATCTTTAAATTATTGCTAGATTTAAATGACGCAAAGATTCTAAATAAGAAACTTTTAATAATACATTTTTCCGTAAAATGGTATCATAAGACAAATGTCAATTTAACACGCTTTTATTAGCTTCACCAGTATGTATGTTTGAAACCGCTCTGGGAGCAAAAAAAAAAAAAAATCTATATTGTAAAAAAAAGTGAACGCTGTGGCTGTGAGGTAAAGCTCCGGGCTACGAACCTAAAGGTCTAACGTTCGAGCCCAGTCAAGTGAGATTTTTTAAAAATGGCTTTTGTTTAATTCTAAATTATTTATTTCTCATCCCTTCATTATGTTATTTATTTTTAGTTCATATTTCAATAAAAGAGTGTTCTTTAGTTTTCTTTTTTTTTTTTTTTTTTTTTTTTTTAAGTATATATTATCATTTCTTATTAGATCATTAGGCTGAAACCCCGTGTGCTTAAATATTGCCCATTTATAGTTATTTTATCCTCGTATATTTTATGAATTACATCACTATCGTATCGTTTCGGCAAAATGTAATCGTAATTGGTCCATGTTAGAGAAATACTATATAGATAATCACGAAGAAATCAAGTAAATATCTTTAAAAAAAATGTTTAAAAACATTAAAAACTGGAAATGATATTTTGTTATATTTGTATTATATATAAAAAAATCTATTTAAAATTGTGTTTTCACAATATTAGCAAAACCTGTGCTATAATATCCTTGAATATTATAGCTATAACAATAAAGAAGTATCACCTGTTATAATAGACTATTACAAGGTTGAGAGGGAGATTCAAAATCGGGAGATTTTTCTCTCTTCCGGTATGCATTGATACCGGGGAACCTCTTCGGAAATCTAACTTCTTCCTAGACGCTGGCACCCATATTCTATAGAAAGTGTCTTTTATATTCCTGCATATAGCAACAACATGTATTATTTCTTTTATTCTGCAATGAAACTTTGATAATTTTTGTTAGCTGTATTGAATAAATATGAATGAGCCCCAACTTAAAATGTTTGGAGATTTCTTTACCAATAAATTCTCTACCGCTGTTTTATTTATTAGTGATGAAAGAAAGAAAATATCAGAAATTTTTTGTAACTAGATACTAGAAAATCTACTTAATATAAAAAAGACAGGAGTCATAATTAATATTTAAAAATACTGTACAATTTAAATATCTGAAATATTTGATGTCTTTTTTATTTATTTTTTCTAACATTGTTGTAAATATCTTTTCTATATTTGTCCTTTTTGCGTATAATCCCCACCTAGTCATTTTTGAAACTAACTTTTTATGTCTTTCTTTCTTTTATATATATATATATATATATATATATGACTTTATTTTTCTTCTTATTATTTATTTTTTCCTTTCCTTTTCCTCCTTCTGCTTATTAATATGAAAATCTATAGAAATAAAATAATCCCCCTCCTATCTATCTATCTGTCTGTCTGTGTCTGCCCATCTATTTATCTATCATTAACAAAAAATGAATAAATGGGTTGAGTTGGATTGTGGGGTTTAAGTCCGATTGACTGCACAAGGGTCCTAGGCCTGAGGGGGAATGCCTCCGTGGGGGGTCTATCTAAGAGGTCCTAGACCGTATTCACGCAAGTTTTGGAGATAGGATGGGAATGAATCAAAATAAGACGAAATCAAATAAAGTAATGCAAGCTTACAAAATTCGTAACTCCATCTAGAGAACTGCATAAATACAAGCTTAAACAGATATGTTTTCTGTTGTATGCGTAGTGTTAATGAATCTTAACTTTTAATGATCGAATCACAAAAACAAAAAGTTGTGGTAATATGGAAATAAATTTAAAAACAACTTACCAGTTCACTTACCAGCTACATGCAGAGAACAAGTGAATAAACTAATTCTGGTTTATAGTTAACATTTGAAAAAAAAAAAATACAAGATAAATATTATCATGCAGTGAAGTTAAAAAAAAAAAAAAAAAAGTCAGTATTAACGTAGATTGAAGTATAATAATGAAAGAAACGTGGATTTATGTTTACTGTTTTAGATGTAGTTATAATCTATAGAAATTCTTAAACTATTCTTGTAGAGAGAATAAAAAACCACTCATTAAAATATTTTAAAAGAGTAAATTGGATTTTTAAAATCTGGAGGTGATGATGGTATCATCTTAATACATACCCATTAATACTTTAAAACGGTTCTAAGATTTGTTTTACAGTCACGTTAAACCACGCATTTTTTATAATATGTATGATAATGCCTTTTATCTTAAATATCTTGATATTATTAATGAATAAAAGAATGGGTTAAATTATGTGCTGTAAATTTTTTGCCAAATAAAGAAAACGAAAATATAATTTATACTACTTTAAATCAACACTTTATGTATTCATTTTGAAAGACAAAAGTCAAATAAGAAAAATATGAGTATTTTGGTAAGAAATATTTTTACTTTCTTATATATATATATATATATATATAAGAAAAATGTATTTTGAGATTTTCCGAACTCCATTTTTCTATGGATTTACGTTTTGAGATTTCCTGAACACGATTTCGCTGTTTCTAGAAAAGGTCTGTCTGTGCGTCTGTATGTGTCTGTCTCTGTGTGTATATTACAAATTTTGGGGATCAATCTCTTAACAGGTGGCGCTGTGATTATATTTTTTTTTCTTTTTTTTTTTCTAAATTTTTAGCATGGCAGTATAGGACAAAATTTTCTGTAAATGTATATAGTAAGAGTTATTACCATGTTTTTATTAGCTCAAATTCTTGTTTGTTTGTTTGTCCAGTGCAAATCTTGCAATCGATTTTTAACTAACTTTCCGGTTAGCTAGACATTTGAAATTTTTAGAACTAACTCAGAACCTTATGACAACGCAATACCTCGAAGCCGATTTTCGAATTTTTGATTAGTTTTCTTTTAATTAATTAAAATATGAAATAACCTCCTAATAACTTTAAAATTAGACATTTAAATATGAGCTATAATTTAATTGTTCCTCCAAAAAAAAAAAAAAAAAAAAAAAAATTACGAGTTTTTTTTTTTTTTTTCCCCGACATAAAAATAAAAAAATTGTAAAAATATAAATTAAGCATCTCACAAAAATAGACGTCATTATAACTTTAAAAATTTTATACACATTGATAAACTTCTTATACAGCTATGATTCAATATAAAATTTAAAAACATGGTATATAAAAAGTTTTTTTTTTTTTTTTAAACTTATAATTGTTTTTAACGTATGATTGTAAAATTAATATGGATTATTGGTAATAATAAATTAGGAAAAAAAGTTTGTTTATGTAGTAGGATCGTGTTCTCACCCCACCCCCTTTCATGGGGAGTATAAATTTTTAATATGGGTATCTTTTGAAATAACTCATCAGTACCTTTAAAACGGATGGTAAAAAAAAAAAAAAAAACCTTGGTAAAAAAAATCGCATTTATTCCGATGTTTGCAACAAATTTGCTTTCTTTCAGCATTTAGTGTTATAGTTCTGTGAGATAAAAATCGTCTGCGTTAATCATGGAAAAGGATTTTAATAAAGTGATTTGTACTGCATGAATTTGTGTAGAATTTTATAGAAGGAAGTCTTGTGGTGGCCACAACATATTAGTTTTGTATTTTTGTTAGTAATATGGTTGCACCATCGCTTGAAAAAAGAAAAAAGTACATTTTTTTCCTCATGATTAATACTTCAAATTCATGAGTAATTAAAAAAAAAAAAAACTTCGTTTTTTATTTCTTCCATATATATAAAAAGAAATTATTACATCGTGAAAATTTTCGACTCCCTTTTTCAATGTGTTTATACATTTTGATGTGCCTTACTGCCTTGAGCAATATTGGATCATTATTAGAAAATATCAATGTGTCTGCGTGTATGTATCCAAAATTTTGCGGACACCGTATCTTACAAACCAGGGAATGAAAATTAATTAAACTTAGTAGCCCTTGACCTAAACTGGTTTTGATTACATTCGGGGATCAATAGTGCAATTGGAGGCGCTACCATCCCATTTTTAATATGACAGTATAGGGTAAAATTTTCGTGTAATAAAATATTGTGTTCAATCGCGTTCAAAATAAAGTATAAAAAAGGTATTTATAATGGAACAGCGAGATATTTTTTATTGTATATGTAAGGACAGCGATTCCCCCCACCCCCCACCGGGTGTGTGAAAATTTTCAATATGGGTATCTTTGAAAATAACTTATCATTGCCTTTAAAATGAATGGTTAAACTATAGATCTGTGGTAATTTGATACAAAGTTTTTATTTATTTATTTATTTATTTATTTTCATTAAAAAAAAAAAAAAAAAAAAAAACCTTCTGTATAGCATAAAATTGATTTTCTTAGAACATTTCGGGATACACTTCTCTGTTATAAAAATTATCTGCATTCCTCATGGGAAAATAATTTTGATAAATAATAATTTTAATAAATAAGATGTACTTCGTGAATTTCGATAGGAAAATATAGAAGAAAGTCTTGTAGTGTTCATAATATATTAGTTTCCTTATGGCCTATTTGCAGATAATCACCGCTTAAGATTTTAAATGGAGTTTCGAAAAATTTAAATAATTGCAATCAATGCAGATCTTTGGAAATAATTTAAATCTATCAAAAAAAAAAAATATTTCTTTTTAAATTTTTGTTCATTTCTTCCTATTTGAGATACGAATTACATTACTTATCAAGAATTTTATTACTCAAAAATATCGAATGTGATAAAAAAAATATATTCCACCTTAATTCCAGCTAAGTTGCAATCATTATCGTCATGCTGTAGTAGACTTTAGTAATGTCGATGATAAATGCTGTTCCATCCTAAATCTTTTATTTGGGATTCCGTTTTCGGTATCGCAGCCGGATCTTCATCAAACTTGCCGCTCCTCATCTTTCATCCAACTGGTATTATCGTGTCACAAAAAAATAGCGGAAAGTGAAGTGACAGCGTGTATGAAAAGTAATAACAATTTCGCTGCAGGCAATCATTGTAGGTGGAAGTATCATATGGGTTTAATTTCGTACAGTTCATGAAATGTGTAATTTAATCTTTTATAATAATATACCTTTGGATGTCTCATGTGAAATACTTTCAACTTCTGGAGAAAAAGTAATCTGTAATTTTTTGCGGATATTATTGCAATTAAAATATCAAATTCAGACATGTTATCTTCATTTCTTATTTAACCTACCACAATAAAGCTTATTTTTGTGAAAAACTAGGGTAAACATAGCGATTAGGGGTAATCATGGTTTTGTAAATGTTTTTAACTGACTGAAGCTTTACCGCTTGTGAGAAACTAGGGGAGAGTGGGGATGAATGGGACATTTTTCATGTTTTTATTGATAACGTTGGCCATATGTAATTCAGAATTTTGTAACATGGCTCATAAGTACACTTCAGCAATCAGTTATATGTAAACATACTAACTTTAATAAAAAGTTATCATTTTTAATTAATATTATATTTTTTTATATGCATGTGCATTGTCTCATTCATCCCCACCTATGGGTATGAATAGGACAGGACTGGAATTAACAAAGAAAAGAAAACAAAATGGAAAGTAAATGAATTTTTTAAGTTACATTGGTTTATGTGATTTTATTACATACTATGAATTTATTGAAATTAACATAAACTGATGTATTGACTCAAATTAACTTCAAAAAGCAAAAGTCTTTTGGATCGCACAGTTCCTAGTGCTCTAGGCTTTGGTAATTTAATCTAATAAGACCTAATCTAAAAATAAATAAGACACTAGAAAGAGATAAATCATTACAATAGAGTACAAATTATCCAGGTAAATTTTTGTTTCCGTCTTATCGGAAAAATCAGCATCCTATTTTGTATTACATTAATAATCACCAGGATTTATTTAATTAGCTTGATTGAAATTGTGATTTTAATCAAATTATTATTAGTTTATTTATTTATTTATAATTATTGATTTAAGTTGCATTGAATATTCTAACTTAAAATTTTTTTAATTATAATTATTTAAAAAAACAAAAAATCAGAACAATTAATTTCAGTTTTTTTTTTCCAAGTGCACAAAATTAAGAATCCTGATAATCAATGTGGCTAATTTACTTTTAAATATAATTCTTGTGTAAAAATTTAAATTAGTACATAGTGGGGAGTGTCCCATTCATCCCAACCATCACATGATCATATAAAACAGGAAATAGGCTTAATGAACAATTGTCAATATTCTTCTTGAATATCATAAACACAATAAAAGATAAGAGTTATATTAACTTTAAGCAAATAGCTAATGTCTTAACTACTACCTAATTGAATCAGCAAAAACTTACTTTGCCAGCTGAAAAAGACACTTTAATTTTTTTCTTCCCTTCCATGGATAGCACAATTCTGAAACTGCACTTAATAAATGATCTCAGTGCTGCCATATATCAGAAAAAATGTCAAGTTTCTGGTGCTTGCAAAACATAAAAATCAAGCTATTGTCCCATTCATTAAACTCCGCTCTCCCCTATAGTAAATATAGCGATGAGGGATAATCATAGATGTGTAAATGCCTTTAACTGAAAATTTTCCTAAATCATTTGAAAGAAAAAAAATCGATGTTCATAATGTTTATTAATCAGGTAGTTAATATGTTGAAATGCGTCGAATCTCGGGTGAGAAAATGTAAAGTTAGAACGGAAATGATAATTGTAAGAAACGTAGAATTTAATAATAAAGTTTTCAGGTTTTCGATTTTTCACGGTAGTATTTTAATAATAATTATCTCGCTTTGAGTTACTATTGTAGAGGAAGTAATATACGGTTTTATTTTGACTTAGTTTATGCAATGTATATTTTAGTCTTTTATAACAATATAAGTTTGGATAACTCGTAGAAATTACTTTCAAATTCTGAAAAGAAAATAATCTGTAAATTTGAGCCGATATTGTTATTGCACTTAAAGTTACTTTAATTTAAAATTTATCCTAGCCGAATCTAACTGAATTTTTTTTTGTGGAAAACTATGATATTCACATACTTGCCAACCATCTCATTAATAACCGTACAAATGTTAACGCCCATTGAAAAAACGCCCCTTTTTTCACACCACTTTATTTTTAGAGAAATTCTCTTCAAATGTTGTTACGATTAAATAAGAATAAAATTTCTCAAAAAAAATCACTGGTGTGAAAAAAAAGGCGGTTACTAAAAATTGTATGGTTCATAATGAGATGGTTGGCAAGTATATCATATCGATCAAATGTAATTTTAGTATTTTAAAAATTTTTAGTTTAAACTTGTCGTTAAAATATATACAAGTTATAATTTATATAAGATATACAAATATTACAAATAACATTACTTTCCAATGTTGGCTTCTCTAGATTTAGTACTGTAAAATAAGTGTAAATTTTGTAAAACTGATAGAATCATCAGATTAAATTAACTAACTACCTCTCTGTCTGTCTATATATGTTAGAAACTTTAATATATGAAGTGCTTACTTGAATTTTACAAAGCTTACATACAAAACTAGTATTTCTATATAAGTTAAAATTTTTAAAAGTTTAAAAAAATTGTATAATACTTTTCTTTTTCTTTTACATGTTCGTGATGATTTTTCCCCCTGCGCTTTCAAAATAAAATCGTTCAGTTCGTATATTCTCATTTAGTGATGCATAATCATATCGGGTTTTGAAGATAAAATATTAACCAACCAACCAAACACATTTTAGACCATTTCACATAAAGTTATTCTACACCGAAGAGCTAAAAAAAATGTAGTAAATCCTTTCGGATAAGATCTTTCCTACTTTCACCCAAGCACGCTACCACCAAAACTATTTCCTACGTTCCTCCCATTTCTTCTAATAAACTGATTCAGATCGTGATGGACCCGTCAACCCAAATTACCGGACTTAAAAATAACATAAGATACAGCATTACTTTTATGTATAGGCTCCCGTAGATTTCGTGTAGATCATAGTGCATGTGCTCGGCCAGCCGAAACGACCTTCTTTTCTCTTGTGAAAGTTCTTATCGAACTCATAAGATGCATTAAGAAGCGTGGTCATGTTATCCTCTTCCCCAATTTTTTTATCTGTTAAAATCCTTTCTTTCTAAAATGATGCTGTTTTATGAGTAATTCTGGTGTCTTAAAATATCTTTGAACATTTGGCTACACCGTATTTTGATTTAGCAAACTGCGTATACTTTCATAAACTTTACACGCGTATGCAGAAATAGCTGTGTTAATCAGTTTCACTTTGCGACTTATTATTTTTCATATTTGTTGCTTTATTGAATTGTGTTTTTAGTCTCTTCTAATTATAAATAACTGTATTATTTTTCTTTCGGAGACCATTATTTTTCCCTTTTACTCTATTTTTCTCAAAATGCAAAAAATCTCAAAAAAAAAAAAAAGTATATATACAGGATGTTCCATCAAGACCGCAGAAACTCTACACTGCCAAGTTCTACCCTTTGGACGCATAAAAATGGTCAAAGAATTATATCTCTACAATAAATAGTTTTCGAGAAAAATGCGAAAAAAAAAAAAAAAAAAAAAATGAAGTCATATATAAAACAAGTGCAATTAAATATTATATACTAGCAGGTTACGCCCACTTCGCTGGTGGCGTACTGGTGGCACCACTTCGCACATATTTAAATGAATTTTCAAAAGAATTGGATCAATATTTATTTTTTACATCACACTATAAATAAAAACTAAAAAAAACAACAACAACAACAACAAAAATATACATTGAAATTGCTCCGAAATTTCGGGTACCCTCTGCCTACGGCAAATCTTTTTTCGCCCTCACTGCATAGAGTCCGAGTTCCCACAACCTGCAGAAAAGTCTTTCCCGGGTATTTCAATTTGGGTGTTTATCGACGACAGGTGGATCTGCTATTATTTAAGAACTAGAACTACGATTTTAAAGATGACTGTATCTCAGAATCTGTTAAATATTTTAGTTTTTGAACCATGTATTTTGTTAGCCCCCACTATTTTCGCTATATTACGATTTCATTCCAACCAATATCTATATAAATAAACAGAAGTGTCTGTTTGTGCTCTGGTGCTCGCACTACTAATCGCAGAGCTACAAAACTTGGCAAATGGTTACCTGGGACCCTGTAGATGTGCACATCATTGAAATTTTTTAATTATTATTTTTTATTTTATTTTAAATATTGGCCACGTTTCATTTTTCTGAAATTTGTTCTTTCGTTTCAATCGTCTGCGTATCTTAGCAACGACTATTGCGCTATTTTTTTTTTATTATTTATTTAATTCATGCATTCATTTGAAGACGAAATCTTCTTTTTTTTTTTTTTTTTTTTTTTTTTAATTAAATTTATTGAAAATCAAATGGTAATGCAATAGGAAAAATTTCTTAATTCTTTTTAAAGAAAATCCTTTTTTAATAATAATATTTATCGTAAAAGTATATACAGTATATATAAATATACAGTATTATAGTATAAAAGATTAAACTGATTAAAATTTAAGTTTAATTAAAATTTATTTTTTTTATTTAATTCCTTTTTAAAAGAAAATCTACTTTCCATTTCATTTCTTATATTGTTCGGAATGATATGATTATATAGTGTAAAAAGCGAGGGCCATAAAATACATGGTTCAAAACTAAAATATTTAATAAAAGCTGACATACTGTCATCTTAAAAATCGTAGTTCTTAAATAATAGCAGATCCACCTGTCGTCGATGAATATCCAAATTGAAGTGCCCTAGATTCTAGAAATACCTTTCTGCAGGCAGTGGTAACCTGGACCTGATGCAGCGTGGGCGGAAAAAGAGATGCCGTAGGCAGCGAGTTTCCGAAGCGAAGTTTAGAGCGATTTCAATGTAGATTTTTTTTAATTTATGTTACGGATATAAAAATAAATAGTGATTCAGTTCTTTAAAAAATTCATTTAAATATAGTGACCAGCGAAACAGGTGTAGCCTATTTGTAATAAAATAAAAGAAGATTTTCTTTTAAACGAAATTAAATACATAAAAAACAAATAAATTTTAACGAGTTTAATCCTTCCTACTATATACTGCATAATGTATATAATATTTTTTTTTCTGATAAATATTATAAATTATAAATAAATAAAATATTTTTCTTTTTAAAAGAATTGATTAAAAAAATAAAAAGTTGTTATACTGTAAAAATTATACATAAACTTAACTGTTATAAATATGTTTTTAAATTGAAAATATAATATTCTTAACTTTTTCTACTGCATTACCATTTTATTTTTAAGAAATGTAATAAAAAAAAAAATTCCCTTTCAAATGAATGTATGAAATAAAAAAATAAATACCGTAATAGCCACTACTCCACTACTAAGATACGCAAACTATTACAATGAAAAGTTTTTTTTTTTTTTTTTTTAGAAAAATGAAACAGAGAAGCCAGTGTTCAAAATTTGAAAAAAAAAAAAAAAAAAAAAAAATTGAAATTCGAAAAAATCTCGATGAGGTACACACTAGCAGGGTCCAAGCTACCCATCGACCAAGTTCTGTAGCTCTGCGATCAGTAGTGTGAGCACCACAGTGCAGACACACAGACACTTCCCTTTATATGTATATATATATATATATATATATTGGAAACATGAACTTCGATATTTGCATAAGTTTTCGGACAAAGATGATAAAAATAGCCACTGCGAATATCGAGGCTTGAATGCTTGCGCCGTTTCATAACGTCAAGCCATGCTTTGATTCTTTTTTTTTTTTTATCTGTCATGTGAAAATACTTTTTTTATATATATATATATATAGATATTCATATATCATTATCACATATATTCATGGATACATATATATTAATTAAAATATAAAAGAAAAGAAAAATTTCTACCTTTTTAATTATAACATGTATGGTATTAGACCCATTACAAAACGATTTTTAGGAAATTTTGCATATTACATTAGACACAGCATACTGCAATCAGAATGCAAATATGTTTTAAATATCTTACAATTACAAAATATGAGCATTTTTGCTAAAATTTTAACTACGCATGCGCTAGCTTGGAAAAAAAATTATTTGCGTAATTTAATAGCATGAAGTATTGAGCAACGTTTTTGAAAACCTCAAACAAATATCGGGTAAATTCAAGAAGTTATGAAAAATAGAATGAACACAATTTCAGTTCTCACGAAATAAAAGCTAAACTATAAGGGGTTATAGTCACCTTTTTATTTTGATTCAATCACTGCCCAGTGGTTAAGAGTGTTCGCTGATTGTAAGTAAATATTGATATAATCCCTATCATCATCATCATCTTCTTCTTCTTTTTTAATGGATGAATTTAATAAATTTGCATTGAAGCTTATTTTCATAAATAATTAAATTAAATTTCGTGTAACTCTAATTCCGTTATTTTAAAAATAAAAGAAAAAGTTAAATTTTAAATAAATCATTTCTTAGCTAGGCTATTTGTCACGACATTTGGATACTGCTTTCTTATTTTGCGAATTGGGCTTGTAGGAATAATATGCGAACAGCAAATGTGGAAATATGTCACTTTGAGAATATCTACCGCTAGGCGGTTGAATTAGATATTTAGTTTTAAATAATATTCATAAGTAAATACTAACTGGTTTCATCGAATGTTGATAATAATATATATATGTAACTTTGATTTAGTATTATATATTATGTAATAATCTTAGACCTCAGTTTACTTCCTTTACAGCACAGTGGGTCCTAAGTAAATCTCAATAGTACGTCACTTGCGATATATTTAATACTGCTTGTACACAGTAAATATATTGAAAACCTTTTCAAACACTGAATAGATGAAACCAAGAAAATATGAATAAGATGAAACCAGAAAAAATACAAAAAGATTACGAATATCAAGCACTCGTAAATTGAAACATGCAAATTCATTACGTTTTCAGGGGTATAGAATGAATATTGCATGTAAAATAGGTGCTATTTCTGTCTTGTTGTATGCAAATTGCTGAACATTTGCAACAAGCTATGCCCAATAACACACACACACACACACAAAAAAAAAAAACTGAAAAGAAAAGAAAAAGTTTTAAATGAAAGAATAATATGTGAAAAACCAAATGAGAATCAAACTTATTTAAATTCAAGCAGCAATTTCAAAATTATTAATTGAAATACTAATAATAAGAGCCAAATGCAATACTAGTAATAATTAATAAAACTAAAGTTTAACATACATTACACTTGAAAAACTGGTATAAGTAGATATATATATATATATATTCGAGTCTGTGCTAGGTAGCAGAGATTCCAACCAAACCCCGTAAAAAGCATTTGGATCATAAATGATGCATTTCCCCACAGTTTTACGTTGTGACAAATATGCAACTTTGAATTAAGAAAACAATAGGTGTTTTATAACAATCGCTATTTATATGAATGTATAAATAAACTCATTACACTAATAAAACTACAGTCATATTTTCCGTGTCAAATACGAAATTATTCTTATATGACGTCATTGAAAAGCTAACACTTTACATTTGGAGGGATATTTGACAGTAAAAATACAGTTTGAGATTTGAGCAAATTATGTAGATTAACGGTTTTTGCCTGTAAGAAAAAATGCCAATATTCTAAAATTATACTTCCATGACATCAACATACGAGCTTTGACCATATAGCTACAAAAAAGGCCGTTTCCCGTATAATTATGTGTCAAATCCTGTGATTTTACATTTTTTTTTTTTTTTTTTTTTTTTTGTAATTTTATACATTTTTACAGTGTAGGCAGTGTTAAACTTGGATGTGAAAAGTATGTCCCCGAGGCATCGATACCATTGCAAAGCCTCATACATGCATCAGTGTGACATGTATGTGATGGATGTCGTCTTTCATGTCGCAGATAGAGACATGAGACATGAACATCCCTGAAATCTATATTGAGTCGTGTAACGCGCCCGCGGTACCATCAATGTCACACTGCTGTGTTTTCCACGTTGTGAGGATGAAACTGTGCGGTAATGGTCGCAGATAATAAACGTCACTGTACATAATATTTTTATAATTGGTTATGAATTATTCAGAATTTAACAATTGTATTTTAAATGGAGAAAAATGTAAATAAGAATCAGTTGAATTTGTCTAAATTAAATTGCAAAAAATATTTAATAATAAATAAATAAAACACTTAAAATAGTGAATAGGAATTTTACTTAAAATTGGACAAATTTAAAAGCTATCCAGTTACATGGTAATCTTTTAGAGAAGTATAAGGATAAAATTTATGAGAAATTCTCTCATTTTTATATATACCTACTGTTGAAGAAGGGAAAAAAAAACTGTTATATTGCAGAAAATTTCCTTACAGATATTAAATATTATATAGATTTATTAATTTTCACTGAAAAAAAAAACATTTTTTTTCTTTACTTTTTAAACGTATTTATTGCTCAATTCCTTTTATGCATAAATATCCAATTAGAAATTCAGTTTTATTAATATAACATATCTTGTTTAAAATAAAAAACTTTTACATAAAACTCTCTTAAACTGCATTTTTATTTTATCGTCATTAATAAAGAATTCAGTATAAAATTCAAATGATCGTCTGTTTCTCAGACAATTAATAACGCTGCTATTTTTAATGTTACTGAAATTTCCCTTGCGACTTTCAAAACAACAAAAAAGTTCAAACAAACCTCTATATTTGTATTCAATATTTCAGTTTTTCAAGTTGCCATGACGATAACAGATCACCTGATTCTCGTGTCTCACGTGACCATTTAACTTTGTGGAATTGTTTGATTCATAGATTTCTTTTTTTTTTTTTTTTTAATATTATGTAATAATCCTGTCTTTTCCCACAGTTATTAAATGTATTACTTATGTTTTGTTAGAAACGCAATTGTAGTGACTAGAATTACAAACAATTCCTCCTGTATCTGATAAACTGGATTTGATAGTAATATGTATTGCTTTGTATTACGTTAAGTGAAAGTGCATTAAATGTTTATTTTTAATGAGTTTCATTCATAATTTACTAAACATTTTTAGAGCATATATATGTATATTATTAACCAAAAATATTTCATGCAACTAAAGAACAGAAAAAGATTTTTTTTTTTTTAAATAAAGATCTATGTAATTATCTTCCCTATTAATATTTTTAAAACGCAATTAATCTATAAGTGTTGATAGTTTTAATTACATGATAAGCCATGTGTAAGTTTAAAAATATATTTTGTTTCCTTCTTTATTCAGATGATAATTATAACAATGAATTCTTTTTTAATTTTACGCATAATAAAGAAACCAGTTTTGCATAACAAAACTAATATGATAAAGAGATTTTTTTTTAAAAAACGAAGTAGCTTTAAGGCAATCTGATGTAAAACATGCTGTCCATTGCACATCTTGCAGAAAAGGGAGAAAGAACAGATTTGTTAGCGTAAAATCTTTTCAATAAGCAACCTGGAGAATTCTAACAACCTATTGTTAAAAGCCTTCTAAGCTGCAAAGTAATTATTGGAGATTACACTTTTCAGAATAATATTGTTATTGAATTCGCTGCATGATATTTAAGGACAAATGTTATAGAGATTTTTATCCAAAAGCATGTAGTTTTTTTTTTTTTTCTCTTTTCCGAGGAAATGTACATTTTGCGATAAGTATTTTGAATACTAAGAATTTTGATGTTAATTATAAATTCACAAAGTTTACAATCATTAACCTTTCACCGGGCGCGCTTGCGCAAATTTTACGACATGCGGAATAATCTTTATATTGCTCTCACTCTATATGTTTTTCTGTTTTCAACTGTTATTAAAGTTTATTTTTTTCCACTGATATGTAAAAATTATTTTCTAGTCAATCTCATAATAATATTGTGAAATATATCGCATTTGTAACAGCGTAAACGAGAAAAAAGCATTTTGTCGTAAAATATACGATACGCGACTGCTCGTGCAAAAAAATTTGCGCGCCCGCTGGAAGGTTAAATAAATGTGATACTTCTTTTAGATGTGATAAAAAGCACACATAAAGAAAAACAAACAAACACATATAATGAAATATGTTATGAAATTAAAATATAAATTATGCAACAGATTACTATACAAACTAAAAAAAATAATAATAATAATAATAAGTTAAATTTTCTTATTCGTAAAATATAATAATAAAATGTAATATAAATACATGCCGAAGCGTCATTGACGTCACTCTGTTATCTACCGTGATAACGACTAGAGAAATTATTGGACTGACATGAAATTTGGTATGAAAATTTATATTTGTACATTACGATCTATAGATAACATTTCTCTAAAAGTGCATGTCAACTCCGATATGCAGCATTCATATGAAATTAATATACATAACTAAGATCCTAGTTTCTAAAAAAAAAAAAAAAAAGATGCATGATAGGTGCACACAAAAGAATTCAGAAACATTATATAATATGCATAGTAAACTGCAGTTGCTGTATGTGTGTTTTCTATTTTTCTATAGTGTTATGTTGGGCAAAGAAAGAAACTGGGTGGTGGGGGAGTAGCCCCCATATAGATATATCACTATAAACAAGTTGTATCTATATTTATATAAATTAATTACCTTTCAGCAATGAATAATATAAATGAAATGTTGGAGTATCTGGTGTTAATAAGTGATTCTCTCCATGATGAGGATCAAAACACAAGTGTTTCGATTATGTTGGCCAGTGGTCACCAACCGATGATCAATGGACCATCAGTGATCTGCGACAAAATTTTTACATTTTTTCCCCCTTTTAAATGTTTTGTTAGAAATCATACTGATTTAATTTGAACTTCGGGATTTTCTAAGTCACTCGTTTATGATATTAGAATTCAGAAATTTCTGGATGAGAGGGAGGATAAATACAATGATCTTTCATCACAAAAATTTTAATTTTAAGTATTAAGCATAGTTATCGCTTTGAATATATGCTTTTGATACTTAGCTAATAATTGTTAAAAAAATTATTAGAATATTCGAATTTATCAAAATGATTTAAAATCTATATATATTTAAAAAAAGAAAAAAAAAAAAAAATTGGAGTGACTCCACTCGACTTTCCGAACATTGAGTAATTAACAGTTTTGTAGATAAAGTAAAGAAAGAGGAGTTGTTAAACAAACAAAAGAGAGAAAACCATAGTAGAGTGTTTGAGTATTTTT
Organism: Salticus scenicus; assembly: GCA_963930645.1. Taxonomy (NCBI): domain Eukaryota; kingdom Metazoa; phylum Arthropoda; class Arachnida; order Araneae; family Salticidae; genus Salticus; species Salticus scenicus. The sequence goes on from OZ005662.1 coordinate 112,218,922, forward strand.
CTCCATATATTACACGATGTTTTATTTAACGCTACTGAACTTTGAGCCCATAGATCATAATGATAAAGAATTTTTCGTTGTGTCCCTGTAAAAACCTATAAATGCTAAATTAACTAAAATGCTTATAGTTAGTGTAACAGTGATTAATAATATTCATATAAATTTTCAGCTCAATTGAATAAGGCGTTTAGATGCTATCGCACTTTTAAAAATTTGGTCCCATAGGCCATAATGATAAAGAATTTTTCTTTGTGTACCTGTAAAAAAACTGTAAGTGCTAGATTCTCCAAAATCTATACAGATTGAGTATATGTGATCTATAATATGTGTATAAATATTTTGCTCAATTGAATAAGGCGTTTGGATGCTATCGCACTTTTAAAATACCACCGCACTCTAGAATGTAGAAAAAAAGGGGAAAAGAAGCTAAAAACCCCATAGAAATAGCATGGGACGAAAACAAAAAAAACTCGCAATGTCAAGTGTGTTTAAAAAAAAAAAAAAAAAAAAAACGGCTCACACCGGAAGTAATAAAAGGACAAAATTGACTAGAAAAAAGACATCGAAGAGCGGGAACGGGGGGGGGGGGGCTGGGGCGTTAAATATATCGTCCAGGGTTTATACGTCTCGCCTAGTATGTGTCTCGGGGGTGGGCGGGCGGGAACCACCGCACTCTAGAATGTAGAAAAAGAGGGGAAAAGAAGCTAAAGAACCCATAGAAATAGCATGGGACGGAAACCAAAATTGGAAGAAGAAAAAAATACTTGGAAATGGGAAAAAAAAAAAAAAAAAAAAAAAAAAAAGAATAAGGTACTATAAATGCTGTCATTTTATGATATTTCTTTGAACAAATAAATGAAAAGGATTATGCAATATTAATGTAAACTGCACTAATAAAAAAAAGCTTTAATTAGTCATTTTCCATAACGTTTAAAATAAATCTGGTATTTTATTTTTATACCATTTTTTGGTTGCATTATATGCCAACAAAAAAATCATCTAATTAAATATTCTTAAAACTATGATTCTAAACGCGCTTGGGGGGGGGGGGGAGTAAGAAAGATGTAAATAAAAATCAATAAAATAATATAAAAGCAAGCATTATATACACACACACATACACACACATATATGGGAAAAGAATATTAGTTTAAACCACACAGGATTCGTTTCCTTTACATGTTCTTGATAGCTAGGAAAATATTTCGTGAGAGGAATGATTTACTTTTAAAAGTTTCTTTATATATATAATTAAACTTAATGCAACTTTCAATTTTTCGATAAACAAATACAGATTTGTGAAATTCCAAGGCGACTCCTTTTAACTAAAATTTCTTAACGGGACATTACCATATTTTGCATCTACAGAAAATTAAAAATATATATAGGTATTTATTTATTTAATAAAATCAAGAAAAAGAATTGTCTGTCTTCGTAATCTTTTGTTATAAATTATTTTTCATCGAGTCGAATAAAAGACTGACGAAATAATAGATTATATAAATAGAAAAATAGAAAAAAAAAAAATCTGAAATATTCTTTTGTTTTTGTATGTGATATATTAAAATTCTTTAAGCTCTTCTAACCTTTTTTATTTTTTTTATTTTTATTTTATTTTATTTTTACATAAGAGAGAGATTGTGTATCATCGGCTAACTCACCGGTGAGACATATAACTGATTTTGTTTCATCCAGTTTTATTTGTTTCGGAAAAATAATATTCTACAACTCATGCATAAAATATTCCACCGTTGCCAATATTTTTCATACAACATTTAATATCCTTTCCACACACCTGTGTGTTCACCACGCACCCACACGTACATTTCCATCACTAACGAACCTGTTCACTCTCTCTCTCTATTGTTTTCTCAAAAACGATCGTTCTGTTCCAGGTGCTTCAGCGCGAGATAGAAGAGCGTGGCAAGGAAATCAACTCCCTGGTTTGTCGCTGCCAGCCTGCTACAGATGGCGCTGCTGACAGTGAAAATTCTACGAGACTGTGTCGATACGCTCGACACCTGGAGCGAAGCTGGCATCACATCTGGATCCGCTCGCTAGAGAATCAGTGCCGCACCGAGCAGTACTTGAAGAGACACTCAGCTGATTTAGTGAGTTACTTAATTTATCGTCTGCTCATAAATTTATCATCCGGTTTTCAACTATTGTGATTTATTAGTTTTTGTTGTTGTTGTGTTCCGTAAAGGATAAAGTGATTTTTTTTAAGTGGACTTTTCTACACCCCTGTTTAAAGGTAAGAGATATTTTTTTGTTTATCATTTACATTTCACACTTGTTTTCTGTTTATAAATATATCGGTTTTACTTTTTCAATTGTCAGGTTGTTTCCCCTTCATTAATTTTATATGTAGGAAATAAAAGTAAATTATTACAAAAATATTTTAAAATTTATTTCTTATTAGTATTTATTTATTAATAATTTATAAAATAAATTTGGGGTTCAATTTTACGCATATTTTATAATTGAATAAACCAGAAACATGTTATGAATTTTTAAATATGTTTATTTTTTTAATATTAATGATTGAAGAATTTTTTTTTTCATTATTAATTATTACTTGTAGAGGAAAACGCAAATGTAACTTGAATGCTACTATTGTTACTGTTACAGTTTTCGCTTACATAAACTTAAAGGATACGCTGTAGAGTTTTTCTTATCTTTACCTATTTAAATTTAATACATGTATGTATGTGTATATATATATATATACATACATATACAGTGAAACCTCTCACGTTGGACACCCCTATAAGTTGAACTCCCCTCTAAGTTGGACGCTTTTTCTCGGAACGGAATGTATCCATTAACATTATGTCTAACCCCTATAAGTTGGACACTTTTTCTTGGAACCGTAGGTGTCCAACTTAGAGAGGTTTTACTATATATATATATATATATATATATATACGTGAGGGATAAAAATGAAAACTTTTTAAAAAGACATTTTTATTAATTTATATGTTCAGTTTATTTAAAAGCGTTTATTTAAAAACCTGTTAAATTTTGTTTACATTCTTCAATTACATGTTTTATTTACAACATTTTTAGTATATTATGTTTAAAAACAAATTCTTAAAATTATGAAGTATTATTTTAACGCGAACTCCATTTATCACATTTGTTCTAGCAGATAATTACCATTTACTGAAATAAGTTCTACACCAAGTTTATGTTGTTTAGGTTTGTTTGTTTTAAATAATGTAATGTTTATTTCCGAAATTGTTTACAATAAAAATTATGCATACATTCATTATTATTATTTTATCATTTCATAAAATAAATAGCATTGTGTAATTAATAATAGTGAATAAAATATTAATTTAATTAATGAATTTTCTACTTTTTTTTTTTTTTTTTTTGAGCATTTTACTTTCTGTTTATTTGAATTAAATTAAAAAAAAAAAAAAAATGCGTTAGGCGATTGCTGTAGTTTACTTTGATTATTGTGAAAATTGTTAATTTTATTTTTATTGTTTTATTTTACAATTTTGGATTATTTATTTCATAATATTCGTTTCTTTTAATTCATAATTTTTAAACAAGAGTTTGAAAAAAAAAAAAAAAAAAAAAGAAAAAAACAACCACAATAACGTATGATAAAAAACAAACTGACACCAGTTTAAAGATGCTCAAAAATTTTCCAAGATAAATGTATCAAACGCTCTCGTTCAGGGCGGACGATATTGGTGGTTTTATCCGAACAGTATCATCCTGAAAACGTCCGATAGAAGGTGTTTGTTTGTCTACTAGGTTAGTGAAATACATAAATAAAGAAATTTTCCCACGGGTAAAGTAATTTTGGATCCTAAATTTCTCCAATCGCAAATAAACCACATTGGAATTTCTTCTATGTGCAAAGGATTTGAAAATCAGTTACTTTATATTATTTCTAAGATGCTACATTTTCTTATTTGATGGAAATTCATTTAAATTGAAACAGTTTTCTGAATATTAATAAAATATTCTTCTTCTTCCCCCCCCCCCTCAATCATATTCGATAAATGTTTAATTTCTGTGCTTTCGAATATTATTTAAAATGTAGTGTAGTAGTTTGAATAATTTGAATATTTTTAGCAGCGAAATTTTTCTGGATTTCTGGAATTGTAAAAGAAAGGGAGAAAAAATGTTTTAATGATATCTAATTATGCAGATGAGTCTCTTAAATATTTCATCATTTATTTATTATGAAACATTGTCCCATTATTATTATTTTGTGACAAATAAATTATTACACTAAAAATGTCTTTTAGTACAGTTCTATCTTCTTAAATTATTTCAATCTACGAAAATTCATAAAGTTACATAACAGTTTTCAACATAAATGTACACAAAAATTTCAGCTGTTTGATAAATTTAACATCTGAAATTTTTCAGATAATCTAAGATTTCATCAATATAAAACAAGAATTTTAAACTGTACGAAACTTTATTTCGTAACGTAATATTCACAAAACAAAAGCACGAAACAAATCGCATGAAAAGGCGCGAAAATTATATTAAAATGTCAAAAATGAATAAATAATAAAATAATAGTAATAATAAAAAAAAGTAAATATAAAATAAAATGCTTTCTTATGACTTTTTTTTACACATATTAAATATTTGTAATATTTTTTTGTTTCAAAATTCAGAAAAAATTACATTAATTTTAAAATAATTTAATCTAATATTTTTTAAAAATGATTCTACAGTATTAAATGTTGATAAAAATTTCCTGTTAAATTGAATCCGCTAACCAAATAAATTTATTAATTTTAAAACTACATAATATTTACAATATTTTTTTTCAACTTGTTGATTCTTAATTTGATTAAAAATTATCTTAGTTAATTTTCTGCTATAAGTAATAAGTGTTTTGTTATCTTTAATTGTTGAAAAATTAGGTTATGTAGGAAACCTTTAAATAGAGTAAAAATTTATTAGATTGCAGAAAAAAAAAAAAAAATTAATTTACCATTAAAAATTATATTAAATGTCTGAGTTGAGGATAAATTTGAAGAGTTGATAGTAATTTTTAATATTAAATATCCTGAAATGATAATAGTAAATATTAATTACCAGCCAAATATTAAATAATAATAAAGAGCAAGTAATACTTTTAATTTCCAGCTCTTTCCTCTAAACTTTATCTGAGGTGACATATTTTCTCTCATATTCCCCTCTTGTTATCGATATGACTGTACATTTTTTTTTTTTTTTTAAATAGTATTTGGGTTTTTTCTCTCTTAAGACGATGGTTGATATTATATATATTTAAAATTACCGTCTTAAAATTTTAATAATTTACATGTATGTGAATCGAAATACAAAAATATTAAATGCATTAAAACTTCTGGAAAGTTATTTAAATTTAATAAAACAAAATTCAAAAGTGTAGTTTTATCTATTTATTTACTTTATTCATTTATTTTATGTATGTGTATTAATTAGTTCAAGTCTCCCTTCCTGGTGTTTAATCGTTGTAATGAATTATTATTGTTATTATATATATATATATATAAATTTCTAAAATGCTACCTTCGTAATATTTTAATTTTTCTCGTTGATTTTATATTATTTCAGTTTAACATTATATTCTAAATATATTTGGCTATTATTTTGGTGATTCAATGGAAAGTAATAATTAATAAGCATTAATATATATATATATATATATATATATATATATATATATATATTGTGTTTGAAGATTAAAAAATTGCATTAAATTTAAACATAAAAAAAAAAAAAAAGTATATCAATGAATCTATAAAGTAATGCTTAAATATGTTTAGAATATATTAAACTATAAAAATGTAAATTCGGATGTTTATAATCGAAGTTAGTAGTGTTACACTTAAGTTTAACATGACAAATAAGGCTTATTAACACGTTCACGCCGGTGTGACCCACCGGTGGGTCACAGCTAAGAGTCGGCAGCAAAAGTATCCGAGCACCAGCAATAATCCCTGTCCAAACAAAGTACACTTAATACTGCTTTGTTTGTGCCTTGTCGAGTCATGTTCTTAGTCAGTCTATGAACATGATTCGACAAGGATTTATTGAACGAAACAGTTTGAAGTGTACTTTTTTTTTAATATCGGAATTATTGGCTAGTGCTCGGATACTTTTGAGTAAACTATGTAAACAAAATGCGCCGGCGTGAACGTGTAATAGACAAATTGCACTTGCATAATTATTTAAAGAACTGTGTTATGTATAACTTCTTAATAAAGTAGCACTTAATTCTGTTTCTTGTTTTCTAAGATAACAGTTTGCCATATTTTTGTAGCGTTATTCAGATGTATTGTTTGTACCGCAAACTTCATTTATAATGAATTAGTAAAATGACACTGAAATCTTCGTTTAAAAATAATTATTATTCTTTTTTACTTGCATTTTTTTTATATTATTATTAATTAATTAATTAATTTTTGTTTTCTTGAAAGTTATATAAATTTTGTCCAGGAAAAATTTCCGGTGTGCGGTTTTTAATTCAAATCGACCGAATATTTCATGGTACGCCTAATATATTTATTACCTTCTATAGTAGATGAAAAGAAACTTTATAGTACGCATGCGTGTTCTGACGGGAGGTAAACTAATTAAATTAATGTAAGAGTTTAAACTATATATACGCAAGAAGAATGCCTAATTTTTAAATAGACATCAATATTTTTACTGTTTAAAAAAAATAAAAAAATAAATAAAAAATGCCTGTTTGCTGCAAGTAATTTTCTGTAAAGACAGAAAATATTCGTAATCTGCAGAAAAATTTTGTTAATGAACCGAATGACTTAATGCTTCTTTAGTACCAAGTTTTCTTTATTCAAAATAGGGGGGGGGGGGAAAGGGAAATATATTTTTTCCCCAGATAAAATCATTTTTAGTAGTTACAGATTATACCTCTGTCACTGTTTAAAAAAATGTGGCTTTGCTGCCAGAAATTCTCTGTAATTTGAGAAAAAATTCGTAAATTACGGAAAAATTACGTTGACAAAACGTATTTTTCTGTAATTACAGAGAATTTCTTGCAGCAAAGTTGCATTTTTTTAACAGCTTAAATAAACAACGTGTTTTTTCACAGATTGGGAATAATTTCATACTAAATTTCTGTATACAGAAATTTTCTGTAGAAAAATTACAGATTTTTGTATTGTGCGTGCAGCATTTTTTACATATTCTATTTCAGTAAAAATATTTGATCCTACTTCTTAGTTTTAAAAATTCAACATTTATTTCTAGTCTCGAAACATAAAATATTTCTACACTGTTAAAAATTTCAACAGAAACTCTGTGTAATCTATTATCTTAAGTCTTACGTAAAATTACAGAGAAAAGTAAACGGAGATGTTAAAAAACTTATTTTATACTTTCATTTTATTAACTAATATTTATTTATTTAATTATTATTGAGATTATATTTCGGATATAGAATGCTTTTTCTAAAGCACAAATAGTCATTTTTTATTTTAATTAAATAATAAAATTAGGTAAAAATAGAGAATAAAGATTGAGAATCTCGATTCTTCACTTTTAACTAAGAATTACTGTAAATTTACAGAGACTCTCGATAAATATTTACATTAAATGTACAGAAATTTTTAACAGTGTAGATGAGTTTTAATAATATTTAATAACTCTTATTTTCTATCTGTATAATTGTTTCATTGTTACAAAAGAGATAGCTACGATTTATCGTTTCCAAATCGATTAAATTTTAAATAATCTCTTTTGTATCGATGTGCTTAATGCCATTCGGCCCGGATGCTTTTTAATTATAATTCATCAGATCAGAAGGGATTATCAGTGATCTGGTTGATTTTTAGCCAGTGACCTGTAACTAAAGCACGATATCGCTTTAACTAAACTATTAATGCTTGCAGAATATCACCTTTAATTTAATACGCTGGTTGATCTTTATCGTAATTTCTCAGACCAAACTCATGAGAATATTCTTCCGTGTCTTTTTTTTCAAGGGATGTATCTTATTTTTCTTTTCTTTTTATGAATATTCATATATATATATATTCTGTGTTCATAGCTCTACAATAATCTTTATTTCAAGAACTAAGATTAACACTTTGATTCCGGGTCACTTAAAAGTACGTAAAAAAAATATAAATGAATAATAGATTAATAATAATAAAAAAAAGAATTTCGTGTATTCCTGTTTATGTTTCGAATATACAGGGTGATTATAATTAAAGTTACGATTTCAAAACGCTATAATTTTAAAACTACCCGTCAGACCTATTTGATAATTTTACCAGAGCAATCGTGAGGCAATGAAATTTTGTTTGGGGGAGGAAAAAAGTAGTTCCAACATGTTCCTATAGATGGCGCTGTCAAGGTAATGTCAGGGGAAACGCCTAAATGGACTCATTAAACACAGGAATGTTGTTAGCAACACAATGGAATAGCAGGAAACACCAGACTACAAAGGTTTACTACAATTTTTTTTTAGCAAAAAGACAAAAATACGTGTTTACAGCGAAGACAGACATAGTGAAAAGAGAAAAAGAGGAGCTTCATGAAACAAATACTTTACGGATAATTAACGGCACATTTTGGAACTACTTTTTTTCTCTTTTGCCAAACAAAATTTCATTGCCTCACGATTGCTCTGGTAATATATCAAATTGCTCTGATGGGTAGTTTTAAACTTATAGCTTTTTGAAATCGTAACTTTAATTATAATCACCCTGTATACGCACTAAAGGAAAAAATATACCGCCTTTATCTATAATGAATAAGTAGTCATTTTCTGTATCTCGAAACCAGAAATATAGATTTCAGAATTATGCGTATAATTTAAAGAAATAACCTGGACAAATAAAATGGTAAAGAGTTGCTAGTCTATACTTTTCTAGATGGCGAAACAATATTACGAACCCATTTGTACTGGGAGAAATTCTTGCTTGATTTTCTAGAATCTGGTCATAAATCAAAATTATAGTTACTAAAACTAGCCTCGTGTGTTCGCATTTATTTTCAGAGACATTTAAATGAGATTGTTTCTGATAATATAGGAAAACGCTCTAGAATTTTAAAAGGGGGTTTTCAGAACTCGCTAGCAAAGGGAACTAGAATTTATAAGGATGGAGAAAACTTATTAAAAAAAAAAAAAAATGTAAGAAATCAAAAAATTTCTCTTTTTTTTTTTTTTTTTTTTTAAAGTACGGTGGACTATTAATCTCAATCTATGTATAAAACGTTGTCGCCAGTTTTACGATGGTTGGACATTTATCGAAATCGAAAATTTATCGAAAATATAATTGAATAATTTGAAAGCGATGTTATAATTTGGAAAAAAAAAAAAAAAGTAATAGTCCTCCGCACTAAACTAAATTATGCTTTTTTCCAGAATTTCATCAAAATCTTTTTTTTTTTGAAAGAAAAAGAAAATTAATAATTAGTATCGAAACGGACAATATCGGAAAAGTTGAAGAAACCCTTTTTTAGACAAATCTGCATTATTTATTTATTTATTTATTTATTTTTAATTTACTGTTTTAACAAACAGGATTTTATATCTACTTTAATGTACGATGTGAAATGACCTTTTATGTACCCTTTGAATATAAAGTTCAAGTAGTTTGAAAAAATTGTCTCTAATCTATTATTTGAGTCGCAATTAAACAGGCCTTCTTAGTTTATTCTTAATGGTATTTGTTTATTCATAAGAAAAAAGAAAAGAAATTAATAAAGGACGTGCTAACAACAATTTCTCTTTCAATTTTTTTTTTTTTTTTTATTACTCTCATTAAAGAAAAGAAAATCACGTGAGTATAGTCAATTATAGGATTAATGGTACCTTTCGCTGTCTGGAATGAGCGTTTATTATGATCATCGAAAAAAGATGTGGTAAATCACAAGTTTGCGTGATTGTCTTCAAAGCTTTTTTTTTTTTTTCCTTGTGTTTTTCCAAGAGTATGAGCAGGAAAGACAACAACAAAAAAAAAATTAATGAATATTTTTTTTTTTTTTTTTTTTTCTTATGCAATTTATCACTGCTCTGCATGAAAATTGCCCCAACACCATTTTTGCAAATTCTAATGTAAAATGACCTTCTGAATCCGAATTGGACGCCCATTTTGCCCTATCACCCACCGTCTTATAGGGACGGCCCCTATTTTTATCACTTTTCGCTAATTTTATGGTTATAAATTTAATTTATAGGGGGGAGTGAGAGGACTATTTTAACTGTTAAATATTTTTTGAGGGGCTGCAGAGTTAGAAAATTCTAAAACATAAACATTTACGGCAAGATGAAAATTTAGGGAGGGATTTGCCACTGAAATTATGCATTACGTTTCTTATGTTTTTTTAAAAATCTATTATTAATGCTATTTATTAAACGTTATTTTATTTTTTGTTTTGTTTTGAGGTGGTAAATTAATTCTTTTTCATTCTCCAAATCAAATTCATGGGCATAAAATTACCGAACAGTGATAAACATAGGGGGAGGGTGTTCCGAGAAAACGGTGGGGGACTGGTCAAAATGGGAGTCATATTTGGATTCTGGAGGTCATTTTACATAATAATCAGCAAAAATGGTATCAGGACTGGTTTTTTTTTATTTTTTTTTTTTCTTTATCAGCGGAGTATATTAAGAAGACGGTATTGTATTTATGACAATTTTAGAACTCTTTTTTTCGATGGATTTACACGATTTGAATATGATTTGATTCTGTTGTATGAAATGTCTTTCTGTCAGTATAAAAGATTTTGTGGGTGTATCTTACGAAATAATAGTTGAAATTTAACGAAACTGGGTATGTAGCCTGGACCTTGATATAAATGGATAAAGATAATATTTAGGGATCAATCGCTCAACAATTGGCGCTATCATCTATTTTTAACACGCTTTTATTAGCATCACCTGTATGTTTGTAACCGCTCTGGGGGGAAACAAAAAAAATCTATATTGTAAAAAAAAAAAAAAGTTCCTTACGTGAACGCTATGGTTGTGAGGTAAAGCTCCGGGCTACGAACCTAAAGGTCTAACGATCGAGCCCAGTCAGGGAAGATTTTTTTAAAAATGGATTTTGTTTAATTCTAAATTATTTGTATTAAAGATGTAAATATTATGGTGTGTCACTCACACGATTTTTTCTTACCCTGCATTTTAATACTATAAAGATAGATATTTTGTGCTTTTTAGTTCACATTTCAATAAAAGCGTGTTCTTTATAATTTTTTAAAAGTATATTATTTTCGTAATCTTTTAATATTTTAGTATAGGACAAAACTTCGCATAAATGTACATCATGAGAATTTTTTAACGTTTCTATGTGAAATTTTATGTGTATTTATGATAGGGTGTCACTTTCCCCTGTAGAGAAATACTTCTCCCCTGGTAGTGTACATTTTATGTATGGACATCTTTTAAAAGAACTCGTCAATACTTTTAAAAACTCGGTGATAATTTTAAACGAATTTATCGATTTTTTTCCCTTTTTTTTTCAATTTAAAAAAATCATAAAATGTCGGCACAAAATTGCCTTTCTTTCTGACATTCCGTGTTGTATTACTCTGGTATAAAAATGATCAGCATTTATCATAGAAAATTAACTTATACAAATTCAATTAGTAGAAAATTTTTATTAAGAAAATATAGAAAGTTTTGTGGTGGCCACAAAATGCTAGTTAGACTATAGTAAAAAGTAATTAAAGCTATTATTTCAAATCTGGCGAATAAAGGCTGTTATTTGCTATTTTCTAAATGTAATGCAAATGCAGAGTAATTTAATTTTTGACTATATGAATACAAATAGTTAACTAATTAAAACAAAATTAATGAAAATAGTGAAAAATATGATAAAATACTAAAAATTGTAGAAACTTTCAACAGTTATTTTGGATTAAAATGATTAAATTTTCATTAAAGTAAGAAGAAAAGAAAGAAAAGAAAAAGTTGTCACAAGTGCAAGAAAAAGCTTGAACTTGCATGGATTTAGTTCTTTGTTATTTTGATGCTGTACTTGTTTCAATTTGTTTCAGTTAAAGGAGGGTCTTGTTTAATGTTGTCTATGCGAAAAATTTGCTTCTATTTTTTTCCCCAATGTAGCGTGTTTCTTACAAAAAACTTGTTTTTCAGAATGAAGCTCTATATTATTGTTAAATTATTATTGGAATTGAATGATTTTTTTTTTTTCTTGTGTAATTTTATAAATAATATTCTGCCTATAATAAAATGGTTTTCTTCTATTATGCTTAGTAAATATGTCGCGTACGGGGTGTTAAAATAGCAAAACTCGGGGGGAAAAAAAAAACGCTCTTTCCAGAAGTTTTAATGATATATCTCATAATTCGATATATATATACACAGTAATGCATGTTTAAATTATGGAATGTATTATATATATTTCCATAACAATGAAAACTTAAATTCATTTATGTTAAAACGTAGTTTTTTGATTTGTGGTGCTACACTTTTAAAAAGTTTGTGCTATATTACACAATAACGTTGAGGACGCTTTTGTGCCACAACAATGTAGAGAATTGTTATCAACTGTAACTATGTAACCGTAGTATATTACACAGGTATAGCTACAAAATTTCTCAGTATGGTTGTGGTAAGTAAGCTGCCTGCTTACTGTGTAATACAACACAATTTTTTTACAGTGTTTTGCAACCCATGACCGATATATTAACATAAATTAATAGAAATATTTATATATGAACACATCGCAAACATACTTAGTTCGAATACAAATAAAAAAATATATAATTGTTTAGTTCTTATTAATTGCTTGATAAATTTCTAAAAACAAAATTCAGTCGTTGGATAGTTGAATCATTATATCTTCCATGACAATGGCATTTGGCAAAAGAAAACCTTCTACAATGGTATCAAATTTCTCTTCTCTTAGCCAGCAGGCTTCATTACTCGATGTAGCGATTTTCATTTCAAAGATGGCGCATTATCTCTCATTAATTTGTGTTGTAATTTTAAGGAAATCATAGCTTCAGTGTTTGTTATGAAATCAAAATATTTAATCGTGTATTTGTAAAGGCTGCGTCATACGACATACGATTAAGTACATGGAAGTTCTATTTATAATGGATTTTCCTTTTTTATTACTTAAAGAAAAAGTATTCCATTCATAGACTGCAAACAAATTCTGTTAAACAGAAAACTTTTGTAACTTTCTTATGGAAAATTTCAGTTTTCTAAAACTACAAAAATTTGCTATAAAATTACAACTCCATACTTGCCAACATCCTAAATACTATACCGTAGTGATGTTAGTCCCACCTTTTTTTTCACACCAGTAAATTTTTAGAATAATATTCTCCAAATGCAATTATGATTATATAAGTAGAAAAATACTCTAAAAAGATACTGGTGTGAAAAAGAAGGCGGGGCTAAAAATAGTACGGACTATTAATTAGTATGTTGGCAAGTATGCATCTCAATCTGTTAACAGACACATTTTTTTCTGCAAAGAGGTAAAATCTATAACCACATTGTTACAGATTTTCACAGATCTGGTTGGTACATATATATATATATATTTCACTTTTGTGTTTTCGGAAAACTTCGTATCAAAGCAGAATTGAGAAGCACTAAGTGACAGTGTGAGACAAGATCCCGTGGTTTTCTCTACTGAACGGAGGGCTCTGGTTCAATCCTGTCTAGACGATCGAGACTTTTTTTTTTTTTTTTTTTTTTTAAATGTGAATTATTTTTTCGATGTGCACTTCACACACACAAAAAAAAAAACTGTTTGTACGGCTACGGATAATTTCTATCCACAATTTTTTTCCGTAGCATGCAGATATTTTCTCAACACTTTTGCTTCCACAAATTGTCTTTAATGTGACAGAATTTTTTTTTTTTTTTTTTTTTTTTTTTTTTTTTTGTCAGTGAAAAATTTTGTTTTATTTCCGTTTTTTGTTGCTTAGATGTATTTTTTAAAATACTACACTGTGTGGAGGGGGGAGGGGGGAGAAAATTCCTGGCAGCAAAGTTGTGGGAAAATGTCCGTATGCCATGACAAAATAATAATAATAATTAATAATAATAATCAGTTGCCAGATATCTTCCATATTAGAAAAATACAGAAATATTCGTAGGCGACATATTTTTTTCCGTAAAGAAAGAAAGGAGAAAAAGTAAAAGAGAACTCCCGTTAAATAGAATTATATAGTTCGACCAGCCAAGAATGAGCCAGATCGCATAATAGGTAACGATGTTTCTTCTCAACCACGAAAACCATATTTCAGTGCTATTACTTAGCACATTCCAATCCTATTTTGATACCAAGTTTTTCGTACGCAAAATGAAAAATATATGTATCTTCGAGGTAAAATCTTTATCAATAGTTACAGATTTTATCTGGATTTAGGAAATACTTTTACTTAGACATATTCAGATAAAATTTTATTGTAAATTTCCGTAATTTTAGAAACCAGAAATTTTTTCTAGCACTAAATTTACTAACATTTTTTGTTTTATTAACAGATTCTTCTACAGTGTACGCTCAGTTTAACCCTCTATTTACTGATGGCACTTTAAAATATCATTACTTTAAAAGGGTATAAAATCAAATTTACAGCAGAAACGTCAAATGTGTATATATAAAAATAATTATAAGATTAAAAAAAACTTTTTATAAACCATGTTTTTCAATTTTCTGTTGAATCATAGCTATAGAACTAACTACATTTTAGCACTTTATCAATGCGTATGAAATTTTTAAACCGATAGTGACGTCAATTTTTATAATTTAACTTTTCACATTTTTTTAACGCTCACGTTTAATTAAATTATTTATTTAATCACGTTTATTTATTTTTATGTCGAAAGAAAAGGAACTCGTAATTTTTTTTTTTTTTTTTTTTTTTTTTTTGCAACAATTAAATTATAGCTAATGTTTTAATGGCTATTTATAAAGTATTAGGATGTTATTATTTTCATATTTTAATTAATTATAAGAAAACTATTCGAAAATCGGACTTCGAAGTATTGTGTTATCACCGGGTTGTGAGCTACTGTGAAAGTTTCAGATGTCTAGATAGTCGGGAAGTAGTTAAAATTCGATTGCAAGATTTGTACCGGACAAACAAACACACAAACAAGAATAGAAGTTAATAAAAACAGGATAAAATAACATATTACTGACTATTTACTATACCTATTTACTGACCTATTTACTGAAATAACTATTTACTGATGGCACTTTAAAGTACCATTAATTTAAAAAGGTGTAAAATCAAATTTCTGGAAGAAATGTCAAATGTGTATATATAAAAATAATACGTACATATCTCAATTTAGTTTCACTATATGGCGCTAGATGCTATATGTAGCTGTTTCTTTTCTTTTCTTTTCTTTTTTTTTTAATGCAGAAAAGATTTTATATCGTGCTCTCGTTGTTTTTACTTGGAATTTTTCAGAATCTTTGCGTTATAATTAATCCCTATATTACTTCAAGAATCTACCATAAATTTTATAAAAAATATAAGGAACGTGAAAAGTAAATATTACTTTACTATTTTTTAAGGTGCAGTAATCTTTTTTTTATATATCTATAATCTATGCACCAATGGTGCACTGAAGTATCACGTCAATAAATCCTCACTAATTAGCATGATAAGGTGATATGCATAATTTTTGTAACACATAAACTTTAAAAGTTACTCTTAAGTGATTAAAAAAATAAGTTTCAAATACATTTTTTTTTTTTTTTCATAATGACGTAGATAAAGGGTAGAACATCTAAAATACATACATTTGTCTGTAATGATGATGTTGTCTAAATTTTATAGGCGGTTTACACCTGAATCATTAAACAGAATTCCATAAAGATTTTATTTTATATCATAATTGAAATAATTTCTAGCTGATTATATTTTTCCTGCTATGTTAAACTTCTTTTAACTTTATTAACATTTATAACTTGAATTGCATTTAAAATAGTCTCACCAAAGTCGGTGTTTATTATCAGAAACCATATTTATTCAAATTTGGTGGATATCGTCTCGTAGATGGCGTTGGTGTGCCGCATTAGGGAAGGGATATTTTTATCAAACATTTTTTTTCTACTTAATTCAAATTGCATATTCAATCTTGTAGACACAAAATTTTCCTTTATTTTGGCTTAATTTCTTCCGCCACTTAGTTTAAGAGTCCTATAAATTATTTAAATTTCGAGATTTACATTAATCTTTATATTTTAAATTAATGCATTTAACCAATTTTTTTTTTTTTTTTTTTTTTTTTTTTTTTAATAACCAAAACATACTTATTTTTTGCAGTGAACTCTAAAACTTTAATTTAAAAATTTGTATTTAGTTTTATGTTACTTTCAGATACAAATGTATTTAAACATATTTTGTCAGCCATTTTCAGCGTTCTTTTAAAACTTAAGAGATCTACATTAAAAATAACTAATTGAAAAACTTATATTAATTATTAGCTTATCTAAAACTACCTTTATTTTTACGTGAGAAATATTTATTTAAAAAGCAATGTTTATTTTCTTTTTAAGTGTTTGAAATAATAATAATAATATTTTAAACATGAAAATTTTTCATATTAGTTATATTTGTTCACAGTATATTTTTCATTACCTGCATTTCAGTATCTTCACTTACTTCTCAGCTTTTATTTTATTTTATTTTATTTTTTCATTGTATGACTTGTCCACTGTATTTCATTTTTATAAACATATATATATACACACACATATCCATTTACATATATGTATTCTTCATTTATATGCATTCCCAGACTTATTTATTTACAAAACATTCTTTCAGCCTTTTCTGAACTTCTAATCATCTCTCCAACTGTTGCAGCATAAATCAAATGCAATCGCACTTATATTCTACCTGTTACATTGTCTTAGGTTTCTAAGTCTAAAAATGCAAATCAGACAAAAATAGCATCCTTAATACCAAAAATATAATCCTTTAAGTCTATAATCCCTAATACTAAAAATCAATCTGCCAGTGAATTTCTGGACCTGTAAGAAAAGGAAGATGCGATTGTTTTACTTATGACCCTGACCTGAATAGAGATATTTCAATTTATTATAAAGCAATGATCCCCATCCACTGACCACTGTATTAAGGAATGACACGTCTTAAGTCGTATCAGTTGCTGTTACGTGTTCAACTGTAATGTGAGAAACTGCACAAGTGGCTGTCATCAAATACTTCGTTTTTTTTTTTTTTTTTTTTTTTTCTTTTAACCCATGTTCTTTCGCTTTCGGAATCGTTTTTATCTAACATTATCACATAGATTCAGTTAAAAAGAAAAAAAAAAACCTACAACAGGATCT
This sequence comes from Salticus scenicus, assembly GCA_963930645.1. NCBI lineage: Eukaryota > Metazoa > Arthropoda > Arachnida > Araneae > Salticidae > Salticus > Salticus scenicus. The sequence goes on from OZ005662.1 coordinate 112,236,219, forward strand.
CAGTTATTAGTTATAAAATTTTATTTAGTGAGACAACGTAAGTGAAGATGGTGAATTTATATGATAGAAAATACAGTAGAACCTCGATTATCCGAAGTAATTGGGAGCGAACTTACTTCGGATAATCGAAATTTTCGGATAATCGAGAATTCATCAATAATCATCTAAAATATTTATCAGCACTCGTAAGTTTGGAAAGGACGGCTTGCATACAAAAGGAATGTGGAAAGAAAAAAAAAAAAAAACTTTAAAAATACATATTTGTTAAGAGAAAATTTTGGATGATAGTAGAAAGCGAAAAAAAAAAGTGAAGAAGAAACCGACTTCGGTTAACGGAGAGTTTCGGTTAATCGAGGTGAGTTTCGGTTAATCGAGGTTCGGATAATCGAGGTTCTACTGTACAATATGTCGGTCAAATAAGTGTCTCAATATCGATTCTATAAAATTATAAAATAAATAAAATAATTTCAAAACAATAATAATAAGTAATACAATTGAATTTTGTAGAAAATAAAAATTGAAGAGAAAATATGTAGGAAAATGCAGGTGTTGGACAAAATAATGTGAACACTTTTGCTTTTATACGTTTTGTCAAATATCTTGAAAAAGTTCTTTAGGATTCATCTTGAAACTTTGGTAGTGTAAAGAACGTGTTATACCTCATATTTTTCAGTCAAAGTTGTGTCATGAAAAGGAACAAGGGACCAGTAAAAAATTAAACAAAAATCAATATGTTTGGAATCACCCTGTAAAAGGTAACTCTTTGAATGCGTTTTGGCTATAACATGTAATTATGAGGACTTTCATCTTTGTCTGTTTAAAAATTTATGAGGGTACCAGATACAGGGTGGCCATAATTAAACATGCAAGTGTTCAAGGGGTGCTGGAGAGAAAACTACTGGGAATATTCCAGTGAAATTTGGTATCTACACGTTTCAGAACATGCGCAAATCAAATATGAAAGAAAAAAAAATCGCCATTTTTCACCCGATAGGTGGCGCTGTACCATATTTCAACGCTCACCGGTGGCATATACAACTTCCAAGACCGATAGACAGAGTATAATGACATTCTAAGAGGCATATAAGCAATATAAAACATCACTTACAGTTTATAAAAATTTATGGATTGTTTAATTTGTGATTTTAATTTACGTTAATTTTTGATTACATGATACTGTAAAAATTTAATTACTGAGGCGAATTGTATGGAATTTTGATGAACTGTAAGTAATGTTTTATATTGTTTATATGCCTCCTAGAATGTCATTATGCTCTGTCTATCGGTCTTGGAAGTTGTATATGCCACCGGTGAGCGTTGCAATACGGTACAGCGCCACCTATCGGGTGAAAAATGGCGATTTTTTTTCGTTTCATATTTGATTTGCGCATGTTCTGAAACGTATAGATACGAAATTTCACTGGGATATTCCCAGTAGTTTTCTCTCCAGCACCCCTTGAACACTTGCAGTGTAATTATGGCCACCCTGTATATTCATGGAGATATAACGGTTTCTTTAAAAACTGCAAAAACAATTTCCACTCTTTTTTTTTCGTTGTTCGATAACATGTTGGATATTAGACCCAGTGCAAAGTCATTTTCAGGAAATATGGCATATTACATTAGACACAGCATACGGCACAATCAGAATGAAATAATGTTAAATAACTTACGAAATACGAGCACTTTTACTAAATTTTTAACTACGCATGCACAAGCTTTATCAAAGTTTCATTTGCATAATTTAATAGCCAAAGGTATTGAGCAACTTATATGAAAATCCCAAACAAATATCATGTAAATTCGAAACGTTACGAGAGATAGAATAAACAGAATTTAAATTCTTCTCAAAAAAAAAAAAAAAAAAAAAAAAAACGAAAGATGTTTAGGGTTTTATCAATATTTATTTACAGTCAGCGAAAAAACTAATATCATTGAACATTGATAGAATTAAAAAAAAAAAAAAATAATAAAAAAATATGTGCATAAAATCCCTTATAGGGTAAGTGCACCAATGATTGACACTTTTAGAGCAATCTCTGATGTTTCTAAACTTCTAGTCATCAGAAAATATTTTTAGAAATCTTAAGTTAGTACATATGGTATGAAAGACATTCAGAACAACATATATGTTAAAATATATAAATTTGATTAAAATTTTTTTTATGAATTTTTATTTGACACCCACTCAATGTTCCAGTAATTGACACTGCTAGTTTTTCATTTTATCAGTAATTGGCCCCCTATGTTGCAGTGTTTGACACTGCTAGTTATTCATTTTACCAGTTATTAGCACCCTATGCTCCAGTGTTTGACATAAAATGTTAAAATTCTTGTATGTAAAATGTATGATTTTATTATTTTTCTTATTAATTATTTCGGGATAGATGTCAATTACTGGAGCATGCCAATCACTGGGGCACCTACCCTTGTTTAGCATTTATTTTGGAAGAACTAAAATTCTGTTCTTTCTATCTCTCGTTTTTCACTTATAAAATATTGCGACAATTCCACGGATAGTGCAAAATTTCCAAAAAAAGATTTCAAAGTTGCATCGATATTAACGGTCGTCATTTAACTGGTATACACTTTAAAAGATTTCTTTCTCTATTTTGCTTTTTTGTGTGTGTGTGTGTGTGTGTGTGTGTGATTGATGTTATAAATCGGCTTGCTCTTTTTCCTCACCCTGTGATAAGGAATGATTTAGTATTTGAAGCTTCCAATAAAACATAAAATATCTTCCCTTTAATCCTAGGAAGATCTCTTTTCTTTGTTCTTTTTCTTAACCCTTTCATTCCCAACTTTTTCCCTCCATAAAACAATCTTATATTTAGTCATAAATTTATTTCAAAGGTAATATATATAAATATTTTTTTTTAAATAGGAGTAATAGCAGAGTACGAATTAATATAGCTAAAAAAGCAACTGATAGATGTTTATTTATGTTTAATATAACCACTGATGCCATTAAAAATCATAACTTTTCAATAAATAAAAATATCAAAATTTTCGAAGAAATACATATTGTAATTAATTAAAATACGTATTATGAACATTAAAGAATAAAATAAAAAAATATTTCAAACAGTTAATTTACTTAAATTGCCCAAAACAGGAAACTGATTCCGATATTATTATCAGAGTAGCGTAAAATATACTTTCAATTATCAACAAGTATAGTGAAATCATCTAAAATAGGTATTTTTCGGTAGGAAAATGTATATAGATTTTAATATTGTTCATTTTGAATCAGCGGGAGTGTTAGATAGTAAGAAACAAAATCTGAAATGTTATGATTCCAAATGGAATCACGGGGAAGGAAAGGGTTAAACATTATTTGGAACTTCCAATAAGACATAAAAGATCTTCCCTTTAATACCTAATTCTTTCTTTCTTTCTTTCTTTCTTTCTTTTCTTTTTTTTTTTTTTTTTTTTTTGAAAGGTTTGTTTTACTCTTGTCGTCTTCTTCTTATATATATATATATATATATATATATATATAGGCCTTTAATATATATGCATTATCCATTTATAATTAAAGTTCCATACCTTCATACTTAAAACAAGGGAGAGACGACAAATTTTCTAATCAGCAGGTATAAAATATATTCAGTCATATAAATACCACGAATTGCTGTCATTAAAAAAAAGAGAGAGAGAGAGAGAAAACATATTATTAAGCAAAGAAGGCTTTGTCATTAAAAGTCGACAGCACTAAACTAAAATTGCAGGTTACTGCAAATGCTAAAAGCTTATTTGACAGTAAAACAATAGATAAATATTTTTAACAATAGTATCTTCCCTGGAAACTCAAAAAGTATACATTAAACTTGATTGAAAGAAATCATCTTGAAATATACTGTTCTCAATTTTTTTTTTTTTTTTTTTAAAGAGAAGTAAAAACTAAATATAATACTAATAATTGTTGAATGTTTTGACACTTAGCTGATTTTTCGTTTGCATTTCCTGAAAAGATAAACACACACTTATCAATCACTGCATCTTTTTTCTTTTCCTCTTTGATTTGTATCTTTTTTCCTTTTTGTATTTCGCGAAATACAATTACTGGAAACCAACACTTAGTGTTAAAAAAAAAATGCATTTAACTTAACTTAAGGAAATTTGAAATGATTGTTGACATAAATGTGTTACATTGAAGAACCTTTTTTTAAAAAGCTCAAATATGTTTCTACTTTGAGTACATAATTTGCTTTTTCTTTGTTTGAGCGATGATTTATCTTTTTTCTGTTTATTCCTTCTTCGTTCTTTTTTCTTCATTTCTGGCTTTGTTCATTTATATACTTAAGAGCGGACAGTACCTAATCTCGCCGGCAGCCTTCGCCCATGTTATTCTATGGGAAAATTTGTTTACATAATTACTCATTACCTAATGAATATTTTTCAATTCTGTTTTCACATTTAAAAAATTCATAAGCGTTAAATTAGTGCTTGTTTTCCAAAAATTGATTTTTTTAAATTTTAGTATTTCATTTTGCGATTAGAAAATGAGAAAAATGCATTTTGTGAAAAATCGCATTTTTGATCTCAAAATTAAAATGTAAAAATTAAAAAAAAATGAATTTTTCAAAAATGAGTACTCATTTAACGGTTATGAATTTTTTGACTGCGAAAACAGAATTAAAAAATATACATTAGGTAATGCGTAATTGTCGCAACAAATTTTCCCATAGAATAACATGGGCGAAGGCTGCCGGCGAGATTAGGTATTGTCCCCTCTTAAGATATTTTTTTGAAAAAGAGCGGTTATTACTTGGTCGGTAGAACACAGTGTTCATAATTGGAAGATTGCTGGTTCGATATGCGAGCTGACCGAAGACCTTTGTGTGAATTAATGGTGGCTGGTGCATGTAAAATCTGTTCTGGCTGCAGGGTCCTCCATGTTTCCATCCAAAGTATAATGACTTGGGGGGGGGGGGGGGGGATTCTCTCTCCATTCTCTCCATGGAGGATCAAAATTGTAATGACATCTATCCGGACAATCCTTAGGGTTTAACTCCAGACCGTCTCCAATTGCCAATAACGTAGTACTAGAGGGATGTAAAGCCGACACAATCAATCAATACTCAAATCAATCTAAAAAAAAATATGTTGCAAAATAGATTAAACAGTAATACACATATCAATCTCTAAAAAAATATGTTGCAAAATAGAATAAACCGTAATACACATTGTATAACTCAACATTATTAGATTTCTGTTAAATTCGAATTTTATATAGTTTAATAAAATTAAACATAATTTATACGTCTCATTAATATATTAAAACCAATGAAACATTTAAAATGAGATAAAAAAAAATACAAAAATTTAAAACTTTAAAAATAGTTTACTTTAACCACTGTATTTTCTTTTTAAGTATAAACTCTAAAAAAAATTGCTTTTGTCCTTTATAGCAATTTTAAGACAGTGTATGAGAAAAGAAAATGTGCATACTCGTATATTTTTACATCGATGCTTATATAATATATATATGCACACATTCGCGTTGCAATTTTAAAGAACGCAAAAAGGGAGGAAAAGCATAATTTGCATTATAATTTAAAGATATTGTTTTACCTTCGTTTCCTACGATCTTTTAAAGTCGAATGAAGCAGTTTGCTTCTTGCTATGTATATTTAAAAGAAAAGATTACTTTTATAAATAGGTACACCAAATCTGTAAAATCCTAATGTGTTAATTTAATGTCATATAATTTTATATTTGTATACTGGAGAAGAATTTATATTATGCTTTTTTATGGTGAAGATTTTGTTAGTTAATTATACTGAACTTAATGCTGTGTTATATAATATGTTCCACTATAAGAATATAAATCTTTGTTAATACATCCAGTTTAATTATAAGATAAGCGTGCACCATATGCTGAAGTGCAAGCAATTATGATAATGTGTACACCATACGCTCAAATGCAAGTAATTACGTGCAAATTTATTAAAACTTATGATATTTATAGAAGACTCAATTTGTAAGGCCGACAGTCCTTTTTTGTTAATAAATTATTCTCCAATACGAATTTTCGACTTATTAAACCACTTAAAATTGTTATAAAAATGTCTATTCAGCAAGAGCGATACTGAAAAAATTAAGTGGGGAGGGGAAGAACCAGCATTTGAATCAGCGTCGTCTAGTAAAATTTCATCCATTTATTTAAACTAGTTGGTATAGGTGGACTCTGCTCAGTTTCCCATCATATGCATTTTCTCATAAATTTCTAGTGGAAGACATATTATATCCTTGTTAGAGAAATGAATTTGATCAAACTCTTGACACAGTGATAGAATGCAATTCCCACTTAATAGGCTATCCACCATTCAGTTCGATATATTTATCTTATTTTAATCTATTGATCTATTTTATTGTGGTCAATTTCGTAGTTTAGTTCTCATGCTACTATTTCTAATGTAACAATCCCAAAAAATGCATATTTATATGGAATATCGCCCAATTTTGCTATATGTTGATAAAATCTTAAATTTCGAATAACTTACGAAATTTTCCTGTTAGAATATTTGTAGTCAATGATGTTCAAACAAGTATCATAATTGTGATTTCGAAGTTGTCTGATATATTTATGATCCTCAAAATTGACGTTTATGCTCATTTTTGCCCTATTCTTCCATGTTAAGTAAATCTTAAGTCCTAAATAACTTACGAAATTTTTAAATATAAAAATTAAATTCATAGTCAGGGATGTTCATTCCAGTATCTAAAATATTTTAAAAG
>OZ005662.1:113584662-113820662 GCA_963930645.1 Salticus scenicus
ATATGTGTCAATTTGCAAATCAATCGGATAATTTTTGCGGCCGCTATTGCGGTACATACAAATTCTTCCCATAGGCCGTAATGATAAAAAAAATTTGGCGTGTCCCTGTACACGAACTGCAAATGGAATGCACACCCAAAACTATACAGCTAATTTCGTGGGGATCATGAACTTGTGTACCAAATTTCAAGTCAGTAGCGTGATATTTGCGGCCGCTATCGCACGACAGACAGACAGACAGACGGAACACAAAATCCTTTTGAGTCTCAACAGAGGCCCTCCACTGACGTTTCGGTAAAAATTCGAAGTCAATAGCTTGATTTTTGCGGTGGCTATCGCGGTACATACAGATTCTTCCCATAGGCCGTAATTATAGAATGACTTTGACGTGTCCCTGTACACGAACTACAAATGGAATACACACCTAAAACTATACAGCTAATTCCGTTGGGCTCACGAATATGTGTACCAAATTGCAAGTCAATAGCGTGATTTTTGTGGCCGCTATCGCAATACATACAAATTCCTCCCATAAGCCGTAATGATAAGAAAAACTTTGGCGTGTCCCTGTACACGAACTACAAATGGAATATACACCTAAAACTATACAACTAATCCCGTTGGGCTCATGAATATGTGTACCAAATTGCAAGTCAATAGCGTGATTTTTGTGGCCGCTATCGCGATACATACAAATTCCTCCCTTAGGCAGTAATGATAAGAAAAACTTTGGCGTGTCCCTGTATACGAACTACAAATGGAATACATACCAAAAACTATGCAGCTAATTTTGTGGGGATCATGAACATGTATACCAAATTTCAAGTCAATAGCGTGATATTTGCGGCCGCTATCACACGACAGACAGACAGACAGACGGACAGACGGAACACAAAATCCTGTTGAGTCTCAACAGAGGCCTTCCACTGACGTTTCTGCAAAAAATTGGAAGTCAATAGCTTGATTTTTGCGGTGGCTATCGCGGTACATACAGATTCTTCCCATAGGCCGTAATGATAGAATGACTTTGGCATGTCCCTGTACACGAACTACAAATGGAATACACACCTAAAACTATACAGCTAATTTCGTTGGGCTCATGAATATGTGTACCAAATTGCAAGTCAATAGCGTGATTTTTGTGGCCACTATCGCAATACATACAAATTCCTCCCTTAGGCCGTAATGATAAGAAAAACTTTGGCGTGTCCCTGTATACGAACTACAAATGGAATATATACCAAAAACTATACAGCTGATTTCGTGGAGCTCATGAACATGTGTGCCAAATTTCAAGTCAATAGCGCTATTTTTGCGGCCACTACCGCGATACATACAAATTCCTCCCATAAGCCGTAATAATAAGAAAAACTTTGGCGTGTCCCTGTATACGAACTACAAATGGAATACATACCAAAAACTATACAGCTAATTTCGTGGGGCTCATGAACATGTGTACCAAATTTCAAGTCAATAGCGCTATTTTTGCGGCCGCTATCGCGATACGTACAAATTCCTCCCATAGGCCGTAATGATAAGAAAAACTTTGGCGTGTCCCTGTATACGAACTACAAATGGAATACATACCAAAACTATACAGCTAATTTCGTGGGGCTCATGAACATGTGTACCAAATTTCAAGTCAATAGCGCTAATTTTGCGGCCGCTATCGCGCGACAGACAGACAGACAGACGGACAGACAGACAGACAGCCCAAAACCGTTTTGAGTCTCAATGTAGGGCCTCCACTGACGTTTCGGCAATAATATGATAACGAACACGTCATCCAAATTTTATGTTCAAATGTTTACTTGTTTAAAAATTATGTGCAAAACAAGAAAACGAGAAAACAGGTTGTTGCTTTAATTTTGTCAACCAGTGTATAACAAATATATCTCTTTTAAAATTAATTCAACAAGAATTTGCAGATAAAAAAGCTTAATTTTTATTTAATGTATTGTGGAGGGGGGGGGGGGGAGTTATGATAGCTATAAGAAGAGTATAATGATGTACACAAATTGCAAGAAATATTTATTTAATTTACACAACTTAAAAAGTTTCAAACTATTCAGAAAATTCTAAATTTTCATTTAAAATAAAAATAAACTGATTAAATTTTTAAGTTTTGAAAAACTTTCTTTTGGAAACTTTGAAATAAAATGTCGTTCGTGTTTTGGCGGATTGCATGCTAAAAAATCTGGTGTGAAACAACCACACGACTTCCATTACCCGCTATTACATGTATTATATGCATTTTTGAGAGAGAATGCGATCAGAAAACATAAAAGTGACCAAAAAAGAAAATCGTTAGAGCCGTTTTTGAGATACCAACTTTCACAAAAAATCAATTATTGAGCGGAAAACAATAATTACATACAAAAGCATATTTAAAAGTGAGTTAAAATGGCGAGTTTGAAAAAAATCCGTACAACCGTTTTTAAAGGAGCGCCTTTGCGATGCCTGAAATTGAGCTATTTATACAGGACGCCTATCAATTTTCATGAACTAATCAACTATATCATTCGAAAGGATATCTGATAGAGTGTTTATATAGCAAGTCTGAAGAAAATCGTTAGAGCCGTTTTTGAGATACGGACTTACGGTCCCACTTCCGGTTTCCGATGTCCCATTTCCGGTTAAACTCAATTATTGACAGGAAAACAATAATTACATACAAAAGCATATTTAAAATTGAGTTAAAATGGCGAGTTTGAAAAAAATCCGTACAACCGTTTTTAAAGGAACGCCCTTGGGAGGCCTGAAATTGAGCTATTTATACAGGACGCCTATCAATTTTCTTGAACTAACCAACTATATCATTCGAAAGGACATCTAATAGAGTGTTTATATAGCAAGTTTGAAGAAAATCGTTAGAGCCGTTTTTGAGATACGGACTTACGGTCCAACTTCCGGTTTCCGATGTCCCACTTCCGGTTTTTCAATTTTCACCAAAATTTGGAAATTTCATCTGTAGGCCAGACGTATTTCAATTCTAAAGTTTCGTAGCTCTATCTTTATTAGTTTATGAGCTATAATAGCCAGAAGATTCTCCACATACATACATACACACACACACACACACACACATACATACACACTGACCAATTGCCAAAAACCACTTTTTTGGACTCAGGGGACCTTAAAACGTGTAAATCAGGTTAAATCTCGATATCGAATTTTTGGACCGAATACAATACTTCCATTACCTACGATAGTAGGGTAATGGAAGTAAAAATTCGCCTTTCCTTTGCAAGATAGTGCCGTTAGAAAATTTAAATAAACCTAGTCTGAATCCTAGAATGAATCCTGAAAATAAGTCCTATCCTAAGTCTCGTAGCAAAATAGTCCACAGGCCGAGCCTTATACGGGACTCGGGCTAACCGCGGGCACATTCAGACTACTAGAGATAACATATGAGTAGATCATCGAGCTTGCTTGATGGAGTAGATTTAATTTTCGAAGCTTATCAAATCAAATTCATGCAGGCATGCCCACTAATTTCCGTTCCCACACTTTCAACTGCGGAGAAAGTCTATCATCATAAAAGTAATGTCTAGGTATAGAAAAGTGGCTAGGCGCTGCTAGATGTGACCGTTTATAGCATTAGCTGGTGAAAACAGTGTAGTTAGCGTTCCAATTGTCAAAACGGCTGAAGATATAGTAGTAGTAAAATAGGAGTAGTTACAAAATTGTAGATTATTCTGTCTGTAGGTCGTACTGATACAAAACTCTTTTATGTGTTCCTATACAAGAACAACAAACATTATATGCACAAATAAAAACCATACACCAAATTCCATGTAACCTATAAATATTTGTACCATATTTAACTTTAAATGGATTATTATCGTAACATTATCGTAATTATTTTGCGTGATCCTGTATATAATTTTAAGTCTATGCACAACTTTTTTCTATAGAAAACTTGTTTTTAAGCATCTTAATAATTTACGTTCGTTTCCACTATGTTGAATGCAATCTAAGCACATTAAAATGCGTTTAGATGAAATTCTGGCCATAAGCCATAATGGATAAGAAATATTTTGATACATCCCGGTGCAAAAACTATAAATAATATAGACACCAAACGATATACAGCTATTTCTGCATTTGTATGGTACATGAACTGTGTACCAATTTGCGACTCAATCAGTTGATTTTTGTCGCCACTATTGTGGTACATACAAATTCTGTTCATAGGCCGTAATGGTAAGAAAAACTTTAATCTGATCCTGTACACAAATCATAAACAATATACACACAAAAAAAAAAAAAAAAAAAAAAAACTAATTCTGAATAGCTTATGAATATGAGCACAAATTTGCAAGTCAATCGGGTGATTTTTACGGACACAATCGTGGTACATACAATTTTTGTCCATAGGTTGTAATGGTAAGAAAATTTTGGCGTATTCCTGTATAGTGTACACGAACTACAAACAGAATATAGACCAAAAAATATGAACACGTATACCAATTTGCAAGTGAATCGGATGATTTTTCCACCTGCTATCACGTTACACACAGAGGCACACATACACACAAAGACACCAAAACTTTTTTGATTTTTAACAGGAAGGATGTTTCACTAATAATTATTTCTCATAGATCGCAATGTTTCATCATTCTTTTGTGAAGAGAAGCTAAAATTCACCAGTTAAGTTACAGATTATCATAACAAAGTGTTTAATTAATTAATTAATTATTATTTTTATTTTATTTCTAGTTCCAATAAAAAAAATTTTAAATTATCATTTACTAAACTCTGTGGTAGTAGAAATTAAGAATTTACAAAATAAATAATTTTAGAAATAAAAAATTACTGTTATACTTCTCCTCTTCTCTCTTTTATATTTCAAAATTTTAACACTACATAGCTTCGAATCTGGGAATTGCAAACAATGCTAATAAAGATTCAGGTATTTTAAGTTTCATTTCCTTACACACAAATAGATGGCAGCACCATAAAAATGAAGCAGAATATTATTTTTCAGTCCTTTCAATAAAGAAAAAGAATAAAAATTTATATTTACAAGGAGACGACAAGGGTGTGGGGTCCTCAAATCGAACGGAGGTTCCGCGTGTAATTAGCACTCAGTGAGTGTATTCATATACTCAAACCCTAGAGCGCACTACTTAGCCATCGCCGAGAAAAAAATTCCTGAAGTTTGAAAAAAAAAAATTAATTTGTATTAAAATTTAATGAATCCTTATAAACATTTTCAACTTTTATACATTGTTAAATCGCGAATTTAATGATTTCTAACTTTTTAACGATTAGAACTTAGAACTGTAGATAGAATAAATACAAAAGTCACAGTTCTTTTAAACATTACTATTTATTTTTTATAAAATAACATATTATTAAATACAATGAATATTTATGATTTTACGTTTATAGCATTAGCAATTCTTCCAATCAGTCATCTTTACGAATACACAAACCTGGATGATATTTATCATAAAAACAAGAAAAACACAAATTTTTTCGACAACTTGCACAACAAATAAATGCAGCTTTTTTACAAGAGCACGGTGTTTTGAGAATTTCTTCTAAAAAGCAAACTTCGTTCACATTCATAAATATTTCTCGATGTTCAGATAATTTTGACGCATACCAGGCATATTTGATCGTTTTTGAAAAAATTGGAGAAGAGAGCTGATGATGAACGATTGATTGAATTTTAATTGTTTAAATAAGAAATTGTTTATAACGATTTATAAAATTTTAATACAAATTATTTTTTTTTCAAACTTCAGGAATTTTTTTTCTCGGCGATGGCTAAGTAGTGCGATCTAGGGTTTGAGTATATGAATACACTCACTGAGTGCTAACTACACGCGGAACCTCCGTTCGATTTGAGGACCCCACACCCTTGCCGTCTCCTTGTTAGATAAAAAAGTGGACTTAGGACTTATATTTAAAAATTACTTCGAGACACAATTAAATTAACACACTATTATAATTTATTACGAGCTTCTTTTTTATTTATTTACTTTTTTTTAAACCCATTAGTTTTTTTTTTTTTTTTTTTTTTTTTTTTTTTGGGGGGGGGGGGGGCACAAGGACTATAAAAGCATCGTCGTTGTCATCATCTACGTTAGTCTACTGGAATGAAATAAGATGAAACACTTTACTATGGTGTGGATTTAAGGATTTAGCACGATTTACTACTCTTGTGACCTAGTGGGGTGCCCTACGTGAGGGGGCGGGGGTGTCTTTATAAGGGGTCCTAACCCGTATTCACGCGAGTTTTCGAGAAAATCTCGGAAAACTCCGAACGACCGACTTGTGGGACCTAGGTTTGAATCTGGTCCCGTCTACCAATTACGAGAATATACCCTTGTAGAGCTTGTTGACTTGTTTCCAAGTCCCGCAATATTATTTCAATTGCAACTCGTAGAAAGTGAAAATAAAGAATTTTATTACGTATATTTACACAATTATAAGTCGAATCCGTTGTATAGTAGAAACAGTTATGCATCATTCCTAAAATATACCCGAACAGTGGACGTGAATTTCTCGAAACTGGTGGAAGGGAAGTTCTGGGTTCGATCCAAGGTCGTGCTCATCGGCCTAACCGATCAGAGTTTTCCAAGGTCTTCTCAGAAATTCACGTGAATACGGGTTAGGATCCATTACAACGATCCCCCAGGAAAGGTCTCCTATACCCAAAAGTTTAAGACTATAGAGTAGTCAATCGGCCTCAATCTTAACCCCCTAGACCTACACCAACACTCATAAATTATGCACACACTTTCTTATATCACATGACATAGTTATAGTAAAAGTCTGAGTTAGAGAATGATTTGGTAAATGTTATTTTTTAAAAAATGTAAAAGAAAAATAATATAATAAGAAATGAAAACCCATGCATCATGCAAAGATAATGAAAAGCTTTTTATCATCGAAGAAGTTCGGAAACATTTCATATAATCATATTCAGTGAAATACTTTACATATACAAACAAATTTTTTGCATGACCGGCGTCAATGTGGCAATGGCATCGACATTTTGCTCCCGTAAATGTGTAAGTCCCGTACCTGTACTCTGTAAAATATGTTCTTGACAAGACGCCAGAAAAAGAAATCTAAAGGTATTATATCAGGACTTCTCAGAGGTTATAGCACAAGACTGGCTCTACCAATGACGGAAAGCCGAATGAAGGTATTTTCTACATCGAATCGCTGGTGTGAAATGTTCAAAAGCAACGTTGTGAATTAGTTACATTTAAAAATCTTATACACTTGCCAAGTTGTTTTAAAAGAATATTATTGCGTTTACATAATTTCTTTTAGAATTATAAGCGAAACGTGTCCAACATTTTACAATGACCCTGTAGAAACAATGAATAAGCGAAAATTCGAAATTATTCTGTTTAAAAAAAGTGTATTGAAAAATAATAATAACAATAATAATAAAGTAAAATTATGCGTCACTAATGAACTATAAAACATTTTCCCATATTGGTAAATCCTAGGTCCTGCTCGTGGTCTTAATCGTTCAGAGTTTTCCGTGGTTTTCTCCTAAACTCGCATGAATACGGGCTGGGAACACCTTAAAAAGAACCCCTCGGAGGGCGTATGATTTACATGCTCTCAATCGGTTTTAATTCCTATACAAGCGCATCACCCATATTTGTAAGGTGGTGTAGGGATTGAGGCCAATTGTCTGCGCTAGGGACCTAGCCCTGGGTGAAGTGCCCTTCATGGGGTCTTTCTAAGGGAATTCACGATATTTGTAAGAAATGAAATAGTCATTAAGGACAAAGCCCCACCAGTGGCCGAGCAGTTCTGCTTCCAAAGCTGGTAGATGGCAAGTGTCGGGTTCAAACCCACTTCGTGCTCGTCGTTCAAAGTTTTCCGTAGTTTTCTCCTAAACTTGCATAAATACGGATTAGGACCACTTAGAAAAAGGAGGCATTCGTCACAGGTCTAGGACCCTAGCGTAGTCAATCGTCTTTAATCCGTTCAATTGCAATGCATTGTGGATTAAAGTGCTAAAATCTATAGGATACAGATTTAGATTATTTTATTTTATTTTTATTGTTTTTATTTTTTTTCATTTTTAATTTATCTATTTTTACTTCCATTACCTTACTACCGTTGGTAATGGAAGTATTGTATTCGGTCTGAAAATTCGATATCGGGTTTTCACCTGATTTACACGTTTTAAGGTCCCCTGAGTCCAAAAAAGTGGTTTTTGGCAATTGGTCAGTGTGTATGTATGTGTGTGTGTGTGTATGTATGTGGAGAATCTTCTGGCTATTATAGCTCATAAACTAATAAAGATAAAGCTACGAAACTTTAGAATTGAAATACGTCTGGTGTACAGATGAAATTTCCAAATTTTGGTGAAAATTGAAAAACCGGAAGTGGGACATCGGAAACCGGAAGTGGGACAGTAAGTCCGTATCTCAAAAACGGCTCCAACGATTTTCTTCAAACTTACTATATAAACTCTCTATTAGATGTCCTTTCGAATGATATAGTTGGTTAGTTCTGGAAAATTAATAGGCGTCCTGTATAAATAGCTCAATTTCAGGTCTCCCAAGGACGTTCCTTTAAAAACAGCGGTACGGATTTTTTTCAAACTCGCCATTTTAACTCACGTTTAAATATGCTTTTGTATGTAATTATTGTTTTTCTGTCAATAATTGAGTTTAACCGGAAGTGGGACATCGGAAACCGGAAGTGGGACCGTAAGTCCGTATCTCAAAAACGGCTCTAATGATTTTCTTCAAACTTGCTATATAATCACTCTATTAGATGTCCTTTCGAATGATATAGTTGGTTAGTTCAGGAAAATTTATAGGCGTCCTGTATAAATAGCTCAATTTCAGGCCTCGCAAAGGCGTTCCTTTAAAAACGGTTGTACGGATTTTTTTATTATTATTATTTAACTTGCTATGTAAACTCTGTTTAATATGCCTTTAACATGTTTCTCTTACTGGAAAATTCTAAAAAAAAAAAAAAAAAAAAAGCAAATTATATCTCCAAAAAATGAAAAAAAAAAAAAAAAAAAACGTGTAATAGTGGGTAATGGAAGTCGTGTGGTTGTTTCACACCAGATTTTTTTTTTTTTTTTTTTTTTTTTATAAAAGCAATGGGGAACAAGACTCCTTCTCGATGAAATTGCATTACATCAAAAAGAAATACGAGTAATAAAAACACATGCGTAGATACACACGCATGATAAAATTACATGTATAGAAACTATGTAACATTATGAAGAAACTGAAACGTTCAAATCATTTTAGACGTACATAAATCAGTAATTTTATACATGCACTTCTTAGGTATTTTAAGGGGTTACATCATGAATTTCGAAGGCCAAAACAAAGCATATTTTCTCTCACACACACACACTTTTTTTTTTTTTTTTAAATAATAGATTTTAAAAAAGAAAAAAATTATTCAAAATTTTGAGTACATAAAAGAGCAACGTTTAAACAATCCTTTATAAAATTTTCATTAAAAATTTTAGAAAATTCAATCAGTAGGTCCTGGCTTCCGGGGACGAGACCCTTTAGAAAAGCGATGGACATGATTTCTCAAAAACTAATGCATCAATCTTAATGAAATTTTGCACGCCTCTTTAAAATAAGATTGACTAATGCTTGAATGAAAGATTTATTATTATTATTACAACTACCGTAATTTCTGGTAGATAACCCGCAGGTAAGATGTGTCATTTCTCCACCAGAAATTTTATTTAATAGAGAAATCTATACTTTTTCGAAGGAAGAGCTCGTACAAATATAAATTTATTTATCAGTTGAAATTTCTGGTGCAAAAATGGGTTATATAACCTGCAGGGTATCTACCAGAAATTACGGTAATTTCACAAGGCTATACATTGGGTAAAATGTGGCGAAAATTGTACTGTTTTTTCAAACAATTCTGCCAGAAATTTAAATTTCAATATTTTCTTTTGACCCTTCGTCAAACACTATTTAATTCCACTTTGAAGAAGTGTGTAAAATTGCAATAAGATCGATGTGCAAGTTTTTGAGAAATCGTATCCACTGCTTTTCTTCGGCTAAATTTTCCATATTTCTTAACGAAAATTTAAAAGAATATTGTTTAAAAACCGTTCTTTTATATGCTCAAAAGTTTTACTAAAAAATTTCATTTATTGTATATATATATATATTAATATAGAAAATATCCTTTTTACTTTCTCTTACCCATAGGGTCGAGAAAGTATTGTTTTAGAGTCAAATTTTTGAACGTGAGTTTTTGTTATATTTACATGTTCTGAGGTCCCCTGAATACGAAAATCATGTTTTTAGCGAATGGTCTGTGTGTCTGTTATCAGCATATCTCAAGAACAAATAGTAGCAGAAATTCCAAACTCGGTATTCTAAATGTGTGTCATATAGGGATGCTACAGTAAGCTTTTCGTTGAGATGAAGCGAATGGTTCATGTACAGGGACACTCAAAAGTATTCAAATACATTACGTTTATGGGGGAAATTGCAGGTAAGTAGAGCTTAACGTCTATAGACTGCACTAAACCAAATGAAACGAATATATATTTTTTGTAATAGAGATAGTCATCTGGGAAAAAAAAATTGTGTATGTAGGAGCCTCGGCTCCCCCCCCCCTGGGGGAGGAAGGCCCCCCCTCGAGTAAATTTTTATGATGGGTATCTTTCAAAAGAGCTCGCAAATACCTTTAAAACGAATGGTTGAACCATCGATCTGCGATAATTTAAAATAAAGTCATCGATTTTTTTTTTTTTTATGTAATATTGAGAATAAATTAAACTTTTATATATATATATATATATATATATATATATATATATATATATATATATATATATATATATATATATATTTAGTGTTATACTACTTCTCTAATATGGAAATCGTCTGTATTATCACAAAAGATAATTTTTTTAAATAATAATTTTAATAAATTATTTTTTAAAAGCAGAATTATTTTTTAATAACCGATTTAAATTCAATATAAATGTAGGTGCATTAATAAAACGGGCGGTTGAGGGAGGCGGTAGCCCCCTCACACAGAACTAATTATCATATAAAACTCTTCCGAAGCCTAATTTGACTTGTTTAACATAGGTTTACCTCTTAATCTCCAACCTGTATTTGTAGTATTAAATGTCAGGGTAAGAGAAAGTCGTGTGAGTGACACACCAGATTATTTTTTTAACTTTCGAAACCTGTGTAACCCCTTAAGTACACATGAAATTTATATAAAAACAATTAGATGTATGAAATCAGTATGTTTTTCATTAGTAATTTTCAATTCAAAAAATACACTTCTGTTCAAAAGTTTAGCAAGATTTGCAAACGATCAGTTTTTTTTTCAAATTAAAAACTTATCTCTCAATGAAATGTTTTCAAACATTGGGTATTTAAAGAACTGGGTCTTCCTCATGTTTTTCAGTGAAGATTGGTTTAAGAAAATAATTAGGGGGCCGGTAACAAATTGAGTAAAATTAATAATGTTTGTGATCACCCTGTATCTTTAAGTGAGAAATGAACTGTAACTTTAGAATATGTTAATATAGACCCAGTTCAAATTGTGGATATATTTGCGTGACGATAGCATGTTAAATAACGGAGATATAAGCATTTATTTTAAAACTCAAAAAAAAAAAAAAAAAAAAATCAACATGTTTTTTTTTTATAATATACAGAGTTTTTAACGAAAATTATCCCCACTTTCAGATAAGTTGGAAAAACACTTTTAAAACAATATACTGCAATCGGTATACAAATATCTTAAATATCTCATGAAATATGAACATTTTTATGAAAAACGTTTTTACTGCACATGTGCGAAAGATAAGACATCTTTTATTGCATAGGATGAAAGCTAGATATATTGGGCAACTTTTGTTAAAAGTGCATTTGAATAGAATGAAAATTAAGCGAATTGTACGAAAAAGAACGAGCTAGATGTTATATATTTTCCAAGAGTTGAAATTTCTTAAGGGGTTTTTCGTAAGCCGCGTAATTAATTTGATGATCCAACCATTTCAGCCACGCTCCAAATGTACTTTGTTGTGAAAAACCACTTATAAGCTTGTAACTCTAACATATTTTTGTTTATTTACTATGATTTGTGAGATCATAAGGGGTGTTTCCCAAAAAAACTGTCTTTGGAAAGTGGTTGAAATAATTCGATCTTCAAATTAATTACGCGGCATGTGAAAAACCCCTTAAGAAATTTCAACTTTTGGAAAATATCTAAAATCTAGCTCATTCTTTTTCGTACATTTCTCTTAATTTTTATTCTATTCAAATGCACTTTTGAGAAAAGTTGCCCAATATATCTAGCTTTCAACCTATGCAATAATAAATGTTTTATCTTTTGCACATGCGCTGTAAAAACGTTTTTTCATAAAAATGTTCATATTTCATGAACTATTTAAGATATTTGTATCCCGATTGCAGTATATTGTTTTAAAAGTGTTTTTTCAACTTATCTGAAAATGAGAATAACTTTCATTAAAAACTCTGTATATTATAAATAAAAACATGTTGATATTTTATTTTATTTATTTATTTTTTTTTTTTTTTTTTTAGTTTTAAAATAATTGTTTATTTCTCCGTTATTTAACATGCTATCGTCACACAAATTCATCCACAAATTGAACTGGGTCTATATTAACATATCCTAAAGTTACAGTTCATTCGTTCACTGAACGATACAGGGTGATCACAAACATTATTAATTTTGCTCAATTTGTTACCGGCCCCCTAATTGTTGTCGTAAACCAATTTTCCCTGAAAAACATGAAGAAGACCCAGTTCTTTAAATACCCACTGTTTGAAAATATTTCATTGAGAGATAAGTTTTTAATTTGGAAAAAACTGATCGTTTGCAAATCTTGCTAAAATTTTGAGTAGGAGTGTATATAATGTTAATTTTATGAAAATATTCATAAGTTGAAGTAATACGATACGAACACCTTAACTTTAGCTTCCAGCAGACCATGACATGTACATTATGTGATAAGTTCTATAACAATTTGACTTGTTACGAAAAATAATCATATTCACAACCTCTGAAATAAGTAAATAAATAAATCAAATGATTTTTAAAACAGACATTCCCGTATTATAAAAGGCAACGGATAATTTTATTTTCCTTCTAAATGTGTAATTTTAAATATACTTTGTTTAAAATAATTCTCATTAAAAAAGAAAAAAAAAAATCTGTATCTAGGAATACAGATTAGGAAAAATATTTACTTTTCACACCCGTATGGAAGACAAAATATTGTTTGAAGTCCAATTTTCAATGCTGTTTTTTCCTATTGTCACGCGTTTTGAGGCCCTCTAAATACAAAAATCAAGTTTTTAGCAACGGAGGGCGGGGGAGAAAAAGAGAAAGAAAGAAAGAATTTAAAACAAATATTAAATAAACAGTTAAGTGTTAATAAAAATAGTTGATGGTTGAAAAAATTTAAAAAAAAAAAAAAAAAAAATCTGGAGTGACACCATTCGACTTTCCGAACATTAAGTAATGAACGTAAATAAATTAAAGTAAGAGAAGTAGTTAAATAAGCAAAAATGAAAAATATAATGGGGGGGGGGGGGTTGAGTACTTTTCCCCATTGTTTAATTTTACGCTATTGCACTTCATATAATTTTAGCCCATAGATCATAATGATATAGAATTTTTCGTTGCGTCCCTGTAAAAATCTATAAGGGTTAGATTCACCAAAATCTATACAATTCGTACGACGGTAATCTATAACATATGTATAAATTTCAGCTCAATCGAATAAGGCGTTTAAACACTATAGCACTTTAAAATATTTGGGGCCATAGACCATAATGATAAAGAATTTTTCTTTGTTTCCCTGTAAAAAAAAACTATAAATGCTAGATTCATCAAACTCTATACACTGCGTGCGACGGTGATTTATAACATGTGTATAAATTTTTAGCTCAGACGAATAAAGCGTTTACACGCTATCACACTTTGAAAAATTTGGCCCCATAGGCCATAATGATAAAGAATTTTTCTTTGTGACCCTGTAAAAAAAACTATAAGTGCTAGATACACCAAAATCAATAGGGTTTGTGCTATGGTGACATACAACATACATACCAAATTTCAGATTATTTAAACAAAGTGTTTAGGCGCTATCATGTTCACTCACATACATACATACATCATCGTAAAAATAGCAAAAATGAACTCGGGGTACCTCAAAACGTATAGAAACACCAAAATCTCAAAGTAAGATTTTTGACATGATTACAATACTTTCCTTACATATGTATGTTCGGAAAGTACAAATGAATTAACCTTGATAATAAATTATGCCTAAACCTCAAATGTTACAGATAAAGTTGACTTTATATTACGTATACGAAATAAATAAAAGATTTTTTTTTTTTTTCCTTTTTTTTTTCTACCATCTCACTCTTTGTTTTGAATGAATACATGAATATTTATTAAACTGAAAGAAATTTTATTTAAAAAAAAAAAAGAAAAAAAAAGCATAAGAGATATGAGATTCTGTAAATATGAGTAATCAAATATAAGTCATCCATGCAGTTAAGTAATTCAATACGCATGTGAAAAAGATTTGCGAATATTTAAGTCGTTTTTTAAGAATTAATTATTATGTAGTTTTTACTCATATAAAAAGCACTAGATTCTGGTTTTTCATAGATTTTTACAGCTATGCCCCTTCTTGTCTCGTTTTTAAATATCTTCTTAATAATAAAAGTCCAAGTTTCCCGAATCTAACGAGTAATATTGATGTAATGCTAATGGGCTATATTATTTTATTTGCAATATTTAGAACTAGCATTCCCTTTCGAAATTTTCGCGGTTTCTTTCTTTCTTTTTTTTAGGACTGAGGGCCTATTAGTCTCAATCTGAGATTTTTGCGTTGTCGATTTCGATAGCTGGACATTTGTCGAAATCTAAAATTTATCGAAGATATGATTGAATAGTTTGAAAGCGATGTTATAATTTGAAAAAAAAAAAAAAAAAAAAAAAAAAAAAAACTAATAGTCCTCCGTCCTAAACTAAATTCTGCTTTTGCCAGAATTTCATCGACATCTTTTATTATTATTATTATTATTATTATTGAAAGAAAAAGAAAAGAACAGTATCGTTACAAGCGATATCGAAAAAGTTTTTTTTAATAATTTTGAATTAGGAAATAAAAAGTGCGCGTGAAATAATATGAAATAAAAATAAGTAAAAAAATGAATTTAATGATTTAATGTTTTTGTTTTTCGGGGGCTGCTCATGCATATAAAAAATGCGTATTAAAACGAGTCGAAGAAGGAAGCGAAATAAGTATTGAGTTTAAAATATTTAAAAATCATTACGTCTCGTAGTTAAATTAAATTTTAATCACATTAAAAACTGAGACACATAATATACACTAAAAATATACATTTTAAAATATTAAAAACTCAAAAACATAAATTTAAACGTTTCGAGCCTTTTACAAGCTCCTCATCAGTAAAAAACATCAAGTGTAAATGATGAGATGAACAACAGACTTTAATTATGCGAGTACAACGTATTCAACAGGAACTGCGCATGCCTCATTAAGTGACGAAAAACGTTGATTTGTGTACCAGCCCTCCAGGAAAATTCTTGAGTGATAATTTAAACAATTAGATATGATTATTTTAGTACTGTTAAAATCAGGTAAATGGTCAGTTTCTATGGCATGCTGAACTATTTTTGAACGTATATCACGGTTTTTGAAATTTGTTTTATGTTCCTTAATTCGAGTATGAAGAGAACGACCAGTTTGACCAATATAAACTGAACTACAAGATATACAATTGATATTACTTGTCAATTATTTGAATCTATAGACCCCGATGTATAACAATTTTATTTTGTATTTCTATAAAGACAAAATAATAATAATAATAATAATAATAGTAATAATAATAATAATAATATGTTTAATGACTTTTAATATGTTTACCAACTTTTAGTTCAATCGGGATAAGGCATTTAGACACTAAGGGCTTTTCAAATAATTCGAGTCCATAAACCGTAATATATATATATATGTATATATATTTTAACCTCTCTAAAACAATTGTAAAATTATTCTATACTCATTCTAAGATTCTAAGACGGAAAGAAGCCGCTCACCACTATGCAGCGGTTTTGAGCGTTTTTAACCTTTAGAGAGGGGCTCCAAAGCCACTGTGGAGATTCAGAAGAGCCCGTCTCCAAAGGTTAAGCCTCCCCCGTTGTTTATTGCATAGCAAATAACAAAAAAGAAAAAAAAAAATTACAAAGGTCGCCAGAGCAGAGCTCTCCCGCGACAAAATTGCATGAAAGTGAAGAGGACCGGAGCCAAGTGGAAGTCTATTTACAAAGTTCATTCAGGTAATGTACAAATTTCACAGTCTTTATACAATGTTCTCGCAGTCTTTATATCAAGCCCAAACACCCTAAGAACAATGTTGGTTAGCAACATCATGCGCAGGATGATTGCTTTCCGAGAGCACTTCAGCGGAATTCTGTAGCATCAGACATGACCAGTATTCACCATGTAGGAGAGGAGGAAAAATTTAGGAAAGATAGAGAAGGAATTTAGTTTGTTGAATTTGATAAATCTCTAAGTCATAGATGCGCTTTAATTTGAGCCGTAGGGGCTTTCTAGTTATTATATTGTTCAGCCAGGTTGCTGGTCTAGGGTTAGGGTTCCTTAAATGGTAAGGTATTGTAAGTTGACAGTGAAAGTAGTAATGTTGTGCAGTCCCCTCCTCACCGCAATAGCATAAGGGTGATCGTCGGCAAATGAAATCTGTGAAGGTATTTGGGGAAGGGGCCATGACCTGACAGAAAGGCAGAGATTTCCGGGGAGAGGTCCCAAATATTGAGCGAGACATTTGGTATTAACTCGTGAGTGTATCTCCCTTTTGGAGACACACTCCAGAGACTCTGCCTGTCATTAATTAGTTTTTGATTTAGGTGATATTTTACGTAGGAAGGGGGAGCTGGGAGTGATTCTATACTCATTAAACTCTATACAAATCATTTGACGATGACCTATAAGATACCTACCAAATTTTTAGCTTAATCGAATGAGGCATTTAGACGCTATCGCCCTTCAAATAATTTGAATCCAAAAGCCATATTGATAAAGAATTTTTCTTTGTGTCTTTGTAAAAGAACTTAAGTCCTACAATCATCAAAATCTATACAGTTCGGGCGACGGTGACCTAATTGAGTAACTTTTAGCTCAATCGAGTAAGGCATTTAGACGCAATCGTGTTCACTCCCTCACACCCATTACCGTAAAAATGGTAAATATTGATTCAGGAAATCTCAAAACGTATATTACACTAAAATCCAATAGTTGAATTTTTTCATGATTACTTTACACAGCATAGAGGTCTGCGTGGACCCGAGCCCGCCCCGATTTTCTTTATTTGTTCTCGGGCCAGCAGGGACAAGCTCGGACTTAAATTTTTAGCATTTTCTGAATGGCAACAGTTTTGGTTTGCTTTTATTTGGTATTGCGTTGTTTATAATCATGAAGTTACATAATTCTATTTATAGGTTCATGTTTATAACAGCCAGTGATCCGTTATATTTAATTTAGACATTTAAACATTACAATTGAATAGCTTTTCAAGGTTTTAGAGGAAATAAATAAAAATATGTGTGATACAAAACATGTATGAAAATGATATGTATATTTCCGTAAGTTGAATTGAATAAATGGAAAAAAAAAAAATATTCCCGGGCCATGACGACCCGGAATATTTTTTTCACTTTCCTCATTAATTAATGAAGGTAAATGATAAGACGCTTCTTTAGCCATTCCTTTTACGTAATTTTATATGTTAGTTTGTGATACAGAATTTTGTTTTGTTGTTTGTTTAAAATTTTAGCTTAACTGGAATGTCTGATTGGCTGTCTGTTTGCGCTCTGGTTTCCATAAATACTTTTAGCATGTCTCGAAACTGATATATGTTATTGAAAGTCAGAATAGCAATTTTCCTGTTTAAATGGTATGCATGTTGCTACTAGTTTGCGCACATGTACAAACAAAAGAAATTAAATACGTCATTCTAGGCTTTATGGCCTATGGTCTATAGAGTCTGTTAAGGATATTTTAAGCCCTCTTTTGCTTCTTTCCAAGGTACTAAATCTAATGATATTAGCATTATTTTTCAAACGCGCAAAAGCATTTATTCCATTAAAAATGGTTGGATTAGTAGTAATGTTTCGTTTTACACAAAAGGATTTGGATGTATTACGGGATATAAGTGGAAATGGATGAAAACAGATTTTTAGTTGTATCAACCATTTTTAATACTATCTTACATTGTTTTATAAATAAATATATTCCTGATTTGACTTTCTGTCTGTCCCTAACAATGAATTTTTGTTTATATATAATTTTCTTCTAAGTGTTCAATAGTTTTGTTAATCAATATTCTGCTGATTAGCTATATAAAATAGAGTGTCCCTTAAATAAGGGGGAAATTTTTTGTTTTGTTTTTTTTTAATTTTTTGAAATCTGATACGCATATCCTCTAACTTTTTTCTATTTGATCCTTAACAGAAAAAAATTAGAGGGTATGTGTATCAGATTGCAAAAAATAAAAAACCATAAACAAAATTCTCCCTTCATTTAAGACACTCTAATATAAAAACCTCTAGAACACGATAGTAAAAAAAAATGTTGCACAGAAATTGATGCTTTTTTTTTTTTCCCAGGTTGGGCTGGGCTGTGTAAGAAAAACTTTCGTACGAACCAGGGCATACCTTACAATTTCAGTTTGTGCAGACTTCTAGTATAGCATACATTCGGAAAGTACAAATCATAAGAAAAAATTTAGTTTGCAGTTTCGGAAGCATTGAGCTTATCAACATCAGTGCATTTGAGCAGTTAGGGGACAATACCTAATCGTGCTGACAGCCAAGGCTATGGGAAAATTTGTTTCCACAGTTGTTCATTACCTAATGTATATTTTTTAATTTCATTTTCACATTCAGAAAATTCCTAACCGTTAAATTATTACTAGTTTTTGATATATCATATGTTTAATATTTTGAATTAAAAAATGTGATTTTTCCCTAAATGCATTTTTCTTACATTTTAGCCGTAACATGGCAGGTTGGTTGGGTTTTATGGTGCACTAGTGCTGTGCAATAGACAATTGGCGACAGTCTGGAACTCCCCCCTGGGAGTGGTCCAGTGACATGCCATCACAATTCTGATCCTCCACAGAGGGGAATACCCGCAACATGAAATACTAAAAATTTAAAAAGTAAATTTTTGGAAAAAGAATGTTAATTTAATGAGTATAAACGTTCTGAATGTGGAAACAGAATAATAAAAATATATATATTAGGTAATGAGTACTTACAGAAACAAATTTACCCACAGAGTAACATGTGCCACGGCTGTTGACAAGATTAGTTATTGTCCACTTTTAACTCTCTATTGTCCACTTTAAAATGCCAAAAACTGGATAATGCAAGTATATATGTAGGTATTTATACTAATATGTCTTTGCATTTGTGCATTTGCCTGTGCAACTATAGTATATGTAAACATCCAGACATTGCAGAACAATAAAATTTGGCAATCAGGGATATCAGAGAATAGTGGGGAATGCAACATAAAAAGAAAATTATAACTTTGTTAAATGTTTAATGCAAACTTTGAAATTTTCACATCTGATGCTTTTTTGCTAGACTTCTATACGACATATGTTTCGAATTTCAGAAACTTCTATTATATTTAAAATATTTTTTACTCAGTCATGTATTACAGACATTTTAACGAAATACATTTTAAAATACTAGTATATAACCCCGTCAAAAATGACGGAATGTGAACGATAAATCTTGAAAACAATATTTAGATCATGATGGTTACCAAGTGATCATTTAAATGTATTTTCAATTTTTATTTATAAATCAAATGTGTTTTGATATTTTATAATTTTCGTTTTGAAATTTAAAAAATTCTACCCGATCAATAAATATGAATGACAATAAAAAAAACTGCTGGTTGACAAAAAATATAGGCCCGACAACACAATAGCAACAACACATCCCAGTGTTCCATTAAGTGCTCTATACGCAAGCGAAGTGTGATGTCACTGACCGTCCGTGGATGCAAGAAAATGATTTCCTATGTTAATCGCCCACTGGATTTTTTGTAAAAGATTATTAAAAATCAAGGAAAATTATTTCCCGATTTTAATCCCCATATTTGGGTATATATATGTATTAGTTATCATGTGCATGTGTTAGATTGAGTTATGTTGCTGTCAAATTGACAAAATTTTAATTTTAAATTTCAAAACTCTGTTGTCCTTGGCGTTTTTGTATTTGGCGATCAAAAACCTACTACGAAAATATACATGCCAGATGTATATTTTCGTAATATGTATTGTACGAAATATTGTTTCATATTATTCATTACTCTCTTAATATAAGTTTTTAAAATAACCATGATTTTTAAAACAAATTAAAATAATTTTCGCCAGATAATTTGGCGATATATATATATATTTCTTTTTCTTTTCTGCCAAGGATGACCGATATCAAATCTATTCCGCTGCAACATATTAGTATCTTATATCAGATACTTTATTTAGACATTTGAAAACAAATTTCACTTCAAATTACGATAGAATATTTATCATTTTCCTTTTAATTAGTATATTAGTTGGATATTTATTGTGTAAATATCATCCTTTGAAATGAAATGTTTATGCTTTCAATGGAATATGGAAGTTTGCCATTTTTTTTAATCTAGAGTTTTGAAATTTAAAATTCAAATTTTATCAATTTTAGAACAAAAACACCTTAATCTAACGCATGCACATGATAACTAATACATATCTATACCTAAATATGGGGATTAAAATCGGGAAATAATTTTCCTCGATTTTTAATATTTTTTTACGAAAAATCCAATGGGCATTTAACATAGGAAATATTTTTCTTGTATCCACGAACAGCCAGTGACGTCAACATTTCGCTTGCGTATTTAAAGTCCTCATAATAAGAAAAAACGATTCACTTCATTTTACCAAAATACTTTTTTAAGACTATCGTAGATCCTGTTTTCAAATTTTCTAACTAACTATCCAATAACTGCACACACTCCATGCTAATCCAAATTCACCTCTACTCGATACCTCCAACCAGCTATCTCACCCACAACATCGCCAAAATATCCAGGATCCAGCTAGGGACTTTCTCATTCTCAACCGAACATTTTACCTTGACTCGGCATTATCACCTTAGACTACTCTACTTTCAATACTCATTTTAACTGGTGACCTTTACTTGTCCAACCAAACATTCTATCCCAACTATCACTTTACATTAATTTCAAAACTAAAATCAACTGGCGACATTTATTACGTACTAAACTCGACGCCAATCATACCTTACAATGTAAACAAACAATGAAGCTTGATAAAAATATTTAAAGGCTTTAATACGTTTTTACAAATATTTTAAGATTTTTAAGGCTTTAATATGTTTTAGAAATATTTTAAGCGTTTTTTTTTTTAATGAAACAGTCAGAGTCGTTCATTCGGAATTAAAGAGTTGTCCATTTGAAATTTGTATTTTCTGAATGGCAACAGTTTTGGTTTACTTTTATTTGGTATTGCGTTGTTTATAATCATGAAGTTACATAATTCTATTTATAGGTTCATGTTTATAACAGCCAGTGATCCGTTATATTTAATTTAGACATTTAAACATTACAATTGAATAGTTTTTCAAGGTTTTAGAGGAAATAAATAAAAATATGTGTGATACAAAACATGTATGAAAATGATATGTATATTTCCGTAAGTTAAATTGAATAAATGGAAAAAAAAAAAAAAAAAAAAAATGGCTGCCGAAAGTTTCTGTTTTGAAGAGGTCTAGCCGGAATCATTCATGACAGATGAGGGTCATTATTATTATTAATTTTCATCAAAGCATTGGCAAAAATTTTCAGTGTATTATCAATACATTACATTAGGGCTGGTGTTTAATGCAATACGATCAGTTGGGCGCACCAGCAAACGGGTGTCTGCTCTGCCAGCAAACACATTGTATATGTTTGACTCGGGTAAAAATTTCTGCAGGTTTCTGTAAACGGGAGTTTTCCGCATTTTGAAATTTTAGGGGTCACAAATAGCTTGATGATTTTTGCCATGATCAGAACTGTTTAGAGCATTTGAAGCTTTTACTTTTGTTTTTATCTATAGTAAATAATTTTACTGATACAACTTTTTTTTTTCTAGCAGTATATAAAGCTGGTGTTTAATGTAATGAGTTACGGGCGCCAATTTTGTTTGTATGGTGGGTGAATGAATAATTTCTAAATGTTTGCTCACATTGAAGGCACCACAGGCGACTGCAAGTGAGAATTTGCCGCGATCAAAATTTTGAAGGATCACTAACAAAATGGTAATGTTTACTACAGTCAGAATAGTTTAAAGAAAAACACTGAATTGAAAGTGAAGCAGTCTAAACTGAATAGAGATTTACTACAGTCAGAATTTTCAGGCATTGCGAACTAGTTGGTTGCTGAAAGCGATTAGTGCAAGAGAAAATAAAATGTATGAACAATTAATTTGCCCAGATTTATATAACGAAGATGTGTGTAAAAAGTATTTATTCACGATTGAAATTTACGTGCCTTTCTCTTCGTAAACTCTTGAATCAACAGACCAAAATCATTTTTATCCATAAAGTATAAAATATTGCTCTATAGGTAATATAAATATATTAGTCAACCTTTTTCGGCTAATTCCAGATCTAGACCATAGGTAGATTTTGTTGAGCTTTAATTCTAAAAAGGATTGTTGAACCAATCAACACTAATTGCATGAGCTTTGAAGACTTTTAAAAGCATTACAGTATTCGACAATGAATCAGTAAAACTAAAGTGCTGGATAAACTGAAGAACTTAAAAAGACCCTTTTATATCTTCAGCATCATCAGCAATTAAATAATTTTGAATCGCTCGCTTTTAATGTTTTCATCAAAAGCATCTACATCAAAAATAATAGTCTTTATCTGAGAAATTGCACGAAATTAGAAAAGTGTATTCTTTTGAGTTATCATACTGTCTTTAGAATCTAGGGTCGATTTCTTCAACCAGTCTATCTGTCACTGAATCCTTTTATCTTCTTAGCTCAATCTCGTAAGATAAAGCAGTATCAACAAATTCTTCATTGCTCATACCTTTTCTTTTTGCAAACATAATGCTCTGTATTGATTATTATATTAAAACAAATTTTGGTTAAATAAATCAATGCATCACCTGCTGTTTTATCTTTTTACTGTTGCCTAAGCACATGGATGTTCTAAGAAGTGATGTTCATATCATCTCACTAATATTGTTTATTTATGTGTACGGCAAAGGAAAATGCAAAGGACTGAATGATACAGATTTTGTGAATTTTCTCATTTCAAAAATTGACGTTACTGTTGTACCATGGCATTCCATTAGTCATATAAATAGAAACTGTATATGTATAGTGCAAAAAATAAATAATATTAGTAAAATATAATATGCTTAAATCCACGAAGATGATTTAATTTAATGAATAAATATGTCCAGCCGATTACATCTAATTTTCAATTATCAATTTTTCATAGTGTTTGAATTTCTTCTGTGGAAGCACCATACACTTATTTTTTTTATTGCAAGAGAGCTAAGATTATTTTTTTCATGCTATCTTAAATTTGATTTTAACAGCAAAATGTATAAAATCTGTTATTTCCGCAATCGTAACATGTTTAGATATTCGTATTTTAAAACAAAAATTAAATATGCTAAAGTTTTAAAATAATAATAAAATTTTAAATTTAGGAAAGTTTTGAAACAGGGTGTCGACATTCAAAAATTTTCCCCTGATTCTTCCACCAGGATTTTTCTGTTGGAAAATTTAGTAGTATGTTTGCACGATCAACTAAGTAAAAATTATTATATAAATAAACTGGTGGAAGAATCGGTGAAAAAATTTCAATTGTCAACAACTTGTAAAAAAAAAAAAAAGTTTTCCTAAATTTTTATTTTGCAAAGAATTTCTTACAAATAATAAGAATAACTTTTCAAAATTTAACTTTCAATTGATAATGTAATTTCAGAGTGACAGGGATCGTGAACTTTCCCCTCCTCCCATCCACTTAATGGTACACCAGCAAACGAATATATTTTATTATTTCTTCAAGTTTTTTGTGGATACATTATTATTGATATATTAAGCTGATATAATGATAGAACTGCATTTTCGGAGCCAGGAACACTTCAGCTTAGGCCTCAATTTTCAAGACAAAGTTACATTTTGTATCAACTTCTAATAGCATATTTTCAGCTGCAATATCAACTCATATATAGAAGGTGTATACATGAAAATATTGCGAATGTTAAATGTTTTAAGCTTTAGGTGCTCCCTGAAAAGTAACTCAGTTTGCCTATTCGAAAATCATAAAGAATATTCTTTAATCATTTGATAATCATGAAAAATGCCTCTCCCCGAGCGAAACATTCATCAGCGCTCTATTTTTTTTTACTACTAACTAGCATATTGTCAATTACTCACAGGAAAAATTAATACTCTCAATCAAGAAAAGGCATTTATTAAACCAGGATTGTAAAATTACATGTTAGCAAAAATTACCAATTCTTTTAAAAATAAATGTTCCATGTATTATTAAAATGCAGATCTGTGTAATCAGAAAACAACCAAAACCAGAAGCAAACACATTGCAAACATTCGATGAATATGAACTGATGAAGAAATTGTAGGAGATAATTGGTAAGGGATAACTTCGGTTATATAAGAGTGCACTGCTTCAAGATTTTATTTTTATTTTTTTTCTTTCTATTAGGTTCACTTTTAGACGTAATTTGTGCACATAAAATCATTTTTTAATAGTTGGTATCATTGGATACTAGATGTAATCCTGTTTTCAAATAACACTGCTTGGCATGAAAATTGCCCCCAACACCATTTTTGTAAATTCTTATGTAAAATGACCTCCTGAATCCGAATATGACGGCCATTTTGCCCTATCACACACTATTTTTTGGGGGATACCTGCCTATTTTTACCACATTTCGGTAATTTTATGGCTATAAATTTGATTTATAATGGAGAAAAGAAATATTTTAACTGTTAAATATCTTCTGAGGGTGTAAAGAGGTGAAAAATTCTATAACATGAACATTTGCTGCAAGGGGAAGGGATTTGCCACTGAAATTATAAGTTACATTTATTATATTTTAATAATCAATTATTATCACTTATTATACATTATATATTTTTTATTTTTAAGGGTTGAAATAATAAATTTCCATTCTCTAAATCAAATTCACAACCATAAAATTACTGAAGCGTGATAAAAATTGGGGGAGGAGATGACGTTCCGAGAAAACAGTGGGTGATGGGGCAAAATGAGGGTCATATTCGGATTCAGGAGGTCATTTTACATAAAAATCAGCAGAAATGGTATTAAGGCTTATTTTTTTTTTTTTTTTTTTTTTTTTTTTTTTTTTTGCAGTGTAGTGTAATTTAGTCCATAAGTTTTGAAGAAAAGAAATATTTTAATGGTTTTCTTCATTTTTTAAAAATTTTGAATTTAATGCTCTCTATGAAACTTTTCAAATAAAAAAGGGGGAATTATATTACTGATAGTGATAAAAATAACACAAAATTTTATGACTTAACATTTAGTTTTATTATCATTGTGCTTTATGTTAAAATTATTTAAAACATAGTGTCAATAAATGTTGAATAAGTTAGATGATAATTAAAAAAAAAAAAAAAAAAAAAAAAACAGCATAAATGAAAAAAAGGGGAAATTCCAAGCAAATACTCAATATATCAAGATTATAAGAAATATATTTGCAATTATAAACTAATAATAATGTAATATATAACAATTTGTATATATATTTGTAAATTTTGGTAATTATATAATTTTAAACAAAATATAAGAAGAAATGGCTCAATAACTATTTATTATATGCTTACTATCCCCAACTATTCAGTAAATAACTCAATATATATTTCAGTATTCCAAATTAAAAATGAAAATGGCAAATAAAAAAAAATAACATATCTGACAAGGTGAGAAGAGAAAAACCTGGTGTGAAACACACACAACTTCCATTCTGAAGTTTCATCTTTCTATCATTATTAATTTCAGAGATATGATAGTCAGAAGATTTCCCACACACTGATCAATTGCCGATAACCATTTTTTTGGACTCAGGAGACCTTAAAACATGCAAATCAGGTGAAAACTTGCTATCAAACCTTCTGATCAAACTACTACCTACAGCAGTCGAGTTGGAAGTTGAAAAAATAAAAAAATAAATAAACATCGGACAAACATTTTCACTAAATAATTTTTAAATGCTCGTGTGCCTGCAAAAAAAAAACTTCTTATATATTTTTTTAACTTGTATATTCTGAAATAATAACAATTAAAAAAAATATAATAATAATAATCACTAAAAATTAAAAATTCTGTCAAAGACAGAATTTAGTTTAGTATGGAGGACTATTAATTTCAATCTGTAAAATTTTTATTTTTATTTTTTTCAACATAAAACTGTGTCACATACTTTTTAAAAAGGCTGAAATGTATTAAAATTAAGTGTTGCCACCTAAATTTCATACTTTAGTTAATTTTTAAAAATCTAATTGTCATGTCGAAAAACTGTTTGCACCCCTGGATTCAGAAAAATCTCTCCTTTCATTTGGTACCGAATTTGTACTGATAGGACTGATATTTCTAATTCATTTTGGTGTTACACAAAACTGGTCTACAAAAACTGGCGATGATGTTTTTACCCAGATTGAAACTATTACTCCTCCTAGTCCTAAAAATGTATTATCACTAACATTACTCAAAACTACACACAGAAAAAATAAATGGCATAAAACAATTTCAATATCACAACTTTATTAACAAAAACAAAAGGATAAGCAGTCAAGAAAGCATTCGATTTCCAAGTGGCAACAAACATCAGCAATTAATGAAAAGGTCCTTTTTTTCTTTTTTAACAACAATTAAAATTTCACAATATTTGAACTGTGAAAAATCTATATACAGTTAAACAACAACCAGTATTTTGACTTAACCATTATAAAATTCTGGCAAAATGGTATAAGAACACTAATAGAATGAAACCATGTATATAAAACACTTTTTTTTTTTTCAAATACTTTGTGCAAAAATGAACACCAAAAACCTCTAAGAAACAGATTGTGCTGACATAAAAAAAGATTCAAAAAGTCGGCTTTAACAAACAATAGTAAAATAATAATTTAAATAATTTTCAAAAGAAAATTTTCTCAACATTTAATATCCATCATTGGAAAAATCTATTTTGGTATAGTCTGGATAACGCTCCTTCAGAAGTCTACAGGTAATTAAATGATCTGCTCTGCCATATCCCTAAAAATAAATAAATAAATAAAGTATGATGATAATTATGATAATTTTATAAGCATTTTTAACTTTTAAAAAGGAAATAATTACAGGGCTGATTGTGACCCAACTTTAAAAATCCCGAAATTACATGAAAAGAAAAAAGATGAGGATTTGATTACCCCAGTGGCAGAAACAACGTGACACAGCGGCATAGTCGCGGACACAGACAAACGGCTTGTGGACAGTTTTTGGAACAGCTTTACTATAAGGCACCCATTGCTTATTGCCGTTGCCGATGTTTTGATCACGTGGTATGATGGTGTTTTGATTCGGTTTGTGAGTCGGTACTGCGAATTGGTTCACAACGTCGTGAATCGAATCAAAATCTCATGAAACAATACTTTTCATTATTATGAAACATTTTTTTTATGTTTCACTATGTTTTCTGCTGTTTGCTCGCTTCGCGAGCATTAAAACCAAAAAAACATCAATGGACGCCCTTTTTTTTTTAATGTTTCACTATGTTTTCTGCTGTTTGCTCGCTTCGCGAGCAATAAAACCAAAAAAAACATCACTGGACGCCCCTAATTCGTGGAGCATGAATCAGTAAAAGCATGAAAATTCATAGAGCCTCGGTCATGAAACAATAATTTTCATCATTATGAAACATTTAAAACAAAATTTTATAAAATAAATGATTATTTTACTTACCCAGAAGAAAAAATTTCAAGAATAGTAAATTGTAGCAGGCTGAAGTCTTAACACGATGGAACAAAAAAAAGTAATTTTTGTGAACTGTATTGATAGCAGGCGCAGGCCGCATTTTTCGTTTTTTTAATTGGATATTTTGGTAATATTTTTTCATTATTTTTTATTAATTTTTTTTTTTTTTATTTCATTAAGATTATGGCTCTTAAAAACAAACATTAATGATAATGTACATGAAATTTAGAAATTTTACATGAGATAATTATAAAAAATATAGGGAATACAGGGATGAGAATGTTTAGCTTTTCAGCTGATTTCAGCTTTTTTGTACATTTAGTTTTTCAAAAAAAAAAAAAAAATAAATAAATAAATAAACACAAAACAATAGAAAGTACGCGGCAATAGATAAATAAATAAAATTATACTCTTATATTTAAATCCTCCCATTTAACATCCCTAATTATTTCTAAAAATTTAACAAACCGGTCAATTTTTTGTTCAACACATGAATGAATAAACATATAGCATGCTAAATAAAATTGAAAATCACTTTGCCGATTGTAAGTCGGCAAAGTACTTTTAACGTGCCGCCACGCACTTTCTATTGTGTTTGTGTGACATCCAGTTGACGGGTCAACGAAACTTACACTATGGTTTACTGTTAAATGCGTGTAGCCCTCCCTCCCCAAACTATCGTAGGATCTCCAGCAATCACTATAAATTGTGGTGCCTGGTTCTATCCAATCTTTGATAACATTAACTAAAGTGTCCCGTGTTCTATTGTGAACTGCCACTAGGAACAATTTCCCGGACCCCCTTTCGATCCCCCCGAAAACCCACTGTCCATCTACAGAATGGCCCCTCCCATATTTACGTTTTCCAAATTTTGATTCATCTACTTCGACAATTTTACCCACCCCCCCAATTTTATTAGAATTCAATTCGATATGGTTCAGTATTTGTTCATTGATAAATTGGCGCCAGTCCGCTAAAGTTTTACTGCTGAATGCATATTCGTCAATTAGTTAAGTTGTCCTAACCCCCTTAATAATTTCATAGGTCAAAAAGAAAATTTCTTCCATTGTTAGTTTGCTTGAGCAAAACCAAGACCCAAACCTCATACTTTTTTGCGAACCGCATTTTTTTCTCGCCCCATCCCTACCCACCATATTCCGACAAACCCATCTGACACTTTATTTTTTGCGCAATTTCATTTGACCATTGCATCTTGTGCAAGTTAAATTTGCCTTTATCAGCCCCAATTCCCGTAAAAAATCCAAAAAAATATCTCTGTGCTCACAAATTTTCATTACAAAAACTCTGGTAGGAAATCCAGATTGTCCTACAATTTCCCTATCCCCGGATAGATTTAAAGAAACTTTTCCGCGCAAAATAGTTTGGTATTTCGAAATAACATTACTAATGGGCACATTATTTTGAATTGGTACACTAAGAGCCATAATCAAAATATATAAAAATAAAATAATAAATAATAATGAAGAAATATTACCAAAATATCCAATATGAACGCAGGAGCGGCCGATGCGAAAAACTAAGTCCCGAAAATATAAGGCGCGAAAAACTAAGTTCGAAAGATATTCGATGCGCGTGCGCGAATATTCGATGCGCGTGCGCGAAAACAGAGCTCTGGAGTGCGAAAAAAATGTTTCATGACATTTTGATTCGATTCACGAAGTTGTGAAACGATTCGCAGTACCGGCTCACAAACTGAATCAAAACACCATCATACCACGTGATCAAAACATCGGCAACAGCAATAAGCAATGGGTGCCCTATAGTAAATCTTAGCCCAGTTTTTGTCTGCACTGATAAAAAAAAATTTGTCCGCAACTTTCGGATAACAATTCACTTATAAAAATTTCTGTATCAAAACTAAAACTAATACTTTTATTATTTATAATAATTATTTATATTGTGTTGTGTCAAACATTGCTATAAAGTATTTAATTGAATGAGATGAATTGAATGAATGCAATTGTTTATACTATATTATTCTGTAGTAAAATTATATTCGTGTATTGTTGCACGAGATCACCGCCGATGTCCCCTCCCCAATCAGCTTTCAGGCTTTTTGAGTGTAAGCCATTTTCACCCCTGATTACACACAAATTTTGCAGACAGATTAAGAAATTTTAAAAGCCTGTTGCAGACAGCTACAAAACTTTCTGCCACTGAGTTGATTACAAGTTTTTACAACTGCAACTAATAAAATACATGTAAAATTTTTGTAAATCCAAAAAAATCCTAATAATTTAAAAAAAACATTCTTAAATTTCCATTATACAAGTTTTCTCTTAACAGTTACTGAAAAATAATTTTTTTTTAATCCAAAAATCAGGAAAAGATCCTACTGATAATATAACAACACCAGAAAATGGAAATAGTTTAAATCTTGTATTATAGTAAACAATTTATATTCAGAGTGGACAATATAAATAAAAATAATCAGTGATGCCGCTAGTCTTTCAAAATCATGGGGCCCTGGGACCCATGAGTTAAAAAAATCTGGGGTTTTTTTCCAAAAAATGGATCCTCATATGAATGAATTTATATATTACAGATATAAATTAAAATTTTAGCTTACTATAGATGAAAAAGTTTTTTAGGTATTTTTAACCAGCTCTTTTTGAGCTTGTCTTAAAACTAATATTATGTAGTATTCTTTGAAAGAATGGTTTTGCGACCATTTCTCGAATTTTGTATTTCGGCTAAGCTTTGACAGAGGGCACCCATTGGTGATTCATTACGCAGTGATGCAATTCGGTGTATCGTACACTTTTTACTAATAATCTTTTCGCATTGAAATTTCGTTTTCTCACCTCGGAGTTGGAACTTTGTTTTTGATTCTGTACCAGCCGCTTGTTTGTGTTTATCATACAGTATAGGTTCTTTTTCCTTTATGGTAAAATGGAGTTTTAAAGGGTTTTTTTTTTCTCTTCTTCAGAGCAGAATGCTTTAAAAATATAAGGAAAATATGAATTTTAAACAAGAAATATATTTTAAAGTTTGCTTTTTTTTTTTCTTCTAGTTTAAGAACAAAAATTATGCGTCCCCTGGGACCTGCCACAATAAATTTTCTATGTCCTGCCTCTGATTTTTTGCGTAATTTACGTGATATAGCGCGCAAACGGCATCGCTGATAATAATAATAATGCTAGTGTATATTAAGAAACATTGAGCTCCATGAGATAAAAAGACAAATATAAAAATTAAAAACATACTATTGCTTACTGATTGGTGAGGGTTTGCATTAACGACTTAAATTAAAAGACCTTCTCATGTGTCTATTCAGTCACCAGTTACAACAAGTTAATGCTTAAAAAATTTTTAATTTACAAGCAAATTCACATCTTTTTCAAATTTGTTTAAGATTATTCATTACAAAAGACACTTCATTGATGCTATCCTTTAAATTATGTAGTTTATTACTTTTGATATCAGTTATTCTATTCTAAAAAATTAATTTATATTTACCGACATATGTAACAGTATTTGATTAACTTATAATATCACTTGTATATGATATCCTAAGCGTATGTAACAGTTAAAACGTTGACTGTCAACTGCGAGATAACTCATAATTTGTTTAATTGCCTAGGACAGGCCTGTCCAACCCAAAATATTCATCAGGCTACATTGGAAATTCATTTTATTCAGGCAGGCCACAGTTAATTAATGTACTATACACATCACACATACATGTATAATAACCAGTGTTTCCACTACGGTAGCATTTTTCGTAAAATGCTAAAAGACTTATACAAAATACGAAAATGAAATAACATGTTTTCACTTTTTTGCTAAAGCATCTTACTAAAAGCAATTTGAAAAAAAAAAAAAAAAAAAAAAAAAAAGCTATCAGTTCATGCATATAAGGAAAATCAAACGCTGAACTACGCATAAGAATAGCATACAGGAAAACAATTTGTAAATAAACATGAAGCATTTGTAAAGTGGTCTAATATGAAAGAAAGAAAAATTATAAATTGTAAACCAAAAAGCTTTCAATAGTAATAAACAAATTTCACTTATATTACTTTCTTTTTTTTTATTTTTGTAAGTTATGATTTTATTTTCAGATACAGTAGAAGCTTAATGTAGTTTCACATGCTATAGTGATAATTATATCTCCAGAAAAAGAATATAAGTCGTATCTAAGATGTTCATATTGCTTTAAAAAAGTTTATAATATAAAGTAATAATCTAAAAAGTTTCATATTTTTCATGTTTGCCAATAAATGTGTTAAAATATATGCTTGTACTATATTCGAATTGATCTGGTTACAGTGGTAAATACAATAATTAATTACTTTTTTGTTTTTCATTTCTAATTAAAAAAAATTTTTACCTTCTGCGTATAACTCTTTAAAAACCTGATTAAAAACTTTTAAGTTTAATTTACAAATGAAAATCAAACATATTGAGGCGTTTAGAGTAATGGGTAAACTGATATTCATTTTTTTCTACTGTTTCTGCCATTTTAGCATTTTGCAAAAGCTTTTCATCTGATTTTAGCTTTTTTGCTAAAGAAAATTTTTACTCAGCTTAAACCCTGATATATACAGGGTTCTTATCAAAGATAAAAAACTGGACTATAATTGCTCATCTTCAGTCAGAGGCAAAATGAGATTTCTAAAACGAATTTGAGAACAGAAAAATACTTTTTTAAAAAATATATGGATTAATATAAATTGCTAATAATTTTACAGCTCATTGGTGTAATTCAATTTCAATTGCTCAAATATGTCAATTTTTTCCCCTGCCTTTCACTGAAAAAGGCAGGTATTGCACTGAAAATTGATAATACTTACCCAGAGCTCGAAAATTCCTGTTTTTCTGTTGTTTCATTGCAGAAATATAATGTATTTCTGCAGCTGAACAGTAAAATGCGTAATTTTCTTATCAAAGTTTTAAGAAAGTTTTTATTATCATTAAATTCTTATGAAGGGTCCATTTAAATTTACCCGTTTCAAGATTGTTGATTTTTATGAATGACCTGTTTTTGGACCAAAAATTTTAATAAATTGGCCCCAGAACAGTACATGAATTTTACTCAGTGTTAAAATTTTTATGTGAGAAAATTAAAATGAAAAAAAAAAAAACATACGATATCCTTGTAACATTACGTTTTAATGAGAACCCCGATATATATATATATATATAAATGTGTGTATTGGGGAAAGGAGAAGATTTGAAACAGAATAATACATTAATAATAAATTTATTTTTATTCATAAATTAACAACAGAACTGTCAAAAATTTAATTTATGTTATACATTAATAACTATAGTAAGAAGAATTAATAATCAGCCTCATAATATTTTATTAAGAATAATCAGAAACTACTGTAACTGTAATAAGATATCCCCCCCCCCCTCTTTTTTTTCCTAAGCATAATTCTTGTGTTATTTTACTATTTCCATACCATGCAAATTTTTATGCACACATTGCAGGGTTCCCACTCAATTTCAAAAATAAAATTCCCTGACCCTTTCAGGCAGACTCAGATAAAATGAAAAACTTTCCGCGAACACAAAATCTAAAGCAAAAATTTTCTGCAAGAAAAAAAAATTCTTTTTTGACAGTTGAGAACCGAGTTCCCTGTAATACATAAATCTTTCAGATTACAGAGTCTACTGTAAAACCAAAATTGAAAAAAAAAAAAAAAAAGGGGGGGGGGGGGGGGGGGGAAGGAAAAAAAAAAATATATATATATATATATATATACAGTGGAGCGCTGAAAATCCGCCGATCTAAAATCCACCAACGTCTGAAATCCGCGCAAGTCGGCAGAGATAAACAAAGAAATTTGAAATTCATAAACTATCAAAAAACGAACGCGGGAGAAACTATGACGTCATCGCAAACGTAAAATCAGTCGCCAGTTTTATTTTTTTAAACTGTACTTCAATTAATAGCTTTTTATTTTTTTAAACTTTACTTCAATTAATAGCTAAAATCTAAACTTTTATATTCAAAATTAATTCGTAAGAACTGTTTTCCAAATTCAATTAAAAGTGAAATTATTTCGTTTAAATTCAACATGATATCCGGCAATTCCTTTTTTGGACTAATTAATCAAATAGAATAAATTTCAGAACAATCTATTTTTGTTTTTCGTAGGATCGCGCCGTACCTCAGATTGACGGTCAGCGTGCATTATTTCTCCCGGTCTTCCTTCACTCTCTGCCGGCTTCCCGTGCGCTCCTTTCCCGGTGCCGTCGTTCGCCGCGGACCACACGTGGCCGGTGACGTCACGGACTCCGTTGGTGCGCCGGTCTGGAGGTTCGCGCGCGAGGACTTTAAAAAGTGGACACACGCAGTTTGTG
The DNA here is from genome assembly GCA_963930645.1 of Salticus scenicus. Taxonomy (NCBI): domain Eukaryota; kingdom Metazoa; phylum Arthropoda; class Arachnida; order Araneae; family Salticidae; genus Salticus; species Salticus scenicus. The sequence continues at coordinate 113,619,136 of OZ005662.1, forward strand.
ATGTAAAAGCCAAAAAAAGTTTGTGGTGTGATAAGTTTCAACCGAAAGAACAGTACGTAGCCGTACAATTTTTCCACGATAACTGTTTGCAGAAAATTTTCCGTAAACTCAGCAAATTTTTTTCGATTACCATCCGCGGAAAATTTTCCGCAAGTTCAGGAAATTTTCCGCGAACGCCGTTCGCGTGTTCGTGTATATTATGCGGGTCTGCTTTCAGGTCTATTATTCGATTCCTATAAAATTCTAGGTCACAAAATTTAATTCACAACATGAAAGATAACACAGAAATAGAACATTTTAAATTGCATGTTCAAAAAACATTTTCCCATCTTTCCAGGATTTTGGGAAATTTTTGCAATTTTCCCAGACTTTTTTCAGTAATTTCAAATACCCTTTTTCAGGTTCTCCTTGACATTGGTTACCAGGATTTTTATTATATGCACAATTACTTAAAAAAAAAAAAAAAAAAAAAAAAAAAAAAGAAGAAGAGAAGCAATATGTTTTTCCTTGTGAATAAGACAACTTATCATTTTGATAGTGCCTTGTCAAATTTACATTAATATAATTTTTGCTTATGTTATAATACAATGTAATATTCACTTCATATAAATTTGCAAACAAACACTATTTCACATACATAAAAGTCCATGATGCACAGGTTTTGTTAGTTACACAAATAAATAAATGTGAAAGAATTTATTCGGGAAAATTTTAACACAGTGTACATCATTCACTTACAACTGAGCTTTTCAAAAGGAAATATATTCTAAAACTAAATGCCTTTTTAAGACGATTTTCCAATATTTTTCAATAAAAAAGTTTTATGGTAATATTTCAAATAAACTATTATTTTTTATCAATTTATTGAAAGCAATTTCTACACGTGTGAAGAGTTTTGGTTTGGGGTGGGAGAGTAACAAATTAATGCTTTTTAAGTTGCCTATGAGCAGTGCCTGATTCAAGGCAGGGCATTCGGGGCATGTGCCCTGGGCCGTCATGCTGAGGGGGCCTCCAAGAAATTCCATCATACATTTAAAAAAATAGTTAAAACGAAAATTTTCCTATAATGATCGTTGTTTTTTGTTTTTTCGACAATGGATTATTAAAATTTATACTGCACTGTATTACTGCATATATACTACAAATTGTGTTACTGCACTGTAAATAGGCAGTATGATCTATCAAGGAAACTATCAGCACATCAAAAAAATTGCAATATTTTCGCTAAATGCAAATACAACTGAATACTACCAATAGTGCACTCCAAACTCTTACTAAAGCTAACTAAATCCAAGGTATGCACTACAGTGCAGATACATGGGTACGATGTACGTAGATCCGATAGACAAGCATCAGATCTAGTTGTCTTACTCTTACCAATAAAATGAAAAGTGAAGAGAATTTTTAGACGCACGATTAAAAAATATAGTTTGTTTTGTTGTAATATTAAAGTACGAGGAAAAGGGGCCCTGGGCCCCCAAGTGAGTAAATCGGTCCCTGCCTATGAGCACTTTTTCAAAAGAAATGTAAAGAGCACTTTTTCAGGTACAACTATAGTATTTCCCCTCAGCTGAATTTGGCGATTTTTCTTTGGCGCCGATTTGAACGATAACGATGTCGTTCTGGATTGTTTGCGATATAACATGGCAGCCTACATGCTATTTATTTTGGATTTATGATTTTATGATTTATGACTCATAATTTAGTTTACGATTTTATCATTTATGCTATATGATTTATGATTTTTAGATTTATGATTTAGCCGTAATCGCCAACGAAAAATCGCCAAATTTAGCTGAGGGGAAATACTATAGTTGTTCCCTTTTTCAAAAGCAATAATGATTCTTTTATTCTTACCTGGGAATATCCATAAACATGAATAGTTTTCTCTTGAGCATTGTGATTAATACGACCACCGCCAACGCATTCACATTCAAGTCCCAGTTCTTCTATATCAGGAGTAGTTACTTCATATATATCTCCTAAAAATAATAAAAGATAGTAATACATAATTAACATAAGGAAGGAAATTTAATAGTACTTAAATTTAAACAGCGAGCATTATTACCATGATATTCAGCAGAACATAGCCCTCTAACAATATATTTGAATGTGTCTTCGTTGTCCGGATCATAAACTTTGACTAATATGTATTTATAAGTTCCTTCATCGATTTTCACAGGTTCTACACTCTTGAGTTTTTCTTCCATATTTCGGTACGATAAGTCAAAAAACTTATTTATCTGAATAAGAAGCAGCTAGTTAAGCGAAAAATTATTCACACATTTCAGGAATTCAGGATGCGGTAAAATGTAAAATGAGAAAAAAGAACGACTCCAGTTCAACAAAAATATTTTGAAGCTTGAAGCTCAATGAAGAAAATGTCACTGCTTGACTTAAATTTGCGCATGCGTATGCAATCGGAAAATGGGGGAAAATTATAGTATAGGGAAATTTTTCTACTCCGTCTGATTGGCCATTAATTGTTTACATGTTACCCCATGGTTGGTTATGGTTGCAATCCGCGATTGTAATGAAATGCTCGCCCTCTGGTGGGCTAAGGTGAAATTATCACACCACTGCATATCCTCATATTATGCAATCGACTTTCCATGATGAAATTACACGTGGCTGTTATATTTACTAACAACTGCAGTGTTCAGAGAGCGCCATCTATCGATCATTACAAACGCGGTATCCGCGTTTGTAAATAAACGCTCCGTCAAATAATTCATCAAATTTACTAGTGCCCACTGAGCTGAAGAACAACTGGAGGAAATGGTAGATCGGTTTTTGCATGCCGTTTTTGGAAGGTTTGTCTTCCGAGCGTTGCACGGCAGAAAGCATTTGATATCTTTATATTTCAAAGTAAAATTGAGTAAAGGTTGTTTGTTCGAACAACCATATGCTAAACATGATATTACAATTTTAAATTTTAATTCTTTAAAGAGTATAATAGTAATCGATAACCCGACAAATGTTGCCTGCCGTGCATGATTTGACTCTGCACGGCAAATGATTGAAGAAAAACTGGTACTCACGAACACTGTGTAAAGGTATTGAAAGCATTTGCTCCAGTTGTTCTTCAGCAAAGTGCTAGTGCCAAACCATAGAATAATGATAGAGGAAGAAAGAGCGCGTCAACACTCTAATGCTTACAAATCCCTTCTAGTGAATTGCTCCTGCTGCTTAAAACCTTGAAGTAGGGCATCCGTCCTCGGTGCATTTATCACTGTTTGTTGTGTGTGCTGCCTCGCTGACTGATTGGCAGAGAGACGAGACGATTAAAAAATCTCGCCAACAAGTCGCCAAACAATCAGATTCAAGCATAGTTACAACCCTATACCCCACATTTCTGGATTTTACAAACCGAAACCAAAACATATTATAGTCCATTCATTCTATCGAGAGAACGAAACTAAATAAACGCACGTGCGGTTTGGCTGCGGTGAAAAACCTGGCATTCTGCCAGGAGTGCCAAACAGAAAGTGTGAAAAAAAAATTAAATTATCCAAATTGGAGATTTCGGCTGAAAGTGAACCTTCTTGGCTATTTTTGTGCAACCCTTTTATTTAGTTTCGTTCTCTTCTTTCGTTAAATAAACTTGCGGTGAAAAACCTGGCATTCTGCCAGGAGTGCCAAACAGAAAATGTGAAAAAAAATTAAATTCTCCAAATTGGGGATTTCGGCTGAAAGTGAACCTTCTTGGCTATTTTTGTGCAACCCTTTTATTTAGTTTCGTTCTCTTCTTTCGTTGAATAAACTATAGTTCCTTCTTCCTTTATTATTTATTCTATGTGCCAAACACTGAGCTTCAGCTCGGTGGTGCTAAAAGGTCCGGGGAAGAACGCCATCATAATCCCTCAATATGATAGAATAATCCCTTCTGATTGGACGCGAGAACGCTTCGTAGCAGCAAATCAGTGACTTCACATCAGAGATCAGACTATATTTTGGTCAATATTTTAAACTAAATTTTGCGAAAATATTTACAAATATTTTCCGATATACAATTTTAATATTACAGATCATATCTACATGAAAAGATTAATAAACGAAATCTTTTACTGGCTATTTGTTCATATTTTAGAGGACATGTATTCATTTTTTATTTATTTTTTTCTTTTATCCCACACTAAATTAGTGAGTTTTTTTTTTTTTTTTTTGTAAGAGTATTTTTAAGATTAAAATATGTAAGGCTGTAAGATTTTTTTCAAATTTATCTTATCAGTAAAAATGTAGAATTTATTTTTATACTAATTCCAGAGTAAAATCAGCAGAAGATAAATGTATGTTTGGTGTCACCATCTACTGGCGACTCTGAATAACTAACATGAGAGCAATATTTTTTTAATTTTTTTTTTTTTTTTAATTTTTTTTCCCAAATGTTGAAAAAATAAATAAAAAAAAAAAACGAAAATGCTTTTATATTTTTTTATCATGGATTTTTTATTTACTCTCTCAACATGGATTTCCTTTTTTAATATTTTCTTTTCTTAAAAATCATTTAATGTATCAAATGTCATGAAGTAATTTTCTCAACTCCATCCTTTTTAGTTTATTTATTTTTTAGTTTATTGGCGCTGACTATTGATACTTTTTGATATGGCGCTAAAAAGCTAGACTAAACTATTTTAACAAATTTATTTAAATACAATGCCACGCAGACGAAAATCAAATCTTATGTATGTCTGGCGAAATGCTCGATCTTTGAGAATAGCTAGACAACAAGAGTCGTCAGAAGATGCTGAAATACGGAGAATTGAGCAAGCTGAGCGTCAAGCAAATATTCGAGCGGCTGAAACCTTGAGCCAGTCTCATGCTCGACTTCGGAATATGGCTGAACGCATGGCTTCTCAACGTGCCTCTGAAACTGCAGAAGTTACAGATTTTCGACGTCAGCAACGCGCGGAACTTATGGCTTCTCTCCGTGCCTCTGAAACATTCGAAGAGAGACACGTGCGCCGATTTACCGATGCTCAAAACCGCCATGAACGCCGTCAAATATTTGCAAGAAATATCTGGAAATTCTTTGAAAACTGTGCTTTTGACTATGACCCAACTTTAGATTATAGTAATCACAGCCACATAAAAATCGGTCATATAAATAAGACATGCAGATATTGTGGAGAACTGAGATGGAAGGAAGAGACTGAGGGAATGTGTTGCTCTCGGGGCAAGGCAATCATTCCCACATTAGAGGAACCAGTAGATGTTTTAAAGGAATTGTTTTGTGGTGGGACTTATAAGTCAAGACACTTTTTAAACTGTATCAAAAAATATAATTCCTGTTTTCACATGACCTCTTTTGGGGCTGATAGAATTATTGCCATGCCTGGATTTTCTCCTACATTTACAGTACAGGGGCAAGTGCATCATAAAATAGGGTCATTGTTACATCCGTCCAACAGTCAAGCACAATTTTTGCAGGTTTACCTTATGGGAGATGATGATGAGACTGAGACTGATAGACACTGCCAAATTATTCAGGGTGTTGAACGTGCAATTGTTTTGAAAATACAAAAAGTTACGCATGATCACAATGTGTTAGTGCACGAGTTCAAAACAGCTCTTCAGAACATGCCAGATGATAGTTGTAAAGTGGTGATACATGCTGATCGTGTGCCGAGCGGACAGCATGCACGTCGCTACAATGCTCCTGCCGCCTCTGAAGTTGCAGCTGTGGTGCACCGACTTCACTGCTCCAAGGGATATCGTTTTGCGCAAACATGATAACCCCCTCACTAGAATTGCAGGCACGCATCGTTTTTATGATGCTCTACAGTATCGTACTATGTTCTAGAAAGGGCAAGAGGGATATCACTTCAGTAACCTTCAAACAAATCCAGTGACTGGACAACCGAATCCAAGAAAAAGAGTATCATGCATGGATTTCTATCCATTTTACTTGATGGTGCGTGACCATAACTTCAACTTGCTGCTGCGGTGTAGAACACTTCTGTCCCAATTTTTGGTAGACATGTACGTGAAAATGGAGAGTGAACGTGAACGTCTGAGGTTCATAGCACTAAATCAAAAAAAGTTACGTTCAGAGAATTACATCCACCTGCAAAGTGCCATTGCAAATGACTGCAATGTGAATGCAAACAACTGAGGGCAGATGGTGATCCTCCCTTCATCGTTCGTGAACAGTCCGCGGTATCTGCATTAATACACGCAGGATGCTTTTTCCTATGTCCGAAACTATGGCCGGCCGGACTTATTTATAACTTTCACGTGTAACTCAGCCTGGACTGAAATAAAGCATGAACTAATGATTGGCCAGAAACCAGTGGACCGTCATGATATTGTAGCACGAGGGTTTAAAATAAAAGTGCAAAAACTGGTGGCCCTTCTTACCCAAAGGCCACATTTTTGGTGAGGTGGTGTGCTTTATGTACTCAATTGAATGGCAGAAGCGCGGCCTACCACATGTACACTTGCTGCTATGGTTAAAGGAAAAATTGCGGCCAAATCATATTGATGAGCTGATATCAGCAGAACTGCCAGACCCCAACATAGACAAAGAACTTTATAATACGGTCATTAAAACCATGATCCATGGTCCTTGTGGAGTGCTGAACACTATGTCCCCATGCACGAAGGATGGAAAGTGCACTAAAAAGTATCCTCGGGCACTGTTAAAAGGCACACAAACAATTGAAAATGGGTATCCACTGTACAGACGCAGAGCACCAAAGGATTGAGGGCATACAGTCACAATTAAAGTCAGAGGTACTGCAAAAGACGTTATAATAGACAACAGCTTTGTGGTCCCTTATTCACCACTTCTTTCAAAAACCTTTAATGCTCACATTAATGTGGAATTTTGTAACTCAGTCCAAGCAATTAAATACATTTGCAAATACATAAATAAGGGCTCTGACCAGGCAATATTTTCTGTTCAGCAGCAGGGCAATACTAATACTGAACCCAGAAATGAAGTTCAAATGTTCAGAGCAGGCCGCTATGTCAGCAGCAATGAAGCAGCGTGGCGGATATTGGGCTTGTCACTTCACGAGAGGCACCCAACTGTGACTCATCTTGCAGTGCACCTCCCCAATGGTGAGCGTGTGTATTTCACAGAAGCTAACTCGCATGATCGAATCGCGACCCCACCTACAACCACCCTTACTGCATTCTTCCGTCTGTGCCAGATTGATGAATTTGCCCAAACTTTATTGTATACAGAAGTGCCAAAATATTATACTTGGAATTCATCACGAAAAGAATGGAAGCGGCGTCTGCAGGACACCCCTATCGAAGGCTGGCATGGTGTGAAGGCATCAGATGCCCTGGGCAGAATCTACACTGTTCATTTGTCACACTTTGAGTGTTACTTTATACGTTTGCTACTGACCCGTGTAAGGGGACCCACCAGTTTTCAGGCACTCAAAACTGTCAATGGACATGAAAAAGCCACATTCCGAGAAGCATGTATAGTGCTGGGACTTTTAGAAGACGACAATCACCTGAACAATACTTTGGAAGATGCTGTATTGTGCCGGTCAGCAGCTAAGGTTCGAGAGCTCTTTGCTATCATGTTGAGCACATGTGGACTCTCAAACCCAATGAAACTTTGGGAAAAATATAAAATACACTTATCCGAAGACATTGCTCATAGGTACCAAAGTATAGCACTTGCCAGTGATGATACCATATATTTTAATGAGGCCCTGAAACTTATTGAAGAGAAAGTTTTTTCAATGGTAGGTAAGCAGCTTGTTGATTTTGGCATGCCCACTCCACAACACATGGGAGAATTGTCCACCGATTTGATCAGGGAGCTCAGTTATGGCACTGCTGCTTTGGAGGGTCAAGTAGCCGAAACTGAACTCCAGTTATTAACAGAGCAAAAGGAAATTTTTTTGAAAATTGTGAATCGTATAGAGTGTGGACAAGAGGGTCTCTTTTTCTTGGATGCGCCAGGTGGCACAGGCAAGACATTCCTGTTGAATTTGCTGCTTGTACAGTTGCGCAAGGACAGAAATATTGCGCTAGCTGTTGCATCTTCTGGAATAGCTGCAACTTTACTTAGTGGAGGAAGAACTCCTCACTCGGCATTGAAGCTACCTTTAAACCTGGCGCCCTCACTAGAATTGCAGACACGCATCGTTTTTATGATGCTCTACAGTATCGTACTATGTTCTAGAAAGGGCAAGAGGGATATCACTTCAGTAACCTTCAAACAAATCCAGTGACTGGACAACCGAATCCAAGAAAAAGAGTATCATGCATGGATTTCTATCCATTTTACTTGATGGTGCGTGACCATAACTTCAACTTGCTGCTGCGGTGTAGAACACTTCTGTCCCAATTTTTGGTAGACATGTACGTGAAAATGGAGAGTGAACGTGAACGTCTGAGGTTCATAGCACTAAATCAAAAAAAGTTACGTTCAGAGAATTACATCCACCTGCAAAGTGCCATTGCAAATGACGGCAATATGAATGCAAACAACTGAGGGCAGATGGTGATCCTCCCTTCATCGTTCGTGAATAGTCCGCGGTATCTGCATTAATACACGCAGGATGCTTTTTCCTATGTCCGAAACTATGACCGGCCGGACTTATTTATAACTTTCACGTGTAACTCAGCCTGGACTAAAATAAAGCATGAACTAATGATTGGCCAGAAACCAGTGGACCGTCATGATATTGTAGCACGAGGGTTTAAAATAAAAGTGCAAAAACTGGTGGCCCTTCTTACCCAAAGGCCACATATTTTGTGAGGTGGTGTGCTTTATGTACTCAATTGAATGGCAGAAGCGCGGCCTACCACATGTACACTTGCTGCTATGGTTAAAGGAAAAATTGCGGCCAAATCATATTGATGAGCTGATATCAGCAGAACTGCCAGACCCCAACATAGACAAAGAACTTTATAATACGGTCATTAAAACCATGATCCATGGACCTTGTGGAGTGCTGAACCCTATTTCCCCATGCACGAAGGATGGAAAGTGCACTAAAAAGTATCCTCGGGCACTGTTAAAAGGCACACAAACAATAGAAAATGGGTATCCACTGTACAGACGCAGAGCACCAAAGGATTGAGGGCATACAGTCACAATTAAAGTCAGAAGTACTGCGAAAGACGTTATAATAGACAACAGCTTTGTGGTCCCTTATTCACCACTTCTTTCAAAAACCTTTAATGCTCACATTAATGTGGAATTTTGTAACTCAGTCCAAGCAATTAAATACATTTGCAAATACATAAATAAGGGCTCTGACCAGGCAATATTTACTGTTCAGCAGCAGGGCAATACTAATACTGAACCCAGAAATGAAGTTCAAATGTTCAGAGCAGGCCGCTATGTCAGCAGCAATAAAGCAGCGTGGCGGATATTGGGCTTGTCACTTCACGAGAGGCACCCAACTGTGACTCATCTTGCAGTGCACCTCCCCAATGGTGAGCGTGTGTATTTCACAGAAGCTAACTTACATGATCGAATCGCGACCCCACCTACAACCACCCTTACTGCATTCTTCCGTCTGTGCCAGATTGATGAATTTGCCCAAACTTTATTGTATACAGAAGTGCCAAAATATTATAGTTGGAATTCATCACGAAAAGAATGGAAGCGGGGTCTGCAGGACACCCCTATCGAAGGCTGGCATGGTGTGAAGGCATCAGATGCCCTGGGCAGAATCTACACTGTTCATTTGTCACACTTTGAGTGTTACTGTATACGTTTGCTACTGACCCGTGTAAGGGGACCCACCAGTTTTCAGGCACTCAAAACTGTCAATGGACATGAAAAAGCCACATTCCGAGAAGCATGTATATGGAGAGTGAACGTGAACGTCTGAGGTTCATAGCACTAAATCAAAAAAAGTTACGTTCAGAGAATTACATCCACCTGCAAAGTGCCATTGCAAATGACAGCAATGTGAATGCAAACAACTGAGTGCAGATGGTGATCCTCCCTTCATCGTTCGTGAATAGTCCGCAGTATCTGCATTAATACATGCAGGATGCTTTTTCCTATGTCCGAAACTATGGCCGGCTGGACTTATTTATAACTTTCCCGTGTAACTCAGCCTGGACTGAAATAAAGCATGAACTAATGATTGGCCAGAAACCAGTGGACCGTCATGATATTGTAGCACGAGGGTTTAAAATAAAAGTGCAAAAACTGGTGGCCCTTCTTACCCAAAGGCCACATTTTTGGTGAGGTGGTGTGCTTTATGTACTCAATTGAATGGCAGAAGCGCGGCCTACCACATGTACACTTGCTGCTATGGTTAAAGGAAAAATTGCGGCCAAATCATATTGATGAGCTGATATCAGCAGAACTGCCAGACCCCAACATAGACAAAGAACTTTATAATACGGTCATTAAAACCATGATCCATGGTCCTTGTGGAGTGCTGAACCCTATGTCCCCATGCACGAAGGATGGAAAGTGCACTAAAAAGTATCCTCGGGCACTGTTAAAAGGCACACAAACAATAGAAAATGGGTATCCACTGTACAGACGCAGAGCACCAAAGGATTGAGGGCATACAGTCACAATTAAAGTCAGAGGTACTGCAAAAGACGTTATAATTGACAACAGCTTTGTGGTCCCTTATTCACCACTTCTTTCAAAAACCTTTAATGCTCACATTAATGTGGAATTTTGTAACTCAGTCCAAGCAATTAAATTCATTTGCAAATAAATAAATAAGGGCTCCGACCAGGCAATATTTACTGTTCAGCAGCAGGGCAATACTAATACTGAACCCAGAAATGAAGTTCAAATGTTCAGAGCAGGCCGCTATGTCAGCAGCAATGAAGCAGCGTGGCGGATATTGGGCTTGTCACTTCACGAGAGGCACCCAACTGTGACTCATCTTGCAGTGCACCTCCCCAATGGTGAGCGTGTGTATTTCCCAGAAGCTAACTTACATGATCGAATCGCGACCCCACCTACAACCACCCTTACTGCATTCTTCCGTCTGTGCCAGATTGATGAATTTGCTCAAACTTTATTGTATACAGAAGTGCCAAAATATTATACTTGGAATTCATCACGAAAAGAATGGAAGCTGGGTCTGCAGGACACCCCTATCGAAGGCTGGCATGGTGTGAAGGCATCAGATGCCCTGGGCAGAATCTACACTGTTCATTTGTCACACTTTGAGTGTTACTGTATACGTTTGCTACTGACCCGTGTAAGGGGACCCACCAGTTTTCAGGCACTCAAAACTGTCAATGGACATGAAAAAGCCACATTCCGAGAAGCATGTATAGTGCTGGGACTTTTAGAAGACGACAATCACCTGAACAATACTTTGGAAGATGCTGTATTGTGTCGGTCAGCAGCTAAGGTTCGAGAGCTCTTTGCTATCATGTTGAGCACATGTGGACTCTCAAACCCAATGAAACTTTGGAAAAAATATAAAATACACTTAACCGAAGACATTGCTCATAGGTACCAAAGTACAGCACTTGCCAGTGATGATACCATATATTTTAATGAGGCCCTGAAACTTATTGAAGAGAAAGTTTTTTCAATGGTAGGTAAGCATCTTGTTGATTTTGGCATGCCCACTCCACAACACATGGGAGAATTGTCCACCGATTTGATCAGGGAGCTCAGTTATGGCACTGCTGCTTTGGAGGGTCAAGTAGCCGAAACTGAACTCCAGTTATTAACAGAGCAAAAGGAATTTTTTTTTTTAATTATGAATCGTATAGAGTGTGGACAAGAGGGTCTCTTTTTCTTGGATGCGCCAGGTGGCACAGGCAAGACATTCCTGTTGAATTTGCTGCTTGTACAGTTGCGCAAGGACAGAAATATTGCGCTAGCTGTTGCATCTTCTGGAATAGCTGCAACTTTACTTAGTGGAGGAAGAACTGCTCACTCGGCATTCAAGCTACCTTTAAACCTGGCGTGTGAACAAACACCCACATGCAATATAAGCAAGAGGAGTGATCGGAGCGTTTTGTTGCAGCAGTGTAAATTGATCGTGTGGGATGAATGCACGATGTCGCACAAGCGTGCAATCGAAGCACTAGATCGCACCTTGCAAGATATCCGCGGCAATAGAATGTTAATGGGTGGAGTGGTCTTCTTGCTTGCAGGCGACTTCCGGCAGACACTGCCAGTAATTGAGCGAGGCACTGCAGCAGATGAAATTAATGCATGCCTGAAATCATCGCCTATGTGGGCAAAAGTAGAAAGATTACAACTCAAAACTAATATGATAGTTCAACTCTTCAATGACTGTGAGTCGGGGAACTTTGCTCAGTGTCTCCTGGAAATCGGCGAAGGTCGCATGCCAATGGATGCCGAAGGGCTCATAGAGTTTAAAAGCTCCTTCTGTAATGTTGTTAGAGATACAAAAAACCCGGGAATTTAAAATCAAGGGAAAAACCCGGGAGTTCTGAGGAAAAAACTGGGAAATTTGGGAATTTTGCGGGGAAAAAACAAATTAGAAATCTCTAAAGTTTTAATTTGTATTAGTTGTTTAATTTGTATTTGTAATTCTCTAAAAAGAACCTTGAAAAATGTAAATTACGTAATTCTAACTTAAATTTGAAAGTTTCCACTTATCTTTCTTTCTTTTCCTTTCTTTTTTTTTTTTTTTTTTAAGAGTTTGAGAATCTCAGTCAATAAATTTTTCTAGTGCGAATCTTCTCCATTTCGTTTCCAAGTGGTAGGCTACTCGAAAATTTGTCAGCATGATAACGTTTGAAATACTGAATTAATTCACACTAAATTTGTAGTGTAGATTTATCTCAGAAATGTATTTGATATGTTCATTTGCCAACTTAATCCACCCTCTTGTTTCCCTGTGCCAGCACACTGAAAATTTCAAATTTACATTAGAAAGGTTTTATGAACCGATTTGCTTAAAACTCCATATACATAGCCTTCATTTATAAATTCACTAAGTCCATTAATAAATTGTAGCTGCCATTTTGAAAAAATATGGTGGCAACTTCATAAGAAAAGATAAATCAGTTTACCCTTCCTAGGAGCCAGAAGGACTTGTTTTAATTTTTTGATCAATAACCCATAAAAAGTAATGATATCAGTACAAAAAACCCTTAACGGCTTAAAAGTTTGTGACGCCGCTACTTTTATGGCTATAAGAATTTGAAATATGAGTCTTAAAAATAATGATATCAAATTTGAAGTGACGGTTTGCAATTAGTTAAAATATACATAGATTTTCTTATTTGATCATTTACTTTTTTCTTTTATTTATATTTATCATGCAAACGTACTGTGGCGCCAACTTTTGAAAAAGATTGGGTGGGCTGAAATATTTTTGGGGTAAAAGGAACAATGCTATAAAGATTTTTATTTTTCGAACATGCTATGCAAGGAAAGTATTGTAATCATGACAAAAATTTGAATTTGAGATTTTGGTGTAGCTATATGTTTTGAGGTCTCCTGAGTTCACCTTTGCTATTTTTACGATGATGTGTATGAATTTGTGTATATGTGTGTGTGCATCTGTGTGCGTGAACACGATAGCGTCTAAACGCTTTGTTTCACTGAGCTGGAAGTCGGTATAGATGTTGTCGCTTGTAGATCACCGCCGCATGATCCCTATTAATTTTGGTGAGTCTAGCCCTTATAGTATTCTTACAGGGACACAACAAAAAATTCTTTATAATTATAGTCTATGGGCTCAAATTATTTAAAATGCAACAATGCCTAAACATCTTATTCAAATAAACTTTAAATTTATAGAAATGTTATAGGTCACTTTCACACGAACTGAATATAGATTTTGGTGAATCTAGCACTTATAGATTTTTTTTAGGCACACAACAAATTTTGGGGACTCTCTACCACTTATAAATTTGTACAGGAACACAAGGAAAAATTCTTTATCATAATGGCTTATCCTATGGGTTTAAATTATTTAAAATGCGACAGCGTCAAAACGTAATATTCAAATGAACAGGAAATTTACATGTTATAGATCCCCGCTACACGAACTGTAGGAATTTTAGCGAATATAGCAGTTGTACTCGTAGTTTTTCACAGGTACACAACGAAAATTTCTCTATCATTAGGCTTATGGGCTCAATTTTTTTTTTATTTTTTTTTTAAGAATCATTAGACTACAAATCATTAACACGTTGAGAGCCATGTCAGCCATTCTAGATTCTAGACATTTTGTCATATATCTCTAAGTACTGAAGGAATCATCTTGAAACTTAAGGAGTGTGCAGAACATGTTATACTTCAAACATTTCAGTGAAAGTTTTACCCCGAAAGTAAAAGTAGTACCGTTGCGCGCCCTGTCAGCCATCGGTGACTGACAGTGTCAAATATGATATACAGCCGCGTCAACTATCGGTGGCGGATATAAAACTAAAAACATTACATTTAATGATTGGAAATTTATTAAAAATTTGCTTAATTTTTATTTATTACAGGAGGAATCATTATGGAATTTTAATGGATTTTAAAAATTTGCGTGGCGCTCAACGTGTTAAGAATATTTTTAATGGGCTTAAATTTTTTCTAAGTGCGAGAGCATTTTAGACGATAGTGTTTTGTCCGATTCAGCTGAAAGTTTATATGCATGTTACAGGTCACTGACATATGAAATGTATAAATTTTATTGAATATAGGATTTATAGATTTTTACAGGGACAGACCGAAATATTCTTTATCATTATAATCTATGGGCTCAATTTTTTTAAAAGTACAACAGCGTTAAAATAAACAATATGCTATATAGAGAAAAATACTGAAATACTCTTTTATAATCTTCTCTTTTGTTTATTTAACGACTCCTCTTACTTTACTTTATCTACTCAACCGTTAATTATGCTCGGAAAGTCGAGTAAAGTCACTCCAGATATATTTTCCATTGGAGAGAGATGAAGGCGGATAAGGATACATTAATTCAATAATATTTAAAGTTATGATGGAATTAAGAATGGACCTCTGTCTGGTCAAGTTTCACTGCAGGGTAAAGGAGGATAGGATGTGCAATATATTTTCCGGGAAACGTCTGGTCTCTGTTGCTATCACCAAAAATTTCTTCTTTCGAAACCTAATACGTATTATAAGAATTTACACTGATCAGAATTCATTTGTAAAATATAAAGTTTTAATTTAATATACATTTAACTGAGTCTGCCTGGGGCTTGTATTCCTAACTTTTTTCAAATAAAATGGACGAGGGTCAATTGCACCCCTCTCTTAACCTGTCAATCAAATGACGGGCGAATTGCACCCGACCTCCTACCTTTGTTCTTCTAATCTCGGGCGTGTTGCACCGATTGGGATTTTTCGGACGAGGGTCAATTGCACCCCTCTCTTTACCTGTCAGTCAAACGACGGGCGAAATGTAACAATTTACTGATAAGTCATTAGGGGAAAAGGTTTCTAGAATGTCAACTTAATTCCATCATAAAATCTTCCTTATAAAAGCGCAGCATTTAAATTTAGACGAAGACTATTAAAATTGTAGATTACAAAATAACTGATATATTTTATTGAGTTTATTTATATTGTAAAAGCGCTGCATTAGTGTTCAGCATATGTTGTTGTTAAAAAGGGAAGACACCATTGTACTGCCTTCCTTCCCTTTCCATCAGCCAATAAAGGTCCGAGGTTTGCCTGACAGGGTTTTGAATGTGCTGCCGGAGAGAGAACAACTAACGCTTGTGAATCGATTCACGCAAAATTCAATGCCAATTTCAGTGCACCTAGTCCAAATATTTATGCTCTTATTGAAGTAATTAAGCAAACACAGGTTGATGTAAATGCTTTGAAAAATAGCGTAAATATCACAAAACAATCAAATAAATTTCTGAAAAAGAGAATGAAAAACATGGAAAAAATGAAGCAGAAATATACGAGTAAAGAACTTATAAGATTTGAATTTTTAAAGGCTATTTCCTACTACAGTTCAAAGAAAGATAAAAAGGAAACAAAACCTATGCATAAAATAAGACGACAGATGATCATCTTTTTCAAAGACAATGGGCATATGCTCGGCTATTAGACAAGGTAAACTTATTACCACTATGAGACAAAGAAAAATTATTCGCAAATTTTTTAAAACACGCCATGGGTTTTTAGCACATGACCGTCCTAAGCCTGTGAAAAGTGTGAAGGGAAAATTATGCGATTATGTAAAAAAAAGTTATGTAATAATATCTTGGAGGGTGCAACTCGCCCCTTTGTAGATATTGCTAAGCGGTGCAACTCACCCCTTGGTTCAGAGAGTAAGCGGTGCAACTCGCCCGTTTAGGTATTCTCCGAGTGCAACTAACCTACTCCCAATAAAATGCTTTTTTTAAGTTTCAAAAATATAAATAAATAATAAATCAGAATAATGAAAATTGGGTGGGCTGGGAGAGCAAATTATTGGGTGGGCTCATGCCCACGGGCCCATATAAGTTGACACCACTGCAAACGTAATATTTTTTAACTTCAAGATCAGACAGATATATAAAATACACACACTGATGCTTTTTCATTCACATTTCAAATTCAAAATAACAGTTTTAAAAGGAATGATATAAAAATTCCAGAGGCGCATCGGTGTTATTTTAAAAGATTTGTTTTTAGATTCCATTAAAATTATTTTTGTTTCATCTAATAAAGTACATTTACACATTGAAACAGTGCTTTTAATTTTCAAATATACTGTCAAATAATTATACTTTCACTGAGTTTGCATTATAAATTAAAATTATTTATTTCAATAAATTATCTTTTGCGTCACACTATCCAAAACTGCAAGTAAAATGTGTGTAAATGTTTTCTTTACGTCACACTATCTCTTTGCGCAAATTTTCATTTAGTTGAATATTATGATACTATGTTTTGGATAGTGTGATGCAAAAGATAAATCAATTTATTGAAATAAACAATTTTAATTTATAATGCAAACTCAGTGAAAGTATAATTATTTGACAGTATATTTGAAAATTAAAAGCACTGTTTCAATGTGTAAATATTAGACAAAACAAAAATATATTTCTTTATTGAAAATTTATTTTTCCAACTGAGGGAAAATAATGCCTGGACCGGGAGTCGAACCCCGGATCTTTGACTTACAATTGGCTCAATTGGTAGAGCCTTGACCTTGTAAGTCAAAGATCCGGGGTTCGACTTCCAGTCTAGGCATTATTTTCACTCGGTTGGAAAAATAAATTTTCAATTAAAAAAAAATATGAATTTCTTCCCAATCTGTTGATTGTGTGATATTAATAAATGAATTTATTCTTCCCCATTGTTTAATGGTATTTTCCATTACCTGCGGCTTATTCTGTCGAGCTATCTACATGATAGACCAGTTGCTCTGCCTAAAGGTTGTCTGAGTGAGTAATGCCCACCGGTTGTCAGCCTGGATAGCTCAATTGGTAGAACCTTGACCTTGTAAGTCAAAGATCCGGGGTTCGACTCCCGGTCCAGGCATTATTTTCACTCAGTTGGAAAAATAAATTTTCAATAAAAAAATATGATTTTCTTCCCAATCTGTTGATTGTGTGATATTAATAAATGAAAAACAAAAATAATTTTAATGGAATCTAAAAGCAAATCTTTTAAAATAACACCGAGGCGCCTCTGGAATTTTTATATCATTCCTTTTAAAACTGTTATTTTGAATTTGAAATGTGAATGAAAAAGCATCAGTGTGTGTATTTTATATATCTGATTTTGAAGTTTAAAATATTACGTTTGCATTATAAATATAAATAAAAGAAAAAAGTAAATGATCAAATAAAAAAAATCTATGTATATTTTAACTAATTGCAAAGCGTTACTTAAAATTTGATATCATTATTTTTAAGACTCATATTTCAAATTCTTATAGCCATAAAGTAGCGGCGTCACAAACTTTTAAGCTGTTAAGGGATTTTTGTACTGATTATTATACAAGTCATGGCGAAAAGATTGGTCAGCATTGGAGTTTAGCATTAAAAGCCAAAGTATACAGGTACTGGGGCTCTATTCTCTTCTAGTTGCTTATTAACCACCACTTGTAACAACAGTTCTCCCTCCGTAATAACCACCTTCCGGCTAAGTGCTATTCTGGTCTCCCGTTGTTATCTTGAGTGGAAGAAGAAACTCTCTGCGTTCGAGGGTGACATTTTAAACCAATCAGTTGCAGGGGATCATTCGTAATCCGTTTTGGGAGGGGAGAGTTGTGAATAGCGATGTTGACAACCGGTTTTCAATGGTGGAAAATGTGAAGTGTCCCTTTAACTGAGCAAACTAAAACATTATACAGACGCGCATTTCTATTCACATTTCTATTGTGATAAACGACGATCTTTCAGCTGAACAACTGCCTCCTAGCTGCCGGTAACTTAACGACTGTAAACAAGCTCGAACGACTGTCAAGATTTCGACGCAACTTTCGACGAGAATAGCAAATCGTCGTTGTCTCGCTTCCCAACAACCGGTTTCCGCGTAACGACTAGACGAGAATAGAGCCCCTGGTTTTAAATAATTTAAAATATTTGATTAAAAAATATAGCCCGAAATTGCTAAGTTCTAGCTGTGATTTTGGATACCCAGAAATTAAAAAGAGAAATACACTATCAAGACAACATTCATTTACTAATTATTTACTATACAAAGTTTTACTTACTTTCACGTAAAAGAAATAATAACTTGATTCCTCTCACACAGAAATATATTTCAAATAAAACTGTTTCTAAAACTATTTTTAACTGTTTTCAAAGTACAGGGTTGCCATAATTAAACTGCAAGTGTTCAAGGGGTGCTGGAGAGAAAACTACTGGGAATATTCCAGTGAAATTTGGTATCTACACGTTTCAGAACATGCGCAAATCAAATATGAAAAAAAAAAAAAAATCGACATTTTTCACCCGATAGGTGGCGCTGTACCGTATTTCAACGCTCACCGGTGGCATATACAACTTCCAAAACCGATAGACAGAGCATAATGACATTCTAAGAAGCATATAAACAATATAAAACATCACTTACAGTTTATAAAAATTTATGGATTGTTTAATATGTGATCTTAATTTACGTTAATTTTTGATTACATGATACTGTAAAAATTTAATTACTGAGGCGAATTGTATGGAATTTTGATGAACTGTAAGTGATGTTTTATAATGTTTATATGCCTCTTAGAATGTCATTATGCTCTGTCTATCGGTCTTGGAAGTTGTATATGCCGCCGGTGAGCGTTGAAATACAGTACAGCGCCATCTATCGGGTGAAAATGGCGATTTTTTTTTTCATATTTGATTTGCGCATGTTCTGAAACGTGTAGATACGAAATTTCACTGGAATATTCCCAGTAGTTTTCTCTCCAGCACCTTTTGAACACTTGCAGTTTAATTATGGCCACCCTCTATATTAAGATATAATACTTCTCATCTTGTCCCTTTATCTATATTAATAAAATCAGACTTTTGTCTGTAAATTTGTCGGAATCGAAAAATTTTGCGATATCTTCACGTTTCACACCCCATGGAAGCCGAAAGTGACTTCAGAAAATTTTGCCTGTGTGTGTGTGTGTGTCATCGTGTCCGTCGCTTTTTTTGTCCGGGCATCACTTGAGAACGGCTGGACGGAATTCAACGGCGCTTGGCAGGAATTTAGGTCTTCACCCAACTTAAAATTATATCTATCAATTTTTCAGAAATTCCCCCCCGTTCCCCCCTGGGGGGTAACAGACTAAAACACGTTTGTCCGGGCATCACTCGAGAACGGCTGGACGGAATTCAACGGCGCTTGGCAGAAATTTAGGTCTTCACCCAACTTAGAATTATATCTATAGAAATTTTCAAAGTTATGATTAGTGTTTAAATTGTGGGTAAAAAACGCCTGCGCATGCGCCATAAACACTTTTTCACTAAAACGCTTTGAATGGAAAAATAAAACATAAAAATAAATTTGTAAGTTAAAGACTTTTTTATTCGCGTGATTCGCACTACAAATTATGAAAAGATTGAAATGAAGTGTTGCCATCTAAGTTTCATACTTTAGTTAATTAAAAAAAAACTGATTATCGTATCGAAAAACTGTTTACACCCCAGGATGCAGAAAAATCACCACTTTCGTTTGGTACTGAATTTGTAACGATAGGTCTGATACTTCTAATTTGTTTTTCCCTTTTTACGTTTTTCCGTTGCCACTTAAATTTCATACTTTAGTTATTTTTTAAAAATCTAATTGCCGCATCGAAAAACTGTTTGCACCCCTGGATTCAGAAAAATCGCCCCTTTCATTTGGTATCAAATTTATAAATATAGGTCTGATATTTCTAATTTATTTTACCCTTTTTCCGTTTTTAACCCAGATTCTGTAAAAGGTTTTATATTTATATATAGGCATTTATATATTTTTTTTATTTTCCAGAAATAAGATGAAATATTTTCAATTTCACGTGAATAATAAAAATTAGAGAGAAAAATACCTACAAAAGTTGGTGATTTTTTTTTTAAATGAGGAATTTGCACGTGGATAAATATTTTCATGGAGATATTTGGCATTAGTTTAATATTTTTATTTAATTAAGCAGTACTTTTCTTTCCTGCAGTAAAACAAAATTTTTTGTTGTTATTATGTACTTTATGAGGTTTTTTTTTATGTTCTCCCTTTAATTGTAAATGATTATAATTTGGATTTTATCAAGATTTTTTATTTTTATTTTGTAAATATCAGAAAAGAGTTTTTATTTTATTTTATTATTTTATTTTATTTTATTTTATTTATTTATGTTGTGTATGGAACAGCTTTAGTATTGGATCCCTTTGGCACAATTTGAAATTCGGAACCGAAGTAGCTTGGACGTTTCTCGCCAAGATCTTTAATTGCACAATTGAGATAGCCAATATTGCCACAATTGAGATAGCATGTGCGTTTTGTATTTATTTATTTATAATATTTTCTATTAAAGACTTCTGTGGTCACGAAATTTGGTGCGTAAATTGTTTGTTTGCATCCGGCACCTATTGTAACTGGATTTCACGAAATTCGAAATCCCCCCCCCTTCTCGGAGTCGGAGGGCAATAAACGGTATAACTTCAGTATAACCCCACAGCTGAATTTGGCGATTTTTCTTTGGCGCAGTTTTGAAGGATAACGATGTTGTTCTGGACTGTTTGCGATATAATATGGCAGCCTAATATGTTGTTTATTTTGGATTTATGATTTTATGTTTTATGGATTTCTGATTTAGATTATGATTTTATCATTTATCATATATGATTTATGATTTATGATTTTTAGATTTATGATTTAGCCATAATCGCCAACAAAAAAATCGCCAAATATCGTTGTGGGGTTATACTGAAGTTGTTCCCAATAAACATGTGTAAAAACATGTCTTTCCGTTTGAATTCGCTTTGAATTATCTTAGAATGGCGAATTTTGGTGTGCGGATATTGAATAAGTATACGCATTATGTACATTAGTGTGATTTTGCAAAACTTCGAACTCACCCGCTGAGGAAGGGGAAGTAAGAAGTGGGTAAGTTGTGCCGAAGACAGGGGAGACCCAGACTCCTCACATTGCGAGCGAGAAAACCTGTACCAATCACAGCGAGAACTTAGTTTATTAATAAAGATATGGGATTTTGACAACTCATTTAAGTTTAATGTCCAGCGAAGCGGGCAAAGCCTGCTAGTCTATATTAATAAAATCAGACTTTTGTCTGTAAATTTGTCGGAATCGAAAAATTTTGCGATATCTTCACGTTTCACACCCCATGAAAGCCGAAAATGACTTCAGAAAAATTTGCCTGTGTGTGTGTGTGTGTGTGTGTGTCATCGTGTCCGAATGCCGCTTTTTTGTCCGGGCATCACTTGAGAACAGCTAGACGGAATTCAACGGCGCTTGGCAGGAATTTAGGTCTTCACCCAACTTAAAATTATATCTATCAATTTTTCAGAAATTCCCCCCCGTTCCCCCCCCTAGGGGGTAAAAGACTAAAACACGTTTGTCCGGGCATCACTCGAGAACGGCTGGACGGAATTCAACGGCGCTTGGCAGAAACTTAGGTCTTCACCCAACTTGAAATTATATCTATAGAAATTTTCAAAATTCTGATTAGTGTTTAAATTGTGGGTAAAAAACGCCTGAGCATGCGCCATAAATATTTTTTCACTAAAACGCTTTGAATGGAAAAATAAAATGCAAAAATAAATTTGTAAGATAAAGACTTTTAGGTAGATTCCTTATAGGAGATCTACCTATTGCAATGGTTCTCATGACACGACTTCTGGAAAATTTCTTCATATCTTCACCGATCATGACCCCTAGAACCCAAAACCACCCTCCGTTCAAAAGTTTATATATATATATATATATATATATATATAGGTATATATATATATATATATGTATATATATATATATATATATATATATATATATATATATATATATATATATAGGTATATATATATATATATGTATAACGCTTTTTCCCATGTTAAGTTGTGAACACGATAACTGGAGTAATTTTTATTTAAATTTAACCAGCTCGGGATATGTTGTCAGGACAGTAAAAATCTCGGTCAAGTTCGTAGATGGGGTATCCTGCTCAAAGGGGGTGGAAATGGTGGGGGGTGGAAATTTTCATTTGCCCATAATTTCTTTAATATTGAAAATAGGAAAATACTTCAAATCAGGTGAATTACCTCCTTACCCTAAAGAACAACTTTTGTATTTAAACTTTTTCGATAACTTCAATTGCTTAAAAGTTACAAGGTAAAAAGTGATTTTTCTTGTGATGAAGCCGACATTTTCTATAGCTTTCATTGCAAAAATTTATAATCTGATTCTTATGTCACCTGCAAATGATAATAAAAAAGATCACTGATAATATAATAAAATTTTAATCATGTTTTTAAACAATATAATAATCTGATTGAGAAAAAAAATAAAAGTTTAATTTAACAGAAAATATGACGTCACAATTACAACAATGTACTGAGAAAAATGAAATGAAATTTTATCCATGTTTAAACCAATAAAATAAAAGTTAATAAAAAAAAAAGTAAATAAACTCAACATATCTTAAGGCTAAGCAGATTTAGACTTAGCTTTATGACTTTGATGCTATCCGCGATTGTAATGAAATGCTCGCCCTCTGGTGGACTAAGGTGAAATTATCACACCACTGCATATCCTCATATTATGCAATCGACTTTCCATGATGAAATGGCGGAGAAAGAATAATAATTACACGTGGCTGTTATATTTACTAACAACTGCAGTGTTCAGAGAGCGCCATCTATCGATCATTACAAACGCGGATAATGTAAAAGATAAATGCACGGAGTAATATTAATAGGAGTTGAAGGTCCAATGGGAGAAAGCTACGAAACTGTGATCTAAATTTTTGGTAAATATTGAGGGCGCCACTTGTCATTCCTCCCTACCTCGGCGCGGATATATTGTTGTTTTCAATAGAATTTTGCTGGAGTACATTTAAAATTTTTTATTTTAAGCAATTTAATTTCCTTGTAAGTTCTTAAAACCGCATAATTCAGATGTTTCAAATAAATGTTTCGTTCCTAGTTGTAAAACAGGCTATGATAGTGATAAGAAAAACAAAAAAAAAGCCCTAGGAGAAAAATAAAGTCCGAGTTCGTGTTTTCTGCACCTAAAGTAAGTTTATTTTTTTTCTTTACAAAATTTCATCCATTCTCCTTCCTCCCAATTATCTGTTTTAGCTAGTTTCGGTTCATAAGAATCGTCATTTTTTAAAAGCTTTCTTTCAAAGTAAAATTAGTATAAAATGGCTCTTAAAAAAAACATGTTGGCTAGAATACTCTATTTAATGAAATTTGCTTTCAATCGAAATTTTTTCAGCTTGATATTATTTTTAAAAAAATAATTAAAACGAGACATTTCCCCATTTGTTGGAACTAAAAGAAAACTTTAATATTAATTTAATTTTTACCCGCGTTAAAAAATCAGAATTTTATTATTCCAACAAGTAAAACTCGGTCGCCTATCAGACGACTATAGCAGGCTCTTTGAAAACTTGAAACTTATTTATATTTCAAAGAATATATACATTTTATTTTACTTTTATTTTTCTAGTGGAGAAATTATTCCAGTAAACCAAAATATCCATACAAAAGGTTCTTACCTTGACCAGAGATGTGGACGGCAGCGGAGAAAATATCACTTTTCAGACACAAAGAAATTCACTATCTTGACATTTCACATTTTTTAATCCGTTCAGACACACCAAAAACTATTTACACTTTTTACATAATTTAAACATAAATTGGTTTATGACCTATTTTTTGGCCCGTTATTTCTTCTGAAAAACTACATCATAAAATTTCACAAGTGACATTCGAATCAAAAAACTCACTTCACTACCCATTTTATATCACATCTCCTTTTTTTTGAAGCAAAAGCGCCCTCTATTGTGGACTTTCTCAAATAATTTTACCTTTTTCGCAACACTCCCACCTTGATTCATCGGCAGGTGAATCAACTAAAATGAAAAAAATAGTTATACATGAAACATATATATGGAAAAAAGAACACAAATGCAGTTAATTAAAATATAAAAAGTTTGACAGAAGTGAATGTTCAAAGTTTTTTAGTCTTATCGGATAGGAGTTCTAACTATCCGACCACTCCTGGTCATCTTTGACACACTCTCAAGATGTTGTTGTGTCTTGGGCAAAACTTTATTCAATGTCTCTGGATCATTAGGTACAACTTCAGTGTCCTGTAACTTAATTTTCATGATAGGATCACCTTTTGAGCACACTTCCAGTGGGAACACCTTTTGTACTGGCCGTACCAAGGTTCCACTCTTGACTCTCAGCTTGACAACTCTTATACGGCCATCTTTTCCAGGATAGACTTCTTGTATTACGGCTAGTGGCCAATTTAGTCGTTTCTGATTGTCACTTTGGATGATCACCACATCACCTACTTTCAAGTCTTTATTATCTTTACCAGCTTTCTGAATCAACTGGCTTAGGTATTCTTTACGGAATCTATTCCTGAATTGCTTTCTCATTTCTTGACAATAGGCATGTCTTGAGAGCAGCTTTTTTCGGTCCAAATAGTCTAAATCTGGAGTACCAGATTCCTTCAAGTCAGAAAGAAAATCGGATGGCTTTAAAGGTGTGAAATCACCCAAATCATTGGATATATAAGTAAGTGGGCGATTGTTTAAAACAGCCTCGACATCACACAGAACAGTAAGTAACTCTTCATATGTCAATACAGACCTTCCCATTACACGAAGAAGCAAATCTTTAGTGGAGCGAATTAAGCGCTCCCACCAACCGCCCCACCACGCAGCGGTGGGCGGAATGAATTTCCACTCTATTGGATGTAGTGGATCGTGACATATCTTTTCCCATTCAATTGTTCTCAAAGCTGCAGCAGTACCAGTAAAGTTAGTACCGTTATCCGAGTATATTACGGAAGGACGACCTCTACGGGCGATGAACCGTCGTAATGCTTGTATAAAAGATTGCGAACTCATGGATGACAACAGTTCCAGGTGCACTGCACGATATACGGCGCAGGTAAAAAGTATTACCCACGATTTTGTCCTATTTCTTAAAAACAGGGGACCACAGACATCAATTCCCGTAACTTCAAATACGAATGCATCTTTAACTCTGTCTTCTGGCAGATGGGTAGGGGCTGTTGCTGTGGCTTTACTCATAAAGCGTCTGCACACAGCGCATTTTCTTATTACTGATTTTACAGTTCTTCGCGCAGATATTATCCAGAACTCCTCTCTGAGCATACTCAACAGTGTCTGAACACCAGCATGTGAATTGTGGGTATGTAATTCCCATATCAGGCACTCTACGACATGGTGCTTAGGTGGTAGTAAAATCGGAAACCTGAATGCATAAGTGTCTTCTCTTTCAATTATTTTGGTTTTAACTCTAACAAGTTTATTTTCATCCATGACTGTGATAAGACCCTTAATGGACTCTCCAGTCACTGGAAAACTCTCCACTTGAATAATAGAAAAAAGTTTCAATTTTGATTTTTGGAACTCTGAAGCTGATAGGAATGGCTGGCCATTCAGTGCTCCCCCTCGACAACTCTGAATAAATCTCATTACCCAACCTAAAACTCGCACCATTTTAGAGAATTTAGAAAATTTCTTATACCATTTTTCACCGACCTCTGTTGTGACATTAGTATTTACACTTAAGTCAATAACTCTCTTTCTTTTAATTTCTGCTGCAACTGACTCCTCGTCTGGCAAAACTTCAGAGTCAGGCCATGATTCAGGAGGAAGTCTCAGAAATTCGGGTCCCTCCCACCAATCACACTGCAACCAATGTTTAGGCGTACAGCCACGGGAGGCTAAGTCAGCGGGATTCAATTTGCCTGGTATATGTCGCCAGCATTCTCCTTTCGACAAACTTAAGATCTCTTTTACTCTGTTATTCACGAATACACCCCAACTCTCATCTCGTTGTATCCAACAAAGTGCCACAGTGGCATCTGTCCAGTAAAAGGTTGGAACGTCAGTTAAGAACAGGGCTGCACTTACATATTTTGCCAAACGTGCACCCAAAACACAAGCTAATAATTCTAATCGTGGTATTGTTATCCTTTTCAATGGCGACACGCGTGTTTTTGCTGCAACAAATTTCACAGATACATTTTTGTCACTTTTACTTCTCAAATAAATAACCGTGGCATATGCCCTTTGGCTGGCATCGCAAAAAACGTGCATTGACCACGAATCTTTGTTTCCATATCCTATTCTACGAGGCAATTTAAGCTGAGAAATACCAGAGAGTTCTCTATACCATTTTAAGAATCGATTTTTCAGGTCATCTGGTAGAGGTAAATCCCAATTTGTTTTAGTTGCCCAGGCCTCTTGAAGTATTAATTTCCCAGGTAACATTACTGGTGCAATAAAACCTAGCGGATCAAAAACAGAGTGAATTAAAGAAAGTAATTTTCTTTTTGACAAATCTTCTACGCTAATATCATTTTTGACTGGAATGAAAAGTTTGTCCTCTCTGCGGTCCCATTGTAGACCTAAAACCGGTGAGACCGTATCGCAAGGGTTATCTAATAACTTATTTCCACTTGTTGGACCAAATGTCCAAAGACGCAGTTCCATTTTGGCCTCTGCCATAATCTCAGTTGATTGACTCATAAATAATTCTAATTCTTCTTTATTATCAACTGAGGTCACACAGTTGTCGACATAAAATGAATCAGCTAACTTTTTCGCCACACTTTCATATTTTGGTGCGACGTTTGACAAATGATGTGAAATGACTGATGCCAATAGGTATGGGCTACTAGTTACCCCAAAAACCACTCTTTTATGCCGAAATTCTTTAATTTTGTCATTTACCCACCAAAGAAATTTCAAATAATTTTGATCTTCCCTCTGTATGCCAATCTGCAAAAATGCTCGTCTTATATCGGAAGTTACGCCAATCGATTTTTCTCTAAAACGCATTAAAATAGCTGGGATTTCTTCTACTAGGTTAGGACCTTTCATCAAATAATCATTTAGAGAAAATGAACTACCCGATTTACATGAGGCATCGAAAACTGGTCTAATTTTGGTGGTTAGACTATCTACTTTGATAACTGGATGATGTGGCAGAAAATGTCCTACTTTACTATTTTCAGATTCTGGAATTATCTCCACAACATCTTCAGAAAGCCACTCACTAAATACCTTATCATACTCATTAAAACTATTTAATTTTCTCAATTTTCGCGTGGTGGAAAATAATCTCTTTTCTGCAATATGCCTGTTAGAGGGAAGGTCAACTGGGAAATTTTGGACCCAAGGTAAACTCACGCAATATCTACCATCTTCGGCTCGGTAAAGATTCTTCAAAAATTGTTCCTGTGCCAACTGATCTTCTATATCCTTAGAAAATGTCTGCGCCTCATCCCTAATACCGATGGATTCTAAATCCCACATATCAGAAACTTTCATATTTTGAACAAGGAGGTTGGTCACTAGCATGGACTGGGTACCCTCAAAACTTTGGACACGAAAATTATTCTGTTCCCCACACAAGGTCCACCCCAATTTGGTATTAATAGCTGTCAGACCTCCCTTTAATTGAACTACTTCACCAGTGAGAATTTGTCCATAAATATCACTTCCTATTAGAATCTCAATTTCAGGATAATCATCGCCTATATCTGAAATCCAAATTTTATGCCTTTTTAATTCCCCCAATAACGGACCTTTAGATATGCGTGGTATTGTCCCGCAAATAGTATCTTGTTCGAGAAAATTGAACCGATGTTCATTGCTCTTCCCAACGGGTCTAAGTCTCATACTATATCTATTATGACATTTTGATTCAGTTCTAGCTCCCCCAAACAGCGTATGAGTTAAATTCTCAGTGGAAATAATTTTCAAATTTAAGGCTTCGGCGGTGGATCTTAAAACATAAGATCTCTGCGATCCACAATCCAAGAGACACCTAACCTTTTTTCTCAGACCACCTGAGACTACTTCAACTATTAATGTCATGAGAATGACCTCTTTCATACATGAAGGAGTAGACACAGTACTCTGTACAGCAATTGACCCTTTTTCACTAACTATTGTCTCGTCCTTATTCTCTGGAGCCTCCGGGCATAAAATTATGGGATGAGAACGCTTACAAAGACGACACTGAATAAATTGTTTACATTGCTTCGCAAAATGACCAGATTTAAGGCAACGTAGGCAGCATTTTAACTCTTTTAATTTATTAAATTTCTCTTTTAAAGATAAAGACCGAGCTTTGAAACATTCTTTACTTTCATGATTTTTTCCGCAAAAGACACATGATAACTCCTTAGTAGCTACCAAACCAGCAGCACTCGCAATAGGTTTTTTATTTTTGAATTTAATCTCTTTAGGCCGCTCTTCACGCGAGGGTGTCGTAACTTCAAACCCAGAACGCGCGAGTTTAACTCTTTGTTCACCCTCGACTTCTTTACGCAAAAACTGCAAGAGATTTGAGAGACGGGATCCCTCATTACTAAATAGAATGCTCCTCTGCCATACCCTAATCATCTCAGCGGATAAACAAGACTCAACCATGGGATATAGCCAAGCACCATTGGAGTCTGGGTTTATGCCCAATGACTCGAGAGCTCGGAGGTGGGACTCAATTTTGTCAAACAGTGACACCAGAGATAGCTTATCTTTGCCCTGTGAGCGTACATTTTGAATAATTAATTTCAGTAACTCTCTCACATAAATTTCAGTTAAAATTTCCTTATTTCCGAAACGCTCCTCAAATGCCGCAATAGCTTTCGGATAATTTTCCTCTGTTAATGGGTAACTTTCAATTAACTCACACGCCCTAGTTCCGGGTAACATGGATTGCGTTAAATAATGGAATTTATCTACGGCATCAAGATCCTTATCTTCGTGAATTTTTTTGAACTGACCCCAAAACGAAAGATAATTTATTAACTGACCATCAAATTTTTTGATCTCGATTTTTGGTAACTTATACCTCTTTTCATTGAGATTAATACTACTATCTGGTGTTACAGCAAAAACATTAACTTTTGAATCCATAAGATTAATTTTTTCCTTTACTCGTCGGCTAAGCGAAATAAATTCATCAGAATATTCCTCACAAGCTATAACTTCCGTTTCCAGATCCTCATCGGAAGTTTTCCCTTTTATCAATAAATCCAGTAATTCCGAATCGTGAACCTTTAATTCGCTTACTGATGTTTGTAACTTTACAAATTTATCTTCTAAAACGGACCTATCGGGTTGTTCCTTCTCTAACTCTTCTTTTATCACATTAGCCGTTCTAGTAAAAGCAGTACGTGCAATGGCACGTTTCTTCTTCGATAACTCAACACTCATTTTTTATTTACTGAATGTCCTAGAATGCCTAACACAAATTTTAAATTTAAACTAAAATGTTCTTAAAACTCTAATATTTTTTAACTCAAACTTCAAATAGTTTAAACTGTAACTCAAATTTAAACCCTAACTAAATTATTTAAGAACAAAACTCAGTTTAATTTAAAACAAAACTCAAATTTTAAAACCATAACTAAATTATCCAAGAACAAAACTCAATTTAATTCAAAACCAAACTCAAATTTTAAAACCATAACTAAATTATTTGAGAACAAAACTCAAATTTTAAAACCATAACTAAATTATTTAAGAATAGAACTCAATTTTTAAAACCATAACTAAATTATTTAAGAATAGAACTCAATTTTTAAAACCATAACAAAATGATTTAAACCAGAATTCAATTAATGCAAAACCGAAACTGATTTTTAAAACCAAAACTCAAACAGCAATTGAATGATTTAAAATTAAAACTCAATATTAAATCATAACTGAAATAATGTAAAACCAAAACTCAAATTAAATTCAGTCACAATTTAAATATTCTTAAAATAACATTACTCAAATCATTCTAATGCAATAACCTTTTTTGTTCTCAAATAATCACAAAAACATTAACTCAATTTAATAAATAAATAAAATGATATAACCTTTAAAAATATCAAAACAAAAAGTATTAAAAGCATAACCTTTAATTATATAACTCAACTGACTCAGTAAATAAGAATATAAAATGTCACAAGGAAAGAACTGAAACAGCCACCATTCCCATCTCTGCTTATTCATTCGCATATTCAATAAAAATTAAATAGTTTAACCATTAATTTTAACCTTTAATAATATTATGAACACTCTAATTATTTATATTAATCATCAAATTATATTACTATTTCATAATGTTCTTAAAAACGAAAACGAAACCTCTAAAACAGAACAAAAACAAAAATAATCATTACTGTTAATTTTCAAAGATCCTGATAGCGGACGCCAGAACTTGTTGGAACTAAAAGAAAACTTTAATATTAATTTAATTTTTACCCGCGTTAAAAAATCAGAATTTTATTATTCCAACAAGTAAAACTCGGTCGCCTATCAGACGACTATAGCAGGCTCTTTGAAAACTTGAAACTTATTTATATTTCAAAGAATATATACATTTTATTTTACTTTTATTTTTCTAGTGGAGAAATTATTCCAGTAAACCAAAATATCCATACAAAAGGTTCTTACCTTGACCAGAGATGTGGACGGCAGCGGAGAAAATATCACTTTTCAGACACAAAGAAATTCACTATCTTGACATTTCACATTTTTTAATCCGTTCAGACACACCAAAAACTATTTACACTTTTTACATAATTTAAACATAAATTGGTTTATGACCTATTTTTTGGCCCGTTATTTCTTCTGAAAAACTACATCATAAAATTTCACAAGTGACATTCGAATCAAAAAACTCACTTCACTACCCATTTTATATCACATCTCCTTTTTTTTGAAGCAAAAGCGCCCTCTATTGTGGACTTTCTCAAATAATTTTACCTTTTTCGCAACACCATTGAATAACATTGCGGAAGCTGGAGAGAAGGAAGGATTGCACGCTGGCGCCCTCTGTAAACATTAGAAAACAACATCACAAAATTTCAGCGTTACCTTCTTCTCCTGTCTTTTTACTCCGTGGATAAATGTTATCGTTAAAAAAAAAAAAAAAAAAAAAAAAAATCTTGTAAATCGATGCTAAACGAATTAAACTGGCATGGTAGAAAAGGTAATAAATTTGGGGACATTTAGGTATCCCTTTAACAAATGAACTAGGGACGATTTTAATGAATTTTCCGTTGAAGTTTATTTTCATGAAAATTTAAATTTAAATTAAAGTATTTCATTACTCGAATTCCCTTATTTTGATAAATAAAATTATACCATTTAAAAAAAAATAAAGAACACTCTTTTATTGAAAAATGAACGAATAAATGTTTTAGAAATCTATTACATACTTTTAAATCTTTATTAAAAAAAAATTAATTGTTGCCACTCGACATTATACAAATACATCCAAATCCTGTGTCACATACACGGAGTAAAAAGACTTAATATTACTCCGTGGTCACATACGATAGTTTTGTATAAGTAGAGATTTTTTGTTTGCCCTTGGAACCTGCCCCTGATGGGAAAAATGCCTGGAAACACTTGTATCTAGTATTGTCATTGATTATGAAGTCGTATGCGAAATTTCAGGTTCCTTGGACGACAGAAGTTGCCGAAAATTGAATTGCAAAATTCCGTTATATACATTAATAGTTGCATCATATCAAGTTAATAAAAGTGTGTTAATTAAAAACCTTGTTAAACGCTTTAATTAATCATTTAAAAATATAAAATTAAAATAATACGTCAATCTTAATACAAATATTGTTTGTGGTGAATAGTTTAGAATGTCAGTTTAGGCAAGAATTTAAAATTTATGACTGAGAGTAATACATTACAGCTTTCTTTGACTTTTTATCTTGTCGAAACAAGATATTGGTCTGTGAAGAGACATGAGGTTTTCGCGTGGAAAGAAAATATAATGACGCCAAAGCTGCCTTTCTCCATCTCCAAGCTCGCCAAATTTTGTCGCCAAGTCAAAAATTTCGTCGTCAACTATCAACTTTTGCCGCCAAATCACAAATTTCATTGCTAAGTTGCAAGTTTTGTCACCAAAATCTCGCCAAATCATACAATTTACTAAATTCATAACAATTAACATTGAAATTCAGCGGTGCCAAATGGTCAAATGTTAACTAATGTTAATGTTAATGTTCCGGCTTATGTGAACCAAAACAGTTTCACTTTACAATTTTTACTCATCTGACAATAAGAATCACAAAAACACAATACAAAACTTTCAATAATTCAATAAAAATTACAATGAAATAACTATCCAAAAACCGCTACCACTTATCTGTATTTGACTTGACCATAACAACGCCAGGCTTACCAGAACCAGTAAGATTACAAGTGCATTTTCACGTTTCTATTACTTTTTATTTTAAAAGAAAGATATTGTACAACAGTTATATGGATTTTAAATAAAAAATATAATTTTGATTAAGCTTGGATGGGGAGGGGGGTGTAGCCCAATAGCCCCCTCCGGGATTCACCATTGCTGGGATTGTATATCTTTAAGGCTTTTATTTGTTGAATGATTATGAGCTTGAATTTTAAAAAATTGAAACATTTACAAACCAATAAATTTAGCCTAAAATTTTAAGTAGAATGAATAAAACCCTTTTGTAGTTGAAAATTAAATTTCTTGAAAACAGAATAGCGACGTAAATAATGCAATGTGTGGGAACAAAGCCATTGGCTAGGTATTAATGCATATGTAAAATTTCTTTACAATTGTAACATTAACGTAAAGGAATCTACCTTTGCCTTTAAGCTTGCCGAAAAGGGTTTTTTTTTATTCGTGTGATTCGCACTACAAATTATGAAAAGATTGAAATGAAGTTTTGCCATCTGAGTTTCATACTTTAGTTAATTTTAAAACATCTAATTGTCGTATCGAAAAACTGTTTACACCCTAGGATTCAGAAAAATCACCTCTTTCATTTGGTACTGAATTTGTAACGATAGGTCTGATACTTCTAATTTATTTACCCCTTTTTCCGTTTTTCCGTTGCCACTTAAATTTCATACTTTAGTTATTTTTTAAAAATCTAATTGTCGCATCGAAAAACTGTTTGCACCCCTGGATTCAGAAAAATCACCCCTTTCATTCGGTATCAAATTTATAACTATAGGTCTGATATTTCTAATTTATTTTACCCTTTTTCCGTTTTCAACCCAGATTCGATATGGAACAGCTTTAGTATTGGATCCCTTTGGCAAAATTTGAAATTCGGCACCGAAGTAGCTCGGACGTTTCTCGCCAAGATCTTTAATTACACAATTGAGATAGCCAATTCAATTCATCGCAAAAATGGCTTAAAATATTTAAAGTCACCAAAGGGTTCCCATACTAAAGCTGTGCTTTTTGTATTTATTTATCTATATTAATAAAATCAGAGTTTTGTCTGTAAATTTGTCGGAATCGAAAAATTTTGCGATATCTTCACGTTTCACACCCCATGAAAGCCGAAAATGACTTCAGAAAATTTTGCCTGTGTGTGTGTGTGTGTGTGTCTGTGTGTGTGTCATCGTGTCCGAATGTCGCTTTTTTTGTCCGGGCATCACTTGAGAACGGCTGGACGGAATTCAACGACGCTTGGCAGGAATTTAGGTCTTCATCCAACTTAAAATTATATCTATCAACTTTTCAGAAATTTCCCCCCGTTCCCCCCCTAGGGGGTAAAAGACTAAAACACGTTTGTCCGGGCATCACTCGAGAACGGCTGGACGGAATTCAACGGCGCTTGGCAGGGATTTAGGTATTCACCCAACTTAAAATTATATCCATCAACTTTTCAGAAATTCTCCCCCGTTCCCCCCTGGGGGGTAAAAGACTAAAACACGTTTGTCCGGGCATCACTCGAGAACGGCTGGACGGAATTCAACGGCGCTTGGCAGAAACTTAGGTCTTCACCCAACTTAAAATTATATCTATAGAAATTTTCAAAATTCTGATTAGTGTTTAAATTGTGGGTAAAAAACGCCTGCGCATGCGCCATAAATATTTTTTCACTAAAACGCTTTGAATGGAAAAATAAAATGCAAAAATAAATTTTTAAGATAAAGACTTTTTTCATTCGCGTGAATCGCACTACAAATTATGAAAAGATTTAAATGAAGTTTTGCCATGTGAGTTTCATACTTTAGTTAATTTTAAAACATCTAATTGTCGTATCGAAAAACTGTTTACACCCCAGGATTCAGAAAAATCATCTCTTTAATTTGGTACTGAATTTGTAACGATAGGTCTGATACTTCTAATTTATTTTCCCCTTTTTCCGTTTTTCCGTTGCCACTTAAATTTCATACTTTAGTTATTTTTTTAATATCTAATTGTCGCATCGAAAAACTGTTTGCACCCCTGGATTCAGAAAAATCGCCTCTTTCATTTGGTACCAAATTTATAAATATAGATCTGATATTTCTAATTTATTTTACCCTTTTTCCGTTTTCAACCTAGATTCGATATGGAACAGCTTTAGTATTGGATCCCTTTGGCAAAATTTGAAATTCGGAACCGAAGTAGCTCGGACGTTTCTCGCCAAGATCTTTGATTGCACAATTGAGATAGCCAATTCAGTTCATCGCAAAAATGGCTTAAAATATTTAAAGTCACCAAAGGGTTCCCATACTAAAGCTGTGCATTTTGTACTTATTTATTTATATTTTCTATTAAAGACTTCTGTGGTCACGAAATTTGGTGCGTAAATTGTTTTTTTGCATCCGGCACTTATTGTAACTGGATTTCACGAAATTCGAAATCTCCCCCCCCCCCCTTCTCGGAGTCGGAGGGCAATAAACGGTATAACTTCTGTATAACCCCACAGCTGAATTTGGCGATTTTTCTTTGGCGTTGTTTTGAAGGATAACGATGTCGTTCTGGACTGTTTGCGATATAATATGGCAGCCTAATATTTTGCTTATTTTGGATTTGTGATTTAGATTATGATTTTATCATTTATCATATATGATTTATGATTTTTAGATTTATGATTTAGCCATAATCGCCAACAAAAAAAATCGCCAAATATCGTTGTGGGTTTATACTGAAGTCGTTCCCAATAAACATGTGTAAAAACATGTTTTTACGTTTGAATTCGCTTTGAATTATCTTAGAATGGCGAATTTTGGTGTGCGGATATTGATTAAGTGTACGCATTATGTACATTAGTGGGATTTTGCAAAACTTCGAACTCACCCGCTGAGGGTGGGGAAGTAAGAAGTGGGTAAGTTGTGCCGAAGACAGTGGGGACCCAGACTCCTCACATTGGGAGCGAGAAAACCGCTACCAATCACAGCGAGAACTTAGGTTATTAATAAAGATATGGCATTTTGACAACTCATTTAAGTTTAATGTCCAGCGAAGCGGGCAAAGCCTGCTAGTTTATAATATTTTCTATTAAAGACTTCTGTGGTCACGAAATTTGGTGCGTAAATTGTTTGTATGCATCCGGCACTTATTGTAACTGCATTTCACGAAATTCGAAATTCCCCCCCCCCCCCACCTTCTCGGAGTCGGAGGGCAATAAACATGTGTAAAAACATGTTTTTCAGTTTGAATTCGCTTTGAATTATCTTAGAATGGCGAATTTTCGTGTGTGGATATTTATTAAGTGTACGCATTATGCACATTAGTGGTATTTTGCAAAACTTCGAGCTCACCCGCTGAGGGTGGGGAAGTAAGAAGTGGGTAAGTTGTGCCGAAGACAGTGGGGACCCAGACTCCTCACGTTGCGAGCGATTAAACCTCTACCAATCACAGCGAGAACTTAGGTTATTAATAAAAATATGGGATTTTGACAACTTATTTAAGTTTAATGTCCAGCAAAGCGGGCAAAGCCTGCTAGTCTATATTAATAAAATCAGACTTTTGTCTGTAAATTTGTCGGAATCAAAAAATTTTGCGATATCTTCACGTTTCACACCCCATGAAAGCCGAAAATGACTTCAGAAAATTTTGCCTGTGTGTGTGTGTGTGTGTGTGTGTGTGTGTGTCATCGTGTCCGTCGCTTTTTTTGTCCGGGCATCACTTGAGAACGGCTGGACGGAATTCAACGGCGCTTGGCAGGAATTTAGGTCTTCACCCAACTTAAAATTATATCTATCAATTTTTCAGAAATTCCCCCCCGTTCCCCCCTGGGGGGTAAAAAAATAAAACACGTTTGTCCGGGCATCACTCGAGAACGGCTGGACGGAATTCAACGGCGCTTGGCAGAAACTTAGGTCTTCACCCAACTTAAAATTATATCTATAGAAATTTTCAAAATTATGATTAGTGTTTGAATTGTGGGTGAAAAACGTCTGCGCATGCGCCATAAATATTTTTTCACTAAAACACTTTGAATGGAAAAAATAAAAATAAATTTTTAAGTTAAAGACTTTTTTATTCGCGTGATTTCGCACTACAAATTATGAAAAGATTGAAATGAAGTGTTGCCATCTAAGTTTCATACTTTAGTTAATTTAAAAAAATCTAATTGTCGTATCGAAAAACTGTTTACACCCCAGGTTTCAGAAAAATCACCCCTTTCATTTGGTACTGAATTTGTAACGATAAGTTTGATACTTCTAATTTATTTTTCCCTTTTTCCGTTTTTCCGTTGCCACTTAAATTTCATACTTTAGTTATTTTTTAAAAATCTAATTGTCGCATCGAAAACCTGTTTGCACCCCTCGATTCAGAAAAATCGCCCCTTTCATTTGGTATCAAATTTATAAATATAGGTCTAATATTTCTAATTTATTTTACCCTTTTTCCGTTTTCAACCCAGATTCGGTAGAAGGTGTTATATTTATATATATGCATTTATATATTTTTTTAATTTCCAGAAATAAAATGAAATATTTTTAATTTCACGTGAGTAATAATAAAAATTAGAGAGAAAAATACGTACAAAAGTTGGTGATTTTTTTTTTTTTTTTTTTTTTTAATGAGGAATTTTCACGTGGATAAATATTTTCATAGAGATATTTGGCATTAGTTTAATATTTTTATTTAATTAAGCAGTACTTCAAAGCGAGTACAATATTAAGCGGCACAGCATAATACAAAATAATGTCCGCTTACTGCAGCGCCAATTGCTATTAGCGGTCGGGCGGCAAATAAAAACAATCGTTGGAAAGGATTGCGATTCAGTCAAAACATGTACCACATTTGGCAAGTTAGCTTTTTCTTAAATCGCCAAGATTTAATCGCCAATTTTGTTTGTTGTTTTTCTCGGACCTCGGTTTCTTGTTGCTTGTTGTGTGAGACGGAAGAAGAAGAGTCTGTTCAAGCGTACAAATTTGATGTATACGCCGTAGAAAAAATTATGGAATAAAGTTGAACTTTTACAACAAAGTTTAATTTTAGGAAAACGTAAACAAATGATAAAAAGCTTGCTTTGATAGAAAGATTGTTTTGTATGATGGTTTTTAAATGCAAAATTATGAATTAACACCATTTAAAAACATATTAGAATATTTGAGATACATGAAAACTTTTAGTAAATTTAATAAGAATGAATCAGTTTTAGATGAGGTTCCGTTTTCAAATGGAATATTTTTAAAAATAACACATACTTAGTGTTTAGGTAATTTTAAAAAGCATTAAATCTGTGAAAGTGTTATAAGGTAAAGACACCAGGGAAATATTTATTGCCACAAATGTGCTTTTGTCTTTTAAAATCGAACTGAGAATTCTAAATAAAATGTTAAAAACAATGAGTCAAAGTAACATTTTACAATTTATTGTGTAGCCTACTGTAATGTGTAGATTATATATTTTTTTCTTCGCTCAACAATTTTAAATATTAAGTACTTTCATTTTCATCATTAAAAAGAAGTTAAAAAAAAAAAAAAAAATAGCGTTAAGATGATAATAATAATAACTTTAACATCTTTGGAGACAAACTTGTTAAAGGACTAAATAAAGTTACATATTTAAACACAAATATTTAAAAGCACTCAATTCAATTATGAAAGAACAACAATCTAAAATCACATTAGTATTTTATTTTAGATGTGAATGTAATTGATTAATATTCAACACATTTTAATGATAAAAATATGATTATTATTTAACATATGCAAAACTAATTATATTTTTTAAGTTGTTTTAAAATGATACCAAAATATTGCAAGAAAAGTAAATAATTATACTTCTAATCAAAGCGAACGAATCAAAACAATGTAAACGTAAACTTGTATATTAACCGAATACGCCAAGTCGCTGGGCCAAGATTTTTCCGGTAACCATAAAGTGTGACATCGTTTGTTTACATTTGCCGCCCGTAATGGCCGACATTGGGAGGACATCTATCTCCATAGGAGTTGAGCTGCTTACTATTGTACGTGCTTTGCAGTACTTTTCTTTCCTGCAGTAAAACAAAATTTTTTGTTGTTATTATGTACCTTATGAGGTTCTTTTATGTTTTCCCCTTAATTGTAAATGATTATTATTTGGATTTTATTAAGATTTTTTATTTTTATTTTGTAAATATCAGAAAAGAGTTTTTATTTTATTTTATTATTTTATTTTATTTTATTTATTTATTTATTTTGTGTATGGAACAGCTTTAGTATTGGATCCCTTTGGCAAAATTTGAAATTCGGAACCGAAGTTGATCGGAAGTTTCTCGCCAAGATCTTTAACTGCACAATTGAGATAGCCAATTCAGTTCATCGCAAAAATGGCTGAAAATATTTAAATTCACCAAAGGTTTCCCATACTAAAGCTGTGAGTTTTGTATTTATTTATTTATAATATTTTCTATGAAAAGACTTCTGTGGTCACGAAATTTGGTGCGTAAATTGTTTGTTTGCATCCGGCACTTATTGAAACTGGATTTCATGAAATTCGAAATCCCCCCCCCCCTTCTCGGAGTCGGAGGGCAATAAACGGTATAACTTCAGTATAACCCCACAGCTGAATTTGGCGATTTTTCTTTGGCGCCATTTTGAAGGAAAACGATGTCGTTCTGGACTGTTTGTGATATAATATGGCAGCCTAATATGTTGTTTATTTTGAATTTATGATTTTATGTTTTATGATTTATGATTTAGATTATGATTTTATCATTTATCATATATGATTTATGATTTTTAAATTTATGATTTAGCTATAATCGCCAACAAAAAAATCGCCAAATATCGTTGTGGGGTTATACTGAAGTCGTTCCCAATAAACATGTGTAAAAACATGTTTTTCCGTTTGAATTCGCTTTGAATTATCTTAGAATGGCGAATTTTGATGTGCGGATATTGATTAAGTGTACGCATTTTGTACATTAGTGGGATTTTGCAAAACTTCGAACTCACCCGCTGAGGAAGGGGAAGTAAGAAGTGGGTAAGTTGTGCCGAAGGCAGTGGGGACAAGACTGGATATTGATTAAGTGTACGCATTATGTACATTAGTGTGATTTTGCAAAACTTCGAATTCACCCGCTGAGGAAAGGTAAGTAAGAAGTGGGTAAGTTGTGCCGAAGACAGTGGAGACCTAGACTCCTCACTTTGCGAGCGAGAAAACCTCTACCAATCACAGCGTGAACTTATGTTATTAATAAAGATATGGGATTTTGACAACTCATTTAAGTTTAATGTCCAGCGAAGCGGGTAAAGCATGCTAGTTACTTATATATACATAAGAAAATATTGGTTTCGTAAAATTTTTCAACGTTTTTGATGGATTTTCATGTTTACAGATGTCCTGAAAACGACATGAACATTTTTAGAAAATGCCTATCTGTTTACCATAAATTTTGTGATATAAAGCTGTATCACAAACCAGTGAACAGAAACTAACCAAACTTGATATTTGGTTGGATTTTCACTTAATCTGGTGCTAATTGCATTTTTGGTTCAATTTGCTCAACATGTTGGAGCAATCAAACCCATTTTTTCATAAGTTTTCAAAATTTTCAACGTTTTTGATGGATTTTCACATTTACAGATATCCTGAAAACGACATGAACATTTTTAGAAAATGCCTATCTGTTTAC
This sequence comes from Salticus scenicus, assembly GCA_963930645.1. Classification (NCBI taxonomy): domain Eukaryota; kingdom Metazoa; phylum Arthropoda; class Arachnida; order Araneae; family Salticidae; genus Salticus; species Salticus scenicus. The sequence continues at coordinate 113,659,553 of OZ005662.1, forward strand.
CATAAATTTTGTGATATAAAGCTGTATATCACAAACCAGTGAACAGAAATTAACCAAACTTGATATTTGGCTGGATTTTCACTTAATCTGGTGCTGATTACAGTTTTGGTTCAATTTGCTCAACATGTTGGAGCAATCAAACCCATTTTTTAATAATTTTTAATATGGCGTAATAGGACACATTTCGTATAAATGTGCATAATGAAAATTATTTTTAATTTTGCAGTGAGAAATAATATACAGTATATATATATATATAATTTTTTAAAACGTAGTAAAAGCGGTGCAACAGAAGATTTAAGACTCCTGAAACCATGTAGACCAATAAGAATAAAATTTCATCAAATTAAATTTTCCTGTGAAGACTTTTTTTAATTATTAAACAGTTTTACTTTTTGATACAATAAATTTTACTTATATATGTCAATAATAATCAACCAGAAAATTGAATTGTAATTTATGGGCGTCGATTTCCTCCATACCTGGGGAGAAGTGTACCCTGAGGGATTAAAATTTGAAATATGGGTATCTTACAAAAGAACTCGTCAATACCTTTAGAACAAATGGTTGAACCATATATCTAAAATAATTATTTAACAAAGCTATCAAGTTTTTTCATTATTAAGCAAAACTATTTGATGTAACATTCACACGACTTTTTCCTACGTTTCATTTCAATACTACAATGACAGATTAAGGGGTAAGAGAAAAACTGATAGATACTGTATGAACCAGCATTAAAAATAATTTAAACTAAGTTTAGGAATAGTTTTATTTGACATATAATTATATGTGAAGGAATCTGTAGCCCCCCTCAACCCCCCCATGTGAATATAGTACCTACATTTATATAGAATTCAAAGAAGTTAAAGCGCCTGATTTAAAAAAACAAAAAAACTTTATTTACTGTATGGGCTTTTTAACGCTACTGCCCTTCAAATAATTTGAGCCATAAAGTTTGTGCGATGGTTACTTATAACATGCATATAAATTTTCAGATCAATCGGATGAGCCATTTAGACGCTATCACATTTTAAATAATTTGAGCCCATAGCCACAATGATAAAGTATTTTCTTTGTGTCCCTGTAAAAAAACTATAAGAATTAGATTCACCAAAATCTATATGGTTTGTCGGTTTGTGCGAGTGCGATCTGTAACATGCGTATGAGTTTTCAGTTCATTCAAATAAGTAGTTAAGATGCAATCACACTTTGAATAATTTGAGCCCATAGGTCATAATGATAAAGGATTTTTCGTTGTGTCCGTGTAAAAAAAACTATACGCGCTAGATTCACCAAAATGTATGCACTTCGTGTAACGGTAATCTATAGTATGTGTATAAATTTTCAGCTCAATTGAATAAGGCGTTTAGACACTATCGCAATTTAAAAAAAATTGGTCCATATAGTCCATAATGATAAAGAATTTTTCATTTGCAGCTTTTTATGATACAGGGTAATCTGTAATTAGTGTTTTTCTTCAATTTGGTCTCCTCGTGACTAAATACTTAATGGAAAGGAAATAATAAGTTTATGAATGTTTTTTGCATGTCTGAAGTTCAAGGCCAAGTATTTCCTTAGGAAATAGAAAAAATAAATGTAAATAATTATAAGATAAAAAACTTTTTATAAACCATGTTTTTAAATTTTCTGTTGAATCATAGCTATAGAACTAACTACATTAGCACTTTATCAATGCGTTTTGTCACGAAATTGTAAATAATTGTATTTATTTCTGTATAAATTCTTTCAAAGAGGCTTAGTAAGTTGATAAAATGTCAATTTTCTGCATTTCCAACTCTTTTTCCCGTTAAAATAGCTTAATTTCCCCTTTAAAATGCATTAAAAAGCTCCAATAGGCAGTATAACGTAGATAATCACCCAGATCCATTTCAGAATAGCCGTATCGACATGGTTAAAAATATGTTGAAGAAAACATTCTTTACAGGATAAGTAAGAGGAAGCAACTAGATAAACAGGTATTTTATTGTCCCCCAGCAGAGTCAACAGACTCCTGTAGGGACACCTCACCAAACCGAAAAATTAAGTGTCATAAATGTTGAAAAATAAATGTCAACAAAAATATAGATTCTCATCACATATTCAATGTTGCTCTCCCGGGAGAAAATTTTAGAACGAGACAACATATATCTAGGATAGGATAATAAATAAGTAAAAAGAAAACAAATTGACAAACATTTTGAGTGATGAGAGGGAATGCCAAAATAAGGGGAAAATTTAGACTGCAGATTAAACAAACCAAACACATGTTGTACACCAAAAATCAATTGCCAACTTATAAAATTTAGTTGTATGTATATTATTATTACTATTATCATTAACAATTAATTACCTATGAACCTAATCTCTATTCCATTGAAATATCTCCATTAAATATATTTCAAATATTTTACATTTGTTTAACATTACCCAACAAAAATAGATAGTAAACATTAAATAAAAAAATATAACACCTTGATTACTAATTTAGAAATTCAAAATATGATCTACAAGTACAAGCTTTTATATTATCATCAGAATCATAATTTTTTTTTATATATCTTGAAGAGAAGAGCACACTCGTAACACTTTGTCTGTTTACTACTTTTCTTCACAATCAAACATCTGCAACAGCGAAGGATTAATTCCACAAAGTATCGGAAGTATATATTATCGAACCACTTATCCACATTCCCAGCAATGAATAGATTTTATAAAGTCAATGTTTTTTTCTGTCCATGACTCTTAAAAAAGGTCTTTTTCGCCATGAGAATCTTAATAAAATGTTCGATGCATTCCTTTCCTTCCTCTCCCCCACGTCACCAAAGTACCGAGGGGAACTGGCACGCACCAAGGATTTATAGCGTAGATAATCACCCAGATCCATTTCAGAATAGCCGTATCGACGTGGTTAAAAATATGTTGAAGAAAACATTCTTTACAGGATAAGTAAGAGGAAGCAACTAGATAAACAGGTATTTTATTGTTGGTATCATGAAAACAGTCATTTTCAAAAATCTATTACATTTTGACAATTACTGATAAAGAGATGAATCCCGTACGATAAATGGGACGGGAGGAGAGGAGGAGACGAATAAAAAAACACGTCTTACACCAACAAAGTCAAAATCGAAAAGATTCATTAGATCTGCCAGTTTCGGAGAACGTAAAGTGCAACCCCAAAAGGTTGGCATCGTTAAAATTCAGCCAAAAGAATGCCAAGCTGTTTCTTTGTCCTCCTAACATTTTAATACAAAATTTTGAATAAAAAATTTCGTTACAAAATTTAGATCGACTTGGCATTAAAAAGGATCGCCAGCTGTCAATCACTTCAATGTACTTAACCGACAGTTTTAATAGACGCCACTTAGACGGGGAAAACCCATTATAAATCTAATTTTAGAACTATAATGACCTGCTTGAATTAATAATAGCTTTTAAGGTAAACACAAGGATAATAAATATGAACTGAAATGACTATTTTTATTTTATTAATAGCTATTTATGCTAGAAATACACTGATAACGACTTTTTAAATTACATTCTCAAAATAAATAATTATAGCTAAATTGATTTAATCCTTTCGGGGAATAAGTATAAACACAATTACTTTTCAAAAACCCCGATATAAAAATTGCTTTATTTTATTCCGAGAGCAATGTGTTTGTAACTATTAAAGGACAAAGGAACTCTATTAAATGAAAGATTTTGATCTGTAAATAAAACGGGAAATTCTATATAATTAATTAATTGAATTACATAAATTTAAAAAGATTCTTTTTATATTATCTATATTAATCCCTCCTTTTTGTTATATATTAAATTTGAATAAATGAACTTTTAAAGAACATATGTGTGAACACACACAGGCAGGTAATGGATTTGGCGCCAAATTTGGCGAGTTTTTTAGCGAGAAAATCCTTATTATCGATATTCCAAAGATGGACGTTCTAATCATGTGATTGGTTAAAGAGTTACGGGAAATTTGAATTAAAAAAAAAAAAAGTTGGTTTTAAAAATAAAATATCAATCCTTTCAGAACAGCATATATTTGCATCATGAACTACATTAGCACTTTATCAATATGTAGAAAATCTTTAAAGTGATAATGACGTCAATTTTTGCCAGATGCATAATTTAACTTTTCACAATTTCCTAGCGCTCACGTTTAATTATGTATTTATTTTTATGTCGAAAGAAAATGAAGTCATAATTTTTTTTTTTTTTTTTGGCAGCAATTAAATTATAGTTAATATTTTAATGACTATTTTTATTGCTATTAGGAGCTTATTATTTTCATATTTTAATTAATTAAAAAAAAAACTATTCAAAAATTTAAAAATCTGACTTTGAAGTATTGTGTTGTCAACGGGTTCTGCGCTACTGTGAAAGTTTCAAATGTCTAGCTAGTAGGTTAGTTAAAAATAGATTGCAAGATTTGTACCGGAAAAACAAACAAACAAGAATAGAAAATAAAAACATGGTAAAAAAAAAAAAAAAAAAAAAAAGTTTTAATAAATTGATCACCTATTGTATTTAAGCCACATAAATTTTCTTTGTTTCATCTGCCTTTTATTACATTCTGTTATCCATATATTATTAGAGGATTTATTGTTCAGGATCAAATTTTCAAAAGTGTATTTTTGCTATAATTACTAGTGATGGCACGAAGCACAGTTTGACCGAAGCGCCGAATACCGAAGCTTCGGCCAACTAATCACCGAAACTTCGGCCGAAGCTCCGGCATCATTCTGGGATTGTTTTGCAGAAATCACAAACAATGAATTACTCACAGAACACTCTGAAAATTCATCGGCTAAAGAGCTGGATGTATCTATAAACAATCCGCTTTTAAATAGAACACATTGTCTGTTGGAATTGGTGGAGATGGAGAGAGAATAAAAAAATATTTCCCAGATTATCTGATTAGGCCATATGCTATTTATCTGCTCCAAGTAGAAGTATGTATAGAGAAAGGTTATTTTCTGAAGCTGAAAATATGTATGAGAAAAAAAGGAATAGAATTCTTCCTAAAAATGCAAAAACATTGAATTTTTTGCATCATAATTTAAAATTGTGTGATGAATGATAAAATGAAGTAAGGTTAATTAACCTTGTATGTAATATGATGAAAATAAACATAAAAAACAATTTACAGTATGTCAGTTATTAACCTAGAAAACATTTTATCATGTGATAATAACTAATCTAGAATAAATTTTATAACTTTAATTATCATGAATAAATATTTAGAATTTAGATCTAGGGCGGATGTGCAAGTAATATAGGCACCCTCCTCATATTCTGGTTTATAAAAAATTAATAAAAATTCAGCTTTTATTTATTCTTCAACAAATCTCTGCATGTTTTTTAATTCTAGGTTATTGTTAATTGTGATTATTGTTATTGACTATATTGTTAATTTGGATTATTGACTATATATGACTATGACTAAGTTTCAAAGCTGGAAATATTTAAAGAATGTTTCATGCAATATTTTAATAGCTTCATTTTAAAGCAACTAAAACTGTTCATATAATTTAATTGTTAACTAAATATAATGTAATGTAACTTATTTCTTAGCAGCTTCCAATTTAAATAGAATATATTATTAATTGTTGTATGATTTATGGTTCCAAAGAGTCAATGCACACAAACTTTTAAATTAAATGTAAATATCTACTATGTTTTATTATAAGGTACCATTGTGCATAACTTAAATGACAATATTTTATATAATAATAATTGTTAAAAGAATATTCACAACATAAATTGTTATAGGCCGAATCACGCTCATTATTCGGCCAGGCCAAAGCTTCGGTAAGGTGGCCGAAGCTTCGTTCCATCTCTAATAATTACATGTTTTAAAGTCCTCTAAATATATAAAACAGGTTATTAGCAATTTGCCTGTGTGTGTGTATGTTAGCATATTTCTAAAACACATACTGGTAAAAAGCCTAAAATCAAATCTGTATTCCACATTTTTTACAGAGGTCACATTAATGGTCTGTGTACATATAGATTCAGAAGAATTCAAATACATTATATGTATATGGGCAGAATTAGCACATTTTAACATTTTTAAACTGAAATAAATAAAATGAAAATAACACTTTTTTATAAGCATGTTCCTATAAGAAACACTCATCATTCATTTAGAGAGCCACAAAGAAACATGAGACAGATTAGGGACTACGATTGGAAATGGCTTGAAATGCATTTCAAATATTATACTATGCATTTTTTTTTTTTTTTTTTAATGCTAAATTTAAATACATTATGGGATGTGTATATAATTTATAGACAATATGCAGAACTTCAAAAATTAGTCTACTACAATTTTGACTATTGAATCTAAATGTAACTGGTGGAAGCGCTTTATTAAATTAAGCCATATCAATGAAATATGCTTAAAAATGATAATTAATTTCTCTTACCCATATGGTAAACAAGTATTGTTTTGGAGTCCAATACATAAAGCAGAGTTTTTGCAGTAATTATATATTTTGAGGTACGAAAATCAGGTTTTCAGAATATGGTCTTTATCTTTATGCACATCCTTGTAATGAACGTAACTTAAAAACAAGTAACTGAAGAAAATTTATTATTATTTATTATTATTATTATTATTATTATTATGTATATCATTTGAAAATGCCACTTGAAAATTTTGACTAAGATTGAAAACATGGTTCATACACTTAGGAGTAAAAAAAATTCAAGGACTTTCCAAGTACTTTTCAAGCACTTTCAACCAAGATTTTAAATGCGTCCACACACACACACCTATTTTTTGGGGGGGAAAGGGGGGATTACCTACTTAAAAACCCAATATCAAATATGTTTATTTTTTAACATAACTAGGGGGCTCTGCCTCCTGCTTGCTCCACTTACCTAAGACTACTATATAACAGGCTGAATCATTCGCCGCCATTTGTACGTCAAGTCCGTCATTGCTTAACTTAAGATTACAATATAATAGTATTATTTTGTCTCATATAATAATCTTATATGGTAGTTCGTCACTGCCAAACCTAAAACTATTATATAATAATCTTATATAATCTCATATAATAGTCATATACAATATTCTTAGTTTTAGCAATGACGGACTTGACGTACAAATGGCGGCGAATGATTCAGCCTGTTATATAGTAGTCTTACACTTACCAATCCCCGACTCACCTTCCTTTATTAACCCCTGCAGTGCTCTTTCTACCTGTTTGCTGCTTTCCCATGTAATAAATAGGAATATACGAGTAAATAGTGCATTTCATAAAACAAAAGCAGAAAAATATTATAGAAATCCCCATATTCAATGCCAGATTGAACTACATAACATTTAATAGCACTTAATAAAATATAATTATAATTAATATTAATAGACTGTTGGAGAACTATTTTCTACTGAAATTTAGAAATATCTTTAATGTTTATAAGCAGTTCTTTCTACTAGTGACAATTTCTTTTCTGCGCCAATGTTACTGTCTCACCTAAATTTTGCCACAGGGCCTAATATAGTTCAAAATTTAAACTTGAAAACTTCTTCACAAATCATGAAATTTTGGAAAACACAACCGGTTGCGAAAGGAAGTGGCTTTTCTTCAGGTGCAAAACACATGCTACTGTCGTATGGCCATATCACACGGGAGTATATATACTCAACACAACATTATACGCAACATGTTGACTATGCTGAACGAACGAGAAACCGGTCAGCTGTCCGTAGGTTTCCCCCGAGTTGATAGCGTGATGTATTCCCTTCTCGAAAGGTATTCCAGGAAAAAATCCTGTTTATTCCTCCTATTGGTCAATTTTGATCAGCACGCTCAACATACTCAGCTTTTTCTAAACGGTTTCGTAAAAGTTGATCTTCCGAAAACTTGCTGTCCTTGAACAAAACCAGGCTGAGTATGCTGGGTATAATGCTGTGTTTAGTAAAATGCTCACCGAAAGTCTCTCGTGCGATATGGCTTTTAGAGACTTAAAGCAAGACTAGTATTGTGCTAATATAGTTCAATTTATAAATATTATATGGAAATACAAGCTTTCATATAAAAACCTTCAATGATGCCATGTCGCCTTAAACAAAGGTTCCCTAATTCTATCTGTAATACCTCTTTTGAACAGAACAGTGGGGGGGGGGGGGGGGAAATCTATTGCAGTAGAACAGGTTTTTTTAAATTGAAATTCAAGTACTTTTAACATATTACAGCAATTTTCAAGCATTTTTAAGCACTTGAAAATTAAACTTTTTTTCCAAGCACTTTTCAAGGATTTTTAAAAGTGTACGAACCATGAAAAAGATTCAGAGTGACATGGGCGAAAATTCTCTGAACAATTTGAAATAATGTTTTTAATTTAATAAATGTCTTAAAGAATAGAAATACTATTCACAAATAAGTAATATGTCAAGTAAAACTGTTTCTAAAATTATCTTAAACTGTCTTTAAAGTCTGTTGAAATACAATACCTCTTACCTTATTTTTTATTGTGTAACAATCTGTCTTCATGGTAAAAACAATATAAGATAAGAAACAATAGTTTGTTTGATACACCAAATTACAGGGTTAAATCCTTAAAATTAACACTGAAACTTCTTTAAACAAAAATTAAAAATGAAAGGTCTTATTTTGAAACCTTTCTTCGCAGATTTGCGATATCATCAGAGCAGCCTTACATGATGCAGTTGACAACAAATCTTCCTCCTGTCCTCCTCATGATACTCTGGTCGTAATAGGTGGCGCCACTTATGGCTGATGCTCAGAGCTGGTTCATTTGTATTGCAATTGTGACTATTTTTTTAAATTTTTGACAGTTTCATGATTTAGGGCATAAATATGATTTTTGTAATTAGCTAATTTGTTAATGTTATCGAAGTCTATTTTTATTTCGTTATTTTTATAAATTTTAGCTAGAGAGAGTGGTAGTTCTACTAAATTTGTCAGTTTTATGTTCTTTTTTCTGTTTTTTATTTTTGTCTTTGTCATACTGATATAGTCATCATGATATTCCTCATACCTCCTGCATGATGTGAGGCTGCTCTGAAGATGTCACGGATACGAGACTAAAGGTCTGAAAGAAGCTTCAATGTAAGGCCTTTAGTTTTTCATTTCAAATTACTAGGTGTTAGTTATTGAATGTGATAAAAGGAAGTATACCTGTTAACACTGTAAGTACTTCATTTTGATAAATAAAATTTACAGTGAAACTATAGTCAGTAGTGGCACCAGAAATTCCCCGACGGGGGGGGACACTTCATAAAGAGAGTTTATTATATGAGTATTTATTAAAAACTGCAATACTGTTAATAATATTACTGTTAATATTTGTACCATTCCATTTGTTAGTACACCTCGTGGTTTTGGAGATCGTGTCACATACAGACATTTTCTAAAAATATCGTGACCAAAACATGTTCTGGACCTCTCAAAACGTGTATATTCATGAAAAACTGGAAGCTGAAAATTTTTACGAACCCAATACTTTCTTCTATTGAATATAGAATGCAAACTGGAATGCCCCAAATTTGTAAAAGGAAAGAAAAATGCTGCTAAAAGTAGAAAATCTGAAAATTTTGTATTTGTTCCCCCGAGAGATTTTAGGAGTATGCCCCGATGGGGGTCACAGACTCCCCGACAGGCTGGGGGGCTGTGCCCCCCGGCCCCCTAGTTGGCGCCACCAATGATTATAGTTATCCGAGTTTCTATACATGCTCTATTATGCATACCCTCCGGTGACATGGTAAATATCGATACAATATTCCAGTTCTTGCCATACTCGTGGTTCGTGGAAGAGCATCCTTTGTTAATGATTCAAGTAGTTCAATTATCTTCTGCATCAGTTGCTCTAAGTCCTAGGGAAATAGAAACACGAACATTTTATCTTTGACATAATCCCATAGGACAAAATCACAAGAGGTTAGATCAGGGGATCACGGTGGCCAACAAAGCAATGGCATATCGTTTGATCCAGCATGGCCAATATGCCAATTTTGATTAACAATGCACCTAGCAGTGATTTCATAACCAGAAGATTTTTCACTGTTGTCAAGTAAAACTTGTGTATTTGTAGTTCGAGAATTAATTTGTTTTGGATAAATAAAACAAGTATAAGAATTTGTACTGTGCTATTTTTTGTGTCCCATAATATGAAACACCCTCTATTATTTGAATGTCAGTGAAATAATATCTCTGATAAGAGATCTATATATAAGCTTGTGATGATTTCCTTTTTTTTAGATTCAAATGGTCTGAGCTAAGGTTCAAAATTTTTCATCAGACTTAGAACAGCCCTGACTTTATTTTTGAAAACGATATCTGTCTAGTCCAGCTATTATTATTTTGCTCAATTAGAACTTTTATATGTTCGAAGTGTTACAAAATTGTAAATAATTGTGTTTATTTTTGTATAAATTCTTTTAAAGAGTCTTAGTAAGTTGATAAAGTGCAAATTTTGTGCATTTCTAGTCGTTTTAGCGGTGAAATAGCCTTATTTTTCCTTAAAAACGCATTAAAAAGCCCCAATAAGGCAGGTAATAAATTTGGCGACTTTTTCCCACTTTGGCGAGAAAATCCTTATAAGGGATATACCAAATATGGAAGCTCTAATCTCATTAGCTGATGAGATACGGAAATTTCCGGAACCTTCCACACGTTTCTACAGGGGTATATAAGGAGCGTTTTTCCCGCCAAGGCGAGTCAGTTCAGTTCTCAGCCAGTTTCGCTAATGCTTGCATTGTTCTGAGCCTCTTTGAAAGAGACTTGCTTTATGTGTTATTGCTATACAGTTTGTACTGTGGATTTGCTATTGACAGCAGTTGTTTAAGCTGTGTTTTACTGGTTGAATTGAAGCTGATACTTGGTTTATAGACCTGTATTTTTCTGGAACTTTCTGTGAATAAATTACTGAATTTTTGTACGTTTGGCCTTTCATTCTCAGACAACTCACGAACCCCCAAGTACGCAACATTTCTGGTGTCAGAAGCGGGGATTGTTTGTGAATGGTGATAACTAGAGCTATGGAGCAAGAGATGAAGAAACTTCTAGAAAGCTTAGCTACCCAGATGAATGAAATGAAAGATAGCCTCAGTAAAGAAATGAAGGAAGGACAAAAAGAATTGGAAGCCAGTTTGACCGAAGAAATTAAATCTAATCAAGATGAGATGAAGAGAGAGCTTTCAACTGTGAAAGAATCAACAGAGGGTAAATTAACGGTGATGGAAAATCGAATGGATGGAAAAGAAGAGAAAGTTATAAAGATGGAAGAAAATTTTGAAGAGAAAGTTTTGAAAATAGAAGAGAGTTTTGAAGAGAAAGCTATGAAGATAGAAGAAAATGTTATGAAAGTAGAAAAGAATTTTGAAGAGAGATTTATGAAGATAGAAGAGAATTTCGAGGAGAAAGTTAAAGAAAATTTTGATCAGGAACTGAAAGGAAGGTTTTCAGAGACAGAAGGTAAATTGAAGAGAATGGAAGAAGATCTGGAGAGAAAAGTGGGAGAAAAGTTAGAATCCATTCCCCAGGAAACTGAAAAGAAAGAGAGAAGAATCCAGAATCAGGAATTTATTAAGCTATCCACCTACGACTTCAGTTCCACCTGGCATGTACATAAGACGCAGTTTTCCATCGTAGCTGAAGCTAACGGCTGGGACTCTATTGCAAAGACGGCTCATCTGGTAGGGTCGTTGCGGGGCGACACCGCAGATATTCTGGAGACCCTTTCAAAGGAACAGCGATATGACTTCGAAGCTTTAACCAGAGCACTGGAGCTACGTTTTCGAGCGAAATGGTCCAAAGAATATAGTCGACTCCAGCTAAGGTCCCGTCGTCAGAGACCAGGGGAAAGCTTACAAGAACTGGCATCAAACATCCAGAGGCTTTCACATTTGGCTTTCTCAGACTGTCATCCTGAAACACGCAATGATCAGGCCCCAGAATATTTCATTGATGCTGTTGCAGATCCAGATATTCAAAAAGCCCTCAGACTCTCCGGCGTGAAGGATGTGAAGTCAGCCTTGGTGTATGCCCTAAAGATCGAGGCAGCCCAACAAGCCTCCCATAAACATCGCCAGAACAGCACAGTAGACAAAGTGAACGGTTCTCAAGATGATCTTAAACAGATTCAGAAAATGATTGCAGATATTAATAGAAGACTACGCATTTTTGAGAGTAAGAAAGTAGGGAAAACTCCAACAACTAAATGCTGGGGCTGTGGAAAAGACGGGCATATCAAACGAAGCTGCTCATTAAGAGCACCTAGAGAAGCAACCAAGAATGTCTCTGAAGTATGCCACACAGAAGTATCTCTTCGGGAAAATCCAGATACCTTCTTGCAGAAGCCTCCATCTGAAGATCATAAATACAGTTCTAAATCCGAGGATAAACACCAAAGAATAAAGCCAGTTGCTCGCCAAGTTACTGTCGCAACACCATCAGAACACGATCCCGATCCATGGAGTGACGAAGAACTTGGAAAAGCCCAGTTGGAAGATCCTGACATAAAGCCAATATTGCAGCTGAAGGGTCGACAAGCAACAGACCTACCTGGCAGGACATTTCCAGATTTAGTCCCATTACAAAAAGTTATTGGGCACTTTGGGACTCTCTTCATATCAGAAACGGCATATTATACAGAAAGTGGGAATCTGATGATGGGAAAAGCTTCAGATGGCAGGTTGTATTACCAAGATCAAAAATTCCAGAAGTTTTAGAACAACTGCATAATAGCTCTACCGGAGGCCATTTTGGGGTAATGAAGACTCTGCAGAAAGTTCGGGAACGCTTCTACTGGTGCAAGGCAAAGGAGGATGTGGAGAAATGGTGTAAATCCTGTGGTGCTTGTGCGGCACGTAAAGGCCAGCAGAAACGAAGTCGAGGAAGACTGCAACGGTATAACGTGGGAGCACCATTTGAACGGATTGCACTCGACATCTTGGGTCCTTTGCCACGGACCTCCAGTGGAAATAAATACATCCTCGTCGTGATGGACTATTTCACCAAGTGGCCTGAGGCATATCCCATTTCCAATCAAGAGGCATGCACAGTCGCCGAGGTCCTAGTGCAGCAATGGGTGTCAAGGTACGGCACGCCCCTACAACTTCATACCGACCAAGGTAGGAGCTTTACCTCTGATGTTTTCCAAGGACTGTGTCAACTACTAGGCATAGACAAAATCCAGACAACACCCTTCCATCCCCAGTCGGACGGCATGGTCGAGAGGTTTAACCGTACCATCCTGAATAACCTCTCTCTTCTAGTATCAAGGAACCAGCAAGATTGGGACTTGGAGTTGCCATTGTTCCTGCTGGCTTATCGAAGTGCTGTCCAGATGCTCTTTGGACGTGAACTTCGTCTCCCATGTGATCTCCTGTTTGGTTGTCCACCAGATGCGCCTTCATCACCCGAGGAGTACATCCAAGATCTCCAGGCACGATTCGAAGACGTACACAACTTTGCTCGGTAGCAGATTCACATGGCAACAGAGAAAATGAAGATGAGGTACGATCTAAAGGCTACACAACATGAGTTCCAGGAAGGAGACAAGGTCTGGTTGTGGAATCCTGTTCGACGCAAAGGACTCTCTCCCAAGTTACAGTGCAACTGGGACGGACCGTACACTATCTTAAAAAGGCTGAATGATGTAGTGGTGCGGATCACTAAAACACCTTCATCAAAACCGAAGGTGGTGCACTATAACAGGCTAGCCAAGTACCACAATTTACGGTAATATTAAAATTTAAAATGTAAATACTGGTAAAATTTGCGCATGCTTAATGTAAATATTTGTATATAAATACTTGTACATATTTGTGAATTTTGTAAATATTTCTCACTTGATTTTTGTTTCTATTTTGTCGTTATATGCAACTTAGTTTTTGTATTTTAGATTGTGTAAATTTGGTTAGTTTCGCCTCTTGACCAAGGGTTGCACTGCCCGGGACGTGCAGTCCTTGGGAGGGGGGCAGTGTTACAAAATTGTAAATAATTGTGTTTATTTTTGTATAAATTTTTTTAAAGAGTCTTAGTAAGTTGATAAAGTGCAAATTTTGTGCATTTCTAGTCGTTTTAGCGTTGAAATAGCCTTATTTTTCCTTAAAAACGCATTAAAAAGCCCCAATAAGGCAGGTAATAAATTTGGCGCCAAATTTGGCGACTTTTCCCACCTTGGCGAGAAAATCCTTATAAGGGATATACCAAATATGGAAGCTCTAATCTCATTGGCTGATGAGATACGGAAATTTTCGGAACCTTCCACACGTTTCTACAGGGGTATATAAGGAGCGTTTTTCCCGCCAATGCGAGTCAGTTCAGTTCTCAGCCAGCTTCGCTAATGCTTGCATTGTTCTGAGCCTCTTTGAAAGAGACTTGCTTTATGTGTTATTGCTATACAGTTTGTACTGTGGATTTGCTATTGACAGCTGTTGTTTAAGCTGCGTTTTACTGGTTGAATTGAAGCTGATACTTGGTTTATAGACCTGTATTTTTCTGGAACTTTCTGTGAATAAATTTCTGAATTTTTGTACATTTGGCCTTTCATTCTCGGACAACTCACGAACCCCCAAGTACGCAACAATATGTTCGAATGTTACGAGGAAGTTATTTTGCTAAATTACAGCTGTAAAACATCCTTATATTCAAATGAAATATAGGTATATATTAATGCAAGGGAAGAAAAAAAAAAGCATTTAATGATTACATATATATATTAATTTTTAACTTAGCAAACATTATTATGTGGGGAAAGCATTATAACTATGAAAAAGTTTGACTATGAGAATTTGGTGTATCTCTATACATTGGAATCTCCTAAATTCATTTTTTATATTTTTAAGGCAATATGTATATGTGTAAGAGTGATGATAGTGTTAAAATGCATTATTTAATTGGGTCAAACTTGGTAGGTGTGCCACCGTAAAACAAACTATATACAAGGCTGAGATTAGCAAAAAGACAAAAAAGCTGAAACTGTGCATAAAGGAAAGATATTGAAATAAAATACTAGAATTTTGATGACAAAATCTATTATATTAAGAGTACTCTTAATATAATAGATTTGGTCATCAAAATTCTATTGTCATCAAAATTAAAAACATATTTATTACTTAATAAATATGTTTTTAATCTTTAATCTATAAAAAAAGAACAAATGATTACGTTTAAGTATTCAATCAAGTTTTATTTGATTAGCTGATGTAACAAATGCACATCAGAAACACAAAAAAAAAAGCTGAAAAATCTCATCCCTGTATATAGATTTTTTATGGCTGTAGAGTATAGAATTTATCGTTCTTGTATCGGGATATAGATGCTCATTCATTATGGCCTCAATTAAAAATTCTTTGAAATATTCTAACATCCAAACTCTATATTTCATTATGATTAAATCAGATATATATGTAATAAGTCAGGCCACGAAATTTCCGCTCGCCAGCTCGCCATTGGCGAGTGGAAATTTTACTGTGGTGAGTAAAATTTCGGTCTAAATGTAGATAGAATTCTTACAGTATACGGTGCTTAAAAAAAAAAAAAAAAAAAAAAAAAGAATATATCAATTTAAAAAACATAAAATTATGCTAATCTTAGGAAAGGTCACCAGACATCCTCTTTTTAAGAGGACAAAGTCTTCTTTTTCAACGCTCTGAAATCTTAAACGGAAAAAACATTACAGGACTAAAAAGTCCACTTTTCTATGTTTTTCGTCCTCTTTTTCAAGTAAAAAGGATTTAGTCCTTAATTTCAAAAATTTTAGAAAACTGGGAAGCTCAATCGGCTGTTGGCTGTGTCGAAGGATGAACACTAACTTTTTTTTTGCGTTAGGTTAGCAAAAGAACAACTTTCTAATAAACTTGCCAAAGCATACTATGGTTTATGTCTATTCAGATTCTTCGAATCACAAAGAAATAAAAGTATTCCCCATATTTGTATGGTTCTTTGATCCAGATCACGGAATCACTATCGAATTTTCATGAAATCATTAAGAAGGTGGTGCTCCGGTTGGTACGCGGTGGGTTGACGTGTGTTCTCACTTTTGTATGAATAATATTCCTCATAAAAAGAGGCCCACCAGTGATCGAGAGGTTCTGTCCTCGAAACTGGTATATGTGAGGTGCTGGGTTTGATACCCGGTTGCGCTCGTTGGCTTAACCATTAGGAGTTTTCTGTGGTTTTCTCCGAAACTAGTGTAAATATGGGCTAAGACTTCTTAGAAAGGCCCCACGGAGGACTCTATTACTCAGGGCTAGAGCCCTAGTGCAAACAATTGGCCTTAACGATAACACTGCCACCACCTCACAAAAATATGCAAAAGTTAGTTGAATTCATTTTATGTCCTCCTGGCAAAAACACTCCCACAAAGCGACTGTTTAATTAACAAAATAAAGATATGTGAAAAAAAATCCCCTTTATATACCTACTTTAAAAACTTATTAACTACTAAGACTAATTTAGGTTATACTTGTGAGAACTTTTACAAATTGTTGATAAAGAATGACTGTTCATTAAAACAAATCGTTTCATCTGACGAAAATAAATTTTATTTTTTCATTTGCCAATTTTATTTTTCGTTTATGATTATAATTTTAATAAAAAAAAGTGTCTACTAACATTTTATGTAACTGCATAAATGTACCAGAAAAAAAAAAAAAAGTTTTTGTCTATAGCAAAGATTAATAATAATAAAATCTATATTGTCCAGTGACACCTATAAAAATTAGGGATTTTTTCCTCTCGTATCCATATATTATTAATTTAAAGTAAGGTGTAATGATCTTAATTCATCATTTGAAATAAAAATGTATCCACCACTTGTGTAAAGTAGCTTTTGAATCGGTTTTTATAATAATTTTCATTCAATTTTGTGTCCTCTAAAATGACCTCTTTTCCAAAATTGAATGTCTTCTATTTTCTTATAAAATAAAAGACAATGTGTAATTTCTCCTCTTTTCCAATAAAAAATTCTGATCACCTTATGCGTAAAAAAATAGAGTAAGTTAATCATATTTTGTGGTGAGTAACTTCTTTTTTTCAGCGAGTGTAATCTAAGTTGAAATTTCGGGCCCTGTAATAAGTCATTGTTAAAAGAAGAACTATATAGGTTTTCACAAGGACTTAGGGTTCTTTTAGAGAGACATAATGTAGACTTCTCATACATTGCTCTCTATGGACAAAAATTATTCGAAATTTAAGTAATGTTATTTAAAAAAAGATAATCCTTCATTTACACTGACACACAAAAGAACTCTGATATATTGTTTTATTTAAAAGAGAATGAAATTGATACGTTTTTCTTAAATTTTATACAGCACGGTCATTACTAAAAATTGTGAATAGTCCTTTTGCAGAGTACAGGGACATACAAGAATCCAAATACATTAATGCTCATTGTACAAACATTCCAACTTGGTAAGCAACTCAAATAGCTTATTATTATTTTCTCTTTCATTTATTTACTGAATCGTTCACTGTATCAAATTTGTTTAACAAAATTGTTTTTGTTTAATTTTTTAAAATTTGATGTTTTGCTATATTTACACATTTTGAAGTCCCCTGTATCTAAAAATCAAATTTTTAATGTTTTGTCTGTGTGTTTGTTATTAGTATAACTCAAGAACAAATGTAAATAGGAAATTGAACTCTGTATTTTAAATCTATATCCTATAAGGAACTTTTTTATTGGGATTGAACAAATGGTTTGTGTGTAGGATCATAATAAAGTTGACAAGTACATTATGTCTATGAAAGAAATTTCTGATAAAGACAGTTTGACATATTTAGACTTCACAAAACAAAATGAAATTAAGATATACTTTTTATACATGAAAAATTAAGTTTCATATAAAACATGGCTATGAAAACTGTTTATCTTCATTTACAGTGACACACAAAAGAGCTCCGATATATTACAAAGTGACTGCAGAAATTCAGAAAAAACAAAATGTTCCCTGATTTCAATAACTAATTTTTACTTATTTCCATGATTTTTTTTTAACCTATTCCACATTCCATAATATTGTGTATACTGCACTTTTGTGTAGCATGTTCACCAAATCACTGAAATTGAAAAATCTATACTGATGGGCAAAAATATCTAAATCTTTTTTTTTTTCTTATGACTTTGTTAACAAAAAATAAAAAGCAAACAGGAAGTTCAAAATTAGGGAGAAATTGACAAAATACAAGAATTTGAATCCTTGTAATTGCACAACATAGTATTAATATCAGAACATAAAATTAATCCTCGAATTGTTGCATTAAAAATTTTAATAATAACCAGGGTTACTACACAAATCAGAAGAAAAAATTCCCTGAGTTTTCCCTTCTCTCTTAAAAGTAAAATAGATGGCACGCAATCATGCAGCATTAGAATATATGTTTATAAGTCAATTGAACATATTTAGGGTATATTAGTTTTATTAACCTACTATAGTTCGGGGGAAAAACCATAATTTTTTTTTTTTTTTTTCTTCCTTATAAAGCCCTAAAATTTTAAAAAAAGATTTGATTATGAAAAAATTTTCCAATGTTTTGCCAAAAAATATGAAAATTCCCTGAATTTTCCCTGTTTTTGCAAAAAATTTTGAAATTCCCTGTTTTTTTAATAGTTTTTCAAATTCCCCGAGTTTCCCCTGTTTACCTGGTACTGTAGCAACCCTGATAACAATCTGAATTTATCAATTTATTTTTTAATGACATAATATATAGTGCTATTTGAAATTAAGCTACCGTATTTTCCAGCATATAATCTGCAGATTATCTGTTAAAAACCCAGTGGCAGAAAGTTTTGTAGCTGTCTGCATGCTTTTAAAATTTCATAATCTGTCCACAAAATTTGCGTGTAATCAGGGGTGAAAATGGTGATCTCGTGCAACAATACACGAATACAATTTTACTGCAGAACAATATAGTATAAACAATTGTGTGTATTCATTCAATTCATCTCATTCAATTAAATATTTTATAGCAATGTTTGACACAACACAATATAAATAATTATATATAATAAAAGTATTAGTTTTAGTTTTGATAAAGAATTTTTTTTTTTAAGTGAATTCATTGTTATTTGAAAATTGCAGACAAAAACTTTCCGCAAGCCGTTTTTCTGTGTCTGCAACTATGTCGCCGTGTTGTGGTGTTTCTGCCACTGGGGTTAAAAAACTTAAAAATTTTTAAATGCGAATTATCTGTCGCCGTGGACTATTTCTCGAAATTTTTTTTTAAAGCAGCTGTCTGATGGCAGTTATTGGTAATTTATATCAACAAGATGTAAACAAATCAGGGTTGTAAAAAACCCGTGTTTTTTGTAAAAAAACCAGCCCAGGTGGGTTTTATTAAAAAACCCGGGTTTTATGGGTAGAAAACCCGGTTTTTTTGGGCAAAATGGGGAAAATAGAATTTCTTTTTCCAAAAAGTTAATAATGTATAGTATATATATTATTTTGTTTTATATGAGAACATATATAGTTTAGCAAATACTAAACAAGCCTTTTTGATCAATAAAACTGACTATACATGTATTGTTTTAACATGTTTACACATAATCATCAGAAAACAATGATATCTGAATTTTAATTGTATAAAAATGCAAAGTTCAAAACAACTAAGGCAGGGTTCATACTGAAATATGGGGAAAAAATTCCCTGAGTTCCCAGACAATTTTCAAGAAAATATTAGCGACATATTACAAGAAACACTCTTCTAGACAAGACAAAATACAGCTACTTCCACTGTATGATGTCATATTACTGCCGATCATAATAGAAATTCAGGTAGAAATAATATTTACATGCGTATTTTTCCAATAATTAATTATTTAAATTTTGATACGAAACTAAATAAGAAAAACATAATTTGAGTGAAAAAAAAAAAAATGTTTTTCCAGGTTTTATAACTGATTTTCCCTGAGTTTTAATGAAAATTTTTATTTTCCCTGACTTTTTTTAACAAATTCCAAATTCCCTGTTTTCCAGGTTTTTCCTGAGGAGTATGAACCCTGTAAGGTACAAACAATTTTTTTTTTTTAATTAAATTTTGATTCTATAAAAAGATTTCTTAGAAGTGCTTACCAACATGAATTCAAAAAATAAAATTTTTTTAAACGGAATCTGTTTTTTTTTCTTTTTTGGTCATCTCGAATAACACAGTTTTAAAGAACACTGAACCAATTCATCGTGTTCTTCGGGGTTACTTGTATATAAACTACATTTTGTTGCTTGCACAGGTTTATTTTTATTTCAAGATTTCTCTTCTAT
The DNA here is from genome assembly GCA_963930645.1 of Salticus scenicus. Taxonomy (NCBI): domain Eukaryota; kingdom Metazoa; phylum Arthropoda; class Arachnida; order Araneae; family Salticidae; genus Salticus; species Salticus scenicus. The sequence goes on from OZ005662.1 coordinate 113,679,801, forward strand.
TCATTTCACATATATTACATATTTTTTATCTTCTAATTATCACAATATAATCTACTCAACAAATCTAAGCATTATTTTAATTAGGGAATATATAATAGGCATGGAGGAGATTTTACAAGTTGGAAATTTAGTTCACAAATTATTTTCATTTTTAAAAAATAAAGAGATAATGTAATATTCATATTTTTTTCAAATAAGATGTGTTATGTTTTAAAGTGATTTTTCATATAAAAATAAATAAATAAATAAAATAAAATAAATAAATCCATTCTTAATCCAACTAAAGCTTTAAATTTTTCAAATCTAAATTAAAACTGTTTTTCTTTTCACTACAGAAGTTTTGATTTAAACTAAATTTTTCTCATCTAAAAAAAACTAAATGAAATTGTTCCTGTCTGTAATGTCTAAACCAAAACTTTTCTCCAGTGTGAGTGTGTTATCATTATCTGATGAAGACAGGAATAAACAAAAGAAAGTATCTGTCTGAGATTTCATTACATGCCTGAAAATGTACTTCTTCCTTATGAAAATGTCATACAAAAAAGATACTATTAACGTATCATACTAGCACATATGGTGATGTATCTACCACATCTAAAATATTAAGGTGTAAAAGCTCACAAATGCTGAAGAAAAGCTAGCTTTACAATGGCAATAGTGTATTGGCAATGGTTATGTGATATCATTAATGACTTTGCATACATCAGATAAAGATTATTATCCGAATTCAATGCTTCTTGCAAATTCTACTGAAGTATTCAGCCCATCTAAATGGTGGAAGATAACAGCCAGAAAAGCTAAAAAGGCCACAACTCCTGGGAATGAAGAATTTTGTAATTATATGTCATTACTAAATTCCTTAACTGCTAGCTCGCCACAGTTGAGAACACTTTTTTCAACATTTCAGTTTATCCAAAACAAAGTTCGTAACAGATTAGGGAACAACAAAACTGAAAAATTAGTAGTGCCACCAATTGAAAAATAAATGTAAAGAAGACTGGTAGAAATTATATATTTGTTTGAAATTTTGTCTGAAAATCTCTCGTATGGAAAGTAAACCTTCATTAAAGTATTTTTATTCTGCTCCATTGTTATCTTCCCACCATTTCTGCATAATTTAATAAAAAAGATAAACTTTTGCTTTTAAGTTACGAATGTAAACTTATCTTTCTCTATTACCTTGCAATTATTTTTTTTCTTTTCGTTATTATATAACTTTAAATTATTTCTTAGTATATTCAATTCTGAATTAAGAAAATTTAAAATAATAAAGTAAATATTGATTGATATATAAAGTTTTCATGTAATAAAGTTTTTTAAAACATTTCCTGTACATAAAGTTCTCATGTAAAGAAGTATTTTACTGTGGATTATTGCTTTAAAAGAGCTTAAATATTATACAATTCCTTTATTTAAAAAAAAAAAAAAAAAACCCATTTTCAAACCCAGCCCAGCGGGGAAAATGGGTATCTACCCGGGCAGCAAATCTGACAACCCTGAAACAAATACCTTCAAATCGTGTATCTACTTTTAGGTCGATAGTGATTGGTTCATGTATGATGTATTTGTGCTAGTAGGAGGGACTTCCGTTTTCAGGATATACTTTTCTAGGCTAATGGCAACATGCTTCTATTTATGTTTACTTGTCATTAAAACGGCATTGTTTTTACATGAATTTTTCTTTTAAACTGAAGAGTGACAATTATTTTTATTATTACAAGATGTAATCTTTTATATTTATATTACAGTTAATTATCTTTTAAATAAACAGCTATGATGAATAAAGAACATGACAATTTATTAATAATTTCCATGTTGATTACGATTTGTATCTGCAGATTATTTGATAAAAATTTTTCGTCAGTTATGAAAATAACACCCTGGAGATTATACACCGCCACGGACTATAGGCAGGAAAATACAGTAATAAGTTTTAGAGAGTGGTGTGCCCAGTAGCAGAATTTTCTGAATCTATCGACAGCAAAACAAAATTTGCCTGCAATCTAGATATGCTGGACCAATCAGGTTACACAAAAAGTATTAGTAATTCATAAAATATGTAAAATTTATATTTACAAAGAAAATAAATCAAGAATATACATCAAGTGCAGTAATTTAGAGACATAATTGCAAATTATATTTGTATTTTTAATCTTGGCATTTCTTTCGGAGATGTTAAATTAATCAGTAGAGAAAACCAAAGTAACATTTAAAATGAGATAAAGAATACTAAAATTTTAAAAATTTAATTAAAAAACATTAAAATACATGGCAGACAGCTAAAACACTAGCCTCTCAGTGTCAAACATACAAAACACAACATTTACAAAAAATTCATAATACATAAGAACAAGATTATATATTCCGGAGGAACAGCTTTAGCCTCGTTCAAGGCAGAATGTTGCAATTTAGTAAAAGCGCCCTCTAGAAAAATACGGGATTCATATATATTTACATTAAAAGCTAAAATTTTAAAGTTATCAAAAATCAGGAATATGGTCACTATTGAGAGAACAGATTACGAGTTGTGATCTTAAATCACCTGTTTTATACGAGCGTTTATGTTCCTTTAATCTAATTTCACCTGTTCCGCCAGTTTCACCAATATATGTAGAATCACAATTTTTATGGGGGATACCACTGATTACACCTAAACATTTAAGGGGGGGGGGGCAGCGATTAATCTACTACAGATTAATCATTTTTAATCTGCAGAGCTTTAAATAATTTGCAGTGCTTGGTACTGTGTTGCACTGTTTCTGCTACTGGGGTAGTGTGGATAGCGATTCCCCCAAGTAATTAGAAATCGACTTTTAAATTCAGTAACAACATCCTTAAATGTTCTATGATGAAGCTACAATGTTCAAATGGAGGTTGACAGGGGATACAGAAGCTTTTGTCCAAAAAATTGTCTCAAAAACTGCTGTGAACTGTTACTCAAAAATACACCAGAAATGTAATGTTTTATTTTATTTTTTACTAGCAAACCCATGTGAAATATTCGCATTTTGTTTTTTTTCTTATTTACCTTTAAAATTTGAAACTCATAAATGTTATACCAATTGCACCACCTAATTAAAATTTTAATTTACCAGAAGTCATATTATTAATAAAACCAAATTAATATTGTACAATAGTGAAACCAAAATCATTCAAAGAAAGGTTTCCAAATAAAATTCATGGTTCATGACCCAATTTTCATACTTCCACAGGCAGTACAATTTTAATATAGGACTTGCACGACACCTTTTAAATTTTTGTCGTCATGTTGGAGACTTTTTATTAATTTTGGCATAATTTTTTTTTTTTTTAATAAATATATAAAATATATATATTTTTTTAAATAAATATATAATTCCTATTTTGATTATATTTTTTATGATTGTGTTTTTTAGTCAATTTATGACACAAAAGTTCATATTCTGTATATATTTTTAAAATATTGCTAGGTTTAAAATGACGCTTGCAAAGATTCTGAAGAAACAACTGTTAAAAATACATTTTTTTCATAAAATAATCTTATCAGACAAATGTCATCATTTTTTCTTATTAGCCCATTGAGCTAAGTCAGTGTGCTTGAATATTGTTCATGTATAAATATTATTTTTTTATACTTGCATATCATATCGTTTTGACAAAAAATAATTGAAACTGGTCCACGTTAGAGAAATATTATATAGATTATCTAACTTAAATATCCAAATCCTCATAAAAAAAAAAAAATATTCTCTTCTAATTAATTAGGTTTAGATGTAAGGTTTTGTGTTTTTGAATAATAAACAGAAGCCACGATAATTAAAACTAAAAAGCTTTACTTTGAAGCTTCACAAGCCTTTTGTTGCAGATCCACTTTGAAAAGGCTTGTGCAGTTTTCAAAGTAAGACCTATTAGTTTTAATTTTAGTTAACTTTTTAGTTTTTATATATACAGAAGTTTCAATGTTAATTTAAGAAATCATGATTTTTAGATTAATTGTTGTAGATGAGATATCCAAGTTTAAAAAAAAAAAAAATTGAAGGCTAATATATTGTATAATTGATATCTGAAGTCACAATATTTTATAAATTTGAAACCAATAAGATAAAAAAAGCATTTGCACAGAATCAGATTCCCCCCCCCCCCTTAAATTTGAATTCAGTCGGATAATTTCAAGCCCAAATCTACAGTTTTTGAAACTTGACAATATGACAACCAAATTTCACAGCACGAAAAAAAAATTTCATAGCAAAAGAAAACATTTTTTACTAAAATGAAAGGACACAGTCTAGATCAGCTGAAAATCATTTTCAACAGGCAGAGGCACAAAAAATAGAAAGGGTTCAAGCTCCCATCCCATTGAATATTGTGAACATTTCTTTTAATTCCAAACAGAAAAATCATCTTTTTAAAAACCGAAATTCAAGTCTTATAAACGTTTACTATTACTAATTATCTTATAACTTATATTAATAATTATGAATAATTAATTAATCCAGGGCGCAAAATTTTCGCTCACCAGCTCGCCATTGGCGAGTGAAATTTTTACTATGGCGATGGCGAGTAAAAATTTGGTCTAGTTATAGATATAATTCTTACACGATAAGGTGACAGAAATGTTCTTTTTATAGATTTATATATGGCAAAATCTTGTCATTTTATAACCTCATATTTAACTTCTCTTTTGCTCTTCTCGGAGTGCCGAGTCTGTGTGCGCGCTGTCCGACGATCGCCCCAGCCTGGAAAATGAAAAATGCTTAGTGCATGCATAAAAGTTTTAATCTCTTCAGCAGTTTCGTTTCTTCTATTGTGATTTCTTCAAGCAGAGCGAGACTAGACGAGCCCATTGTTATAATTTGTAATCAATGATTTTATCGAAAAAGTAATTCCGAAATGGCTACTTCAAATAACAACAATGAACAAGTTATACTCATTGACATTTCATCTGATTACAAAAATAAAATGGACGTAAAAGACATTTCTGATGAAAAAAGTGAAATAAATAATGATTCATTGCATTTATAGGTATTTTAATCGTTTTCAAATCTCAAATGATAATGATTTTTGATTATAGATGATTATGAGACATGATGACACACTTTTAATATATATATAATTTTAGGCATATTTGTAAAAGCATTTCAAATAGGAAAAATAAAAAACCTGAAATGTGTAAAAAAGAAAATAAATAAATAAAAAATACAACCCTATTTTGTGGCGAGTAAAACTTTTGTTTCGGCGAGTGTAAGATGGGTTGAAATTTCGGGCCCTGAATTCATCAATATTTCTCTTTTATTTCATTGTCCTGAAAATCATTTTGAGCCATTTTTATAAATTTTTTTTTTTCATCCTAGTTGGAATAAATTTTTTTTTAGTCCTTCCCTTAAATTTTTGAACTGCTCCCCCCCCCCTCAACAACAGGCAAATAAAACACAATAAATGAATTCTATACCATTGGTTAATCACACTTCTAACCAAAAATGGTAATTGACTATTAAATGAAAATTATGAATTTATTGAGGATCTACGAATATTTATTGATCAGACAGCCAACAATCAACTTTTCTCAAAAAATGTATTTTTTAATATCAAATATAAAAATAAGATTAATACAGTTTAAGCAAAAGCTTATTTCATATACAGGAGATTTTTAAAAAAGTTTTTCAATACAAAAATAAAATTTTGCATTCATATTTCAATGTCAAAAAGCCCTAATATTTTCTATTCACTTACCGTCGCCGGAAGCCCAAGCCAATGTTATTCTATGGGAAATTTTGTTTACTTAAAACTCATTAAGTAATGCATATTTTTAAATTCTGTTTTCACATTCAGAAAATTTACTACTGTTAAATTGACAGACATTTTTTAAAAACTTTTTTTTACATTTTAAATGTTTTATTTTGAGGTTGTAAAATGTGAATTTTCAATGTGAAAATTTTCATTTTATACAATTTCAAAATAAAATATTAAAAATAAAAAAAACTGCTTAGGTTTCTGGCAATGGTATATGAAGCGGGTCCTGAAAGAGATGGTGGATGTTTTTTTATTTAATTATTGAAACTTTTTATTTAATTTAAATAGTTTTTGAGAATGTTTAAGGGTGGGGTAAGGGTTTCAGCGTAAAAAAAAAAAAACAGTTTTTTGCGATTTTTTTTCTCAAATATGGATTGAGCAATTTCATTCGAACCTTTTGTACATTATTGAGCATACTTTTGACAATGTTGTGTAATTTTTTCATGCAGAATTATTGAATCATAAGCCGGTAACAGAGCTTCCCCCAGAACGTCTTGGGAAAAAAACAATTTGCGGTGTTCACCATAACTCGGCCGGAAATTATCTGAAAATAAAAAACCATGAAAATTAGTTAAATTATAATCAAATCTTCCCCCCAACGTTCTCTGATAATTTTTTTTTTCATTTAAAAATTTTTGGCGGCCATCAAAAGTGTGAACTGTTATTTTCTACGAAAAATTCCGCAATTTTGTGGGTGGGAAACACCCTTAATGTAAAAAAAAAAAAAATAATAAGTAAACGTTGGGGGGCGGTATTTTATATGTCAAAAATGTGTACAAAGTTTGAAATGAATCGGTCAAGTAGTTTTTAAATGGCAGTGAACACGGACTTTGAAAAAGTAGTTTTGAGAAAAACGCGTCTAAAGTTTATGAACTAAAAAAGTGAAGAAATTTTTTTTTTTCCAACTTACACAGAATCATCGATTCCAGCTCCATACAACAGACTTCCTGCGGCATTGTCGATGTCTTCAGCCTCTTTTCTCTCAAGTCTTTGTTTTATTCTGGATTCTTTGCTCTGCAGCTCAGCTTGAATCTCAGCCCTGGCAATGCGATTGCTGTCCGCGAATGTCGCATAATCATGAGCGCTTGGGCCGACGCTGACGTTCATGTCAGACAGAAAAGTTAGGAAAGCACCAGCACCCTCATTGAAAGTGCATGCAGCTACATAAGATGCAAATTCAACAATTTGTCTGCTGCCAGATAATTTTTTCGGTGTAATTCTCCAAATCAGCTGGTTCAAACTTTCGTTGGCATTTTGAGTAAAGCCTCCAAGACACCTTTCTAGAAGTTCGGATAATGGGTCAGGACAATAGCAATGACTAAACTGTATACCTGTTCGACAGCTGCACTGCTATCCTGACCGCCCGCAGCTGTTACAGTTATAGCGTTAAAGGCCAGGAGATTATTAAGACAATAACTTTAAGAATATTGCTTATATCGGCTTAAAATTTTAAGGACATATTCTTCAAATGTTAAACAATAAGATAATACAAAAAAAAAAAAAAAAATTCGATTTTTCGAAAGTGAAAACCCTTACCCCGCCCTTAATATATTTAATATAATAATATTTCAATGCATATATATGTATGCAATATTTCATAATTTTAAGATAGTAATTTACAAATATATAAATATAAAATTAAGAAATTTAGAATGTTATAAAGTTTAGCTAATAATAGACACATTATTAAAAACAACAACACTATATATATATACATATAAATAACATTTACCAACTTCTTAAAACAACCATGTAAAATTTGTATACAAAACAACATTAACACATTCGTGACCGCTGACGTTCATTCACGTCATTTTAACTTTTATAGCTAGTTGCTGCTGACGTAAATTCACGTCTTTTCAGATTCTGTTCGTGGTTACCGCTGACGTGAATTCACATCATTTAAAGAATTTCTATGGAAACAAAACTTTAGTATTAGGATATTATTTTTAGGTTAGTAATTTCTTCGATAGTATTATAGGTTTGTTCTAATGCTATATGACTAATCTTCATTTTAAGCTTCAGATAATTACAAGAGTAACATTTCAAAACATTATACAGTAAAGCACCATTTATACATCTTTCAAGGGACTGACCACGAAAGAAGATTGTATAGGAATTAAAACGAGACAGGGCAGCGAACACAGGAACCGGAGGTTTCTTTTCCGCATTAATTCAGCTGAGTGTAGGAAAGCGATTCGATTGCCGCCTGGTGCAGTATCTTTGAAACTTATTGGAAGAAAGTGAAAGCCCGCCTTCGGCTTCAGTCATTATCCGATTTCCGAGAACGACCTATGAACGAACAGCCAGAAATGTAATCAAACGTGCTGATTGGTGGATTTTTGAGATCTGGTCGCCCTCTATCTGTAAGATGAAAATTACTACCTTTCCGTAACATTCGTAATACATCCTATTCTCTTTTAATCTGTGGGACTAACGTAAAAGGACGTATAATCGAAATTTGAATAATAACACTTTAAATACTACAAATTTAATAACACTTGAGCAAAATTTATATGAAAATACTAATTAATAAAGTTTCTTAACTTAGTAAATATATATTATACTTTTTTTAAAGACAATAATTAATTTTTAAAAAAGAGATTTATTATAAAAAGTGAGAAAAATCATACTATTAATGCATAACTGGGCACTAATTACATATATCATATACTATTGAGTATTAATTATATTACATTTCTTAAGAACTATATGAACACATTTTGAATATCAATTATATATATTAAGTATCTTTAATAATAAGCATACGATTTATGTCCACACAGATAGTTATTTAATAACATTAAGAATATTTAATATTCGTCTGATTTGCTGCTTGTCTATGAGTATTAAAAATTCTACGGTGAATTCAATTGATTCTTTGATCAGTATTCTACGATCTTTCCTGTGTTCCTCCATTTAAGATGCTTTCTAGAAAAAATCCGTCTTATTTAGATTGGAAAATAATGACAGGTCGAAAAATTTTGTGAATTTTAGTAAAGTGGAAAAGACATATAACCGATATTAGCGGCATATAAATGAAGAATTTTTGCATTAAAATGAATAGGAATGAATGAGGACTTCACTAAAAGGACGTATAAATGAAAAAGACGTATAAACGAGAGATGTATAAACGGTGCTTTACTGTATCTAATTTTTATCCATGTTTAAACATGAAAAGAATGCAGCAACTAGCTTGAGTTTGCTTCAACATTCGCAGCCAATAAGCTTTAGGAAAGGGAAAAGTATGCTGGTTGCGAAAGTGTTAAAAAATAACAAATAGCACCTTTTTCCTTCATTAACACTTGTTTTTTGTCAGTGAGCTAACTGGACACTTTATCAAGCAGTCCATTAGCGATATCGCCGTATGATTCCTTAAATGAAATCCACTCTGAAGTAGACAAAATTTCCTTTGAGTTTTTAACAAAATAGTCAGTAGCAGATTTTAACAAATCATCTTCACTATGACAGGTAGCAAGTTGAATAACATAACAAATATTACGATAAGAGAGTGAGTTTTGAATGAAGTCACAGCATTCTTGTTTCAATGGTACCATGTTGTATTTATCGGCTATGTAGTACAATTCAAGCATATTAGATTCATTCAGTGACTGCACTTTACCAGAGTACACATATAGAAGGAACTGCTCCATGGCTTGGGGATCACAGTCGGGAATATGAACAACACCACTGCTTTTCTCGGTTAATTCATGTGCCAGCATGGATTCAAAAACTTGTGAACGAGCACTCAAAATGTGCCGATGAACCTGGAATTCTCTGTCTTGTACTTTCAGGATCAGATCATAATCTTTACCATTCAAAAATAACTTTTTAAAATCTTCACTGTACGCTTTACCTGTAAAGACATAAAAGAAAAATAATTAACAATTTTTGCTATCAAAAGAGAAAACTATTAATAGACAGTACTTCATCAGCATTTTCTACATTATATTAGGTTACTAAAATAATATTTTTTTTAAATATCAAAATGATTTTGTTATAAGTCATATCATAAATATTTAATCATATCTTCAATTTTTAGAAAGTGTAAATAACAATTAAAGTTAATTTGTTAAAGTATTTTTTATACATTGTAAAGTAATTACATTAAATCTAGTTTGATATGACTTACTTTTTTTTATCCAAAGAAGATACAAGAATAGAATACAGAGATGGTGTCAACCTTAAAACCGGGTATGCAATGTTAAGCCAGTTATCGCTCAGAATTAAATACCCAAATGTAGCCCAAACTCGTGGGCATGGTCGAACAGCAGTGATTTTCCAGGAAAGAAACATTTAACTATGTATGGAAGATTGGGCTACTCTTTACTATATACTACACGTGCAAAAGTTTGGGCTACATTTGGACCAGTTTTTAGGGTTGCACAAGGCTTCACGTGGAAGTTGTTCATTTCATCTCCATATTCTTCTAACCTCTTTGTTTTTATCGCTCTCGTGACCACATTTTTGTTTATCTTCATGTTCAAGTTTATTCCACAGCTGTAAATGACTTAATGATATGTGATTAAGTAATAGGGTGAATCACAATTATTGCTCTTGTTACCGTTCACTTACCAAACAATGTCCATGGTTGTGATGTAAGAGAGTCGGCCAATAGTAATTAAAGATTGAAGAAGCTAATTTACCACTTGCCAAATGGCAATAGCAAGATGCAAATTAGGAAGAATATTTGTGTATAAAAAGTGTTTTCAGCTGTGGTTTGTGCTCTTTTCTTTCTTTCAACATTGTTATGTAATATACAGTGACTTTTTAGTTACCAGTAAAGTATGCTGGTTTAAGTTTTATTTCTTTTCTCATTTGTAAATATTTATGCTTAAATAAATGTTTGTTAAAAGTTTCTTCATTTAGTTTTACACATCAATATTATAGTAGCCATTTATTTTTAAATTTCCACTGAAGTTACTCTGCAAGTTTTAAGTTTAGGTTCATTTAAACTTTAATTCAACAGGGTCCCAGGAGCAGAAAGTGCTTAAAACTGCGACGCACGTCGCAGAACAATTGAGGCTTTTACAGAACATTTCCTCTATCCCCTAACTGGATTGGATGATGTTGATACAGCTAACATTCTAAAATTAATAAAACCCAGATATGTTCAACTGACCTGTAAATCTGTTAGCATACTAGAAAATTGCTGGAAACAGTCATTGTTTCAATGTATAGATAAAATTTATAAACATTTTGTAAGTAGTATATCCACATTAATGTGACAATATTAATGCCAAAAGCCATTGAAAAAATTGCAAATTCTGGGTGTATTCCTCAGTTTTAGATTATAAAAATTTTAAACAATGTTTTATTATAAATGTGTAATAAATATTTTACTAATAAGTATTATTTTTATGCTTATTTTGCATTTTACTGTGCTTTGACAAATTTGGACAAAATACCTGCAGAACATCTGCAAATTTTAATGTCTCGTTGCAGAACATCGGATATAATTCTGCTTCTGGGAACAGGGTTATGGGCCCAGTTAATGCCCCTCTAACCATAATATATTTAGTTTGTAGAAATTATGGCTTAATGATATGAAAATGAAGAGTATTGTTTACATCTGGACTTCAGTTTGCCGAGTTTAAATGAACTGTTCCAGTTATAAGGAGTTTTTCTCAACTGATGAACTCATTGAAGTGCTGAATATGCAGGACTGTTAAGTGTTTTTATTGTCAATGGAAAAGCCCAGATAAACTTTTTCTCTTTTGGCATGCCAATATTGATAAGTTGAAATGAAGGAAAAGGAGTTAGAGGGACTTTGCTGATGTCAACTAACTGGGATAGTTGGAAAACAGAAATCAAAGTGCCCTTGATGTATTGTGAAGCCTGGGGCTTTCTGGAGAATGAAAATTACTTAGAACAGCAGGCTAGTGACATGGAAGCCCTAACTTGGAGAGAAAAGAATGAGTTGAAGCTGAGAAAAGATAGGGCTTACACTATTATTTATCAATTTTAATTATAGTACATATACAAAACAATGTATCATTTTTAATACAACCAAATTCAAATATTTCCCAATATAACTGCTAAAAAAGTCTTTATAAAGTATATGCAGCAACAAATAATTATATAGTAATTCTTATCAGTATATATTTAGAGTTAAAATACGTAATTGAATCGACTATTCTAATTATTTTAATAAGTATCAAATTTGCACATATCATTTTAATGAATTTATTCAAGTATATTGCAGGAATAATCATTGATATGTCACTACAGCAAAAGTTAAATTATAGATGTGGATATTTAAAAAAGAAGAGACATTGCATGTGGATTTTATTCTTTTATAGTAATTTGACTCCTATGGTTAATTAATTAAGTTAAATACCTTATTTGCTTCGTTATTCCATGGCAGAAAGCCTTTTCACAGGAGGATCCTCCACGTCATCTGTGCCGACTACTTGTAGTGGACAGTGACTGTTGAAATCTCGGTCTTTATTCACAAAAAGATGGTGCCACACTCTGTCAATCTCGGCCGATTCATGGTCATTTATTATGTTTTTATTATGTGCGATTCCGATGCTCTCTCAAAAAAAAAAAGCGTAATTCTGGTTATTGTAATTTGCTAACTTGGCTACATTGTTAATGGTTACACTGTCAATATCTATGTTATTTTCTTGATGACATCTAGCAAGAGCCGTAGTATTTCTATTAAACTTAACGTCACTTTGATGTTCTTTGATTCTAGTTTTAATTTTTCTTTTAGTAACTCCTATATAATAATCTTCATTATTTTGATTTTTAAGCGGGATTTTATATATGCCTGCAGTTTCAATGGCAGAAATTTGATCTTTGTCACTTCTTATTAATTGAAAAGTACTGGAATTAGGTTTTATTGGAACATTTAAGTTAAATTTGCTGGTGGCATTTTTAATTTTATTTGATGTGCCTTGGTTGTAGGGTATGGTATATAAAATCCCGCTTAAAAATCAAAATAATAAAGATATTATTATTATATAGGAGTTACTAAAAGAAAAATTAAAACTAGAATCAAAGAACATCAAAATGACGGAAAGTTTAATAGAAATACTACGACTCTTGCTAGATGCCATCAAGAAAATAATATAGATATTGATTTTAACAGTATAACCAAGTTAACAAATTACAATAACCAGAATTAAATTTTTTTTTTGAGAGAGCATCAAAATCGCGCATAGTAAAAATGTAATAAATGACCACAAATCGGCCGAGATTGACAGAGTGTGGCGCCATCTTTTTGTGAATAAAGACCAAGACCGAGATGTCAACAGTCACAGTCCACTACAAGCAGTCAGCATAGATGATGCGGAGGATCCTCCTGCAAAAAGGCTTTCTGCCATAGAATAACGAAGCAAATAAGGTAACTTAATTAAATATGAATAAGTTTCGTTTTTACAAAGTTTTTGTAATGTTGACTCTTATGGATTTTAAATTAATGGACTTTATGTATCTTTAAACGCATATATTTTTTAATGAAATTTTTATTATAACATAACTCTGATAAATTTGAAATGTTTTACTATATATATATATATATAAGAGAATGTTTTTATACTTTATAAAGGCTTTTTTAGCAGTTATATTGTGAAATATTTGAATTGGTTGTATTAAAAATGATGCATTGTTTAATATACACTAGCAGGCTTTGCCCGCTTCGCTGGGCACTATATTTAAAGGATTTCTTTTAAATTGAATAATTGAAATGTTTAAATAAATATATTTCGATTGACGACTATTTTCTTCACAGTTTTAGTATGGGATCTTCTTGACAAAATATCAAATATTTTTTTAACTTCTCGAATCTGTGCAACAAAACTATTATTAAAAAGAATATTCTCGAAAACAGTCAAATAGAAATGTTAATTCTTTGAATATTCTGGAAAAAGTTGAAGCTGTAACTCTTACAGTAAAAGTCACTATTCGATGAATGGTTGAATCAGAGAAGTTAAGTCGTTTTTGCAGCAATCACTATAATGTACGTATGTACACTTCACGAACATGAAAACCAAAAAAAAAAAAAAAAATCACTGGACACCCCTACCTTGCTGTGCATGAATCTGAAAAAGCACGAAACTTGGTTCCGCGGCAATCCCTATCACGCATGTTAAAACAAAAAAAACATCACTGGACACCTCTACCATGCTGTGCATGAATTTGAAAACACACGAAACTCGTTTTCACAGCATTCACTGTCAAGCATGTTAACCCCCCACCCCTCCAAAAAAAAAAAAAAATCACTGGACGCCCCTACCTCAAATCAATAAAAATCAAATAAACCAATCAAATCTCTCGTAATTCCTTATAACGTAGCTCTAGTTCAACGTAAAATACACTCAAATCAATGAAAATCAAATAAACCAATCAAACCTCTCGTAATTCCTCATAACATAGATCTAGTTCAAGGTAAAATACACTCAAATCAATGAAAATCAAGTAAACCAATCGAATCTTTTGTAATTCCTCAAAATGTAGCTTTAGTTCAATTTAAAATACACTCAAATCAATGAAAATTGAATAAACCAATCAAATCTCTCGTAATTCCTCAAAACGTAGGTCTAGTTCAACGTAAAATGCACTCAAATAAGTGCAAATCAAATCTCTTGTAATTCCACATAACGTAGCTGTAGTTCAATGTAAAATACACTCAAATCAATAAAAATCAAATGAACCAATCAATCTCTCCTAAGATTCTTCATTCTGCATCATTACAGAAATATGGGAAGTTTTGTTTTCATATTTTTATTAATTAAAAGGAAACTAATCGAAAATTCGAAAACTTGACTTCGATGTGCACAATGACCCTACAGAGGGCACCTTTGTGTTAAATCACGTGACTGGCCGAGCTACCATTTTCAAGAACAGTGAAATATACATTTATATATACAAATGTTGCTCACTTAACAGTATAAGATACTATAATTAAAATTAATTTATACAATGTAATTGAATTAATATAATTTTACTGTTGTATGTTGATGATATAGTTATTTTTAGTAAATATCAGGAAGATTTGGAATTTGTGATATACAAACTTGTTACAGCTGAAATTTGATTTAAAGATTTTGGGTAAGACAAGAAAGCTTTTAGATATTAAGTTTGAAGAAGAGGGAGGAAAATTGTTTATTCATCATCAAAAGGCTTACATCAATAAGATTTGTAAGCTGAAGATTTGTAAGTATGAAAATTATAAATATCCCATCATTTGTTTGTCAATTCCTAAGGGAGAAATTTTTTCTAAAGTAGATTACCCTAAACCTGAAGCAGAAATTAAAGAAATGGAATCTTACCCATATAGAAACTTAATTGGTACTTTAGCTTTTATAGCTAGTCGCACTAGACCAGATATTGTCTTTGCTATAAACTTGTCGAAATTTCAATCTAATCCAGGTATGAAACACTGGCATAGTGTTTTGAAATTATTAGGTTATCTTAAAAATACAAATAGTCTTCATGTTGAATTGGTTGCACAGGCACCTCTTCCCCAGTATTGTGGCGAGTGAAGTTACAATCAACACTGCAGACTTGCTGTGTTTCATCTCTTCCTATTATAGTGTTCCAGGGGTCATTCCAGCCATATATGGTGCCAACACAGAATAAAGGCAAACTAATGGCTTTTGAATTCGCCATTCTCACCCATCCAGTTTTACGACAGACCTGCTACTCCAGTAAATGGTACTTACTTCCATGATCTCCTTACACTAGTAGGTGTTTTTTTCTTTTTTTGCTAAAAAATGACAAATTCTTGCATTAAAAACAAAAATAAAGCAGAAATCATGGCTTTGTGTTTTTATGCTTTTGAAAGAAAAATTAATAATTAATTAATTGACAAGTGAAAATCACCAGTAATAAAGAGAGGGTGCAGACAAATCTAGTCTTTTCTGCAAGCCTCGGCATGTTACAAATACTTCTTATTGACCTCATAAAATAATGTCTTTGTTATTTGTATTAATATTTTATCACATATTAAATCAGAACATCATTACATTATAAGACGAGGTGTTCACTTGGCAATGGGTTCGCACAGGGTGTATGGGGTTATGACCTGGGTGCATTGGGCCTTCATTCGTCTTCAACTAAAGCGCGAAAATAGCCTCTAATAAAAAGTCAATAGAAATTTTGCTGACTAATGCCCATGAGGGCGCACCAGGCTATCACTTAAGAAGGTGCACCAACCCAAGGGCCGGCAGTTCAGTTCGCCCCTGTATCCTAAAACTAGCAGTGAGGACGCTCCAAAATGTTGGAGGGATGCCAGCTTAGCCGACAGTTTGAAATTTGGAAAACATCCAGTAATTCCGCACTCTGTTATTGCTCATTTTCTCCGAGTCAGATGACTGTCACCCCTATTTTAGCACTGGACTCATTGAGTTACCACTTGTGCAGATGCTTCCATGGTTTCATAAAATGTGGTCGAAGAATACTAGCAGTTATGAAACAGAAAGGCTCATTTTAAATAGTAAAAGCTTTTTGTATGTTTCTATTAAGAAAAAATAATATGGATTATTTTTAAATATTTAACACTTCATATTTTCTGAGGTATTATATAACTATTAAAAAATCTGTAAAAATTCAATTTTTCCCTTTTTTCCAGAAAAAAATGAAAAAAAAAAAAAAAAATGTTTCTCCCCCCACTGCCTCAAAATTTCTGGAAATTTTACATTTCTAAGTATGATTAGCACTAAGATTTACAAAGCCACACAAAAATTTTCACATACATTAAAGGATATAAGTTGAAATTGCTGGAACTGCATTTTTGTTTGTGTTAAGCATTTTTTACACTTTTAAAGAATGTTTAAGAATTATTACAAACTTAATTAATATATCTAAGTCTGTCTGCCTGTCGATTGTGTGATCACATACGCAAAGACTACAAACAGTTGGAAAGTGTTAATAATCTATGCGAAGTGCAGAATTTTCTGTTCTTGTTTATTATTACAGTCAAACCTCATTAACATGAATTTCAAGGGGGATTAAAAACTTGTTATGAGTAACTAATTTTTATGTATAACTAATCTTCATTTTGACGGGGATTGTGGAAACAGTTCATGTTAAAAGTAATTCACGTTAATGGGGTTCAACTGTATATGGAATGCATGACAAATAAATAAATATTACATACTAGAAAGAGGAAAATAGAAATAAACTTACAGATGTCCAATTCATGCAACATCCTCTCCACTGCAACCTCCATTGTTGATTCTTCAGAGAAAATAAGGCAAAGGAATGTTGCATTACCATTTGAAAAAATCTCCCTTTCAACCAATTCTGATTTATTGAAATCAAATGTATCAAAATCTTTTACTTCACCATTTCCATTAAAAGAAAACTTTTTGTAATGATCAAAACCTGGTGTTCCGCATTCATATTCAAACTTGTAGATAATATCATGAAATGATATTGAAGAATGAGATTTAACAATTGATAAAACCATATCTGAGTCCGTTGTTGTTCCATTTGGATACCACTTGAGGAACCAAGTTGCAAAGTTGAAATCAAAAGGTGGACTACTCACAGAATAGTCTTTAGTCTCTGGAAGAGAAGAATAATCGGATATATTCCACCTGATCTTGAGGAATTGTGCTTTAGAAAACTTGCAGGATATTGAACCAGAATTCTCTTTTTCACTTATCTTGTACATATCGCCTGTAATTATAAAAAAATAAAAATAAATTACTATCCAACTTAAAAATTTCTCTAACTTAATATGCAAAAAAAATAAATAATAATAAAATAAACAAATCACTTAATTGGTTTGTTGGTTAAAAATATTTATTATTAAATAGATTTTGTTTGTACAGTAAAGCTATATTCTCAAAATATTAATAACAAATGTACAGTCAACTCTCAAAAATCCGCATATCATTCGCAATGTAAACAGACATTGTCACAACTGATTTGTTGATTAGTGGATTGCAAAACTTCAACTGTATTAAAAGATAAATCAATTATTAACTGGTGCTGATGAATCACCAATCACTCAGCATATTGCAGAGAAGAAAATGATAAGTGTAATTATGAATAATTATCAAAAAATAAATTATATTAATTTAGAGGAAGAAGGAGAAAGTTTCATGAAAGATTTTCTCATATAAGATAAATATTCAAACTTTCTCATAGCACAAACTTATGTGATTGACCAAGAATTGCTGACTTTCTTACAGGTTATAGGAAAATAAATATGTATGAATATTCTTACTTAAACTACTATTGATCAGACTTTTGAAAAATCTAGATAATTTGTAACTATAATATGATGTATAAAAATTGCTCTTTAAATTAAAATTTAATGAAATATTTGTACTTCTATTAGGCACACTTTATTTCAGCAATGTATGTATAACAAATAAATTGTTTCTTAAAGATTTTCTACTTAAATGAAGCTCTTAGATATAAATAAAAGAAATTACTCTAAAATCTGCAAAATTCAAAAATCCGCAAAACACTTAGTTTTAAGCTGTGCAGATTTTTGAGAGTGTACTGTATATCTTATTAATAAGAGCAAAATAGTGTCAATCTCTCAGTCAGATGTCTACAGAAAAATATACCACACTTGCAGATGTCACATTTGGCACATGCATTGTCTGGAATGTTTCCGTGTGTACCTCAAAGATGAATTTTCAAATTTTTAATTAGGAAGTAAGGTAAGTAAATATTGTATGTTTTATGTGACTCTTTACATCTTTTCCTGACATTTTCCTTTAAGGGGGTCTGGGACACCAAATTTTTGTTTTTATTATTTATTGATGAATTGCAGTAATTATTTTCTCTGAAATTGAAGCTTATTTGATGATGAATTTAAGCAAGAAATAATCTTTAAAAAAAATTTTAAAAATTAAAATTTTTGATAAATTCAAAATTTGTTATATCTTATGAATTAATGGTTCAATTTACAAACTTTTTCACCCTTATATACAGAAAAGATTTATCTTCAATTTGTCTTCAGGATTTCTGATTATAATAATAAATATTTTAAATATTAATTTTAATTTGAAAAAAGTAGTACTTATTTCATAGATTACCAAAATATTTTTGCTCCTAATTAAAAATCCCGAACACAAATTGAAGATAAATCTTTTCTGTATATAAGGGTGAAAAAAGTTTGTAAATTGAACCATTAGTTCATGAGATATAAAAAAATTTTAATTTATCAAAAAATTAAAAATTTTATTTAATTTTTTTTTTAAAGATTATTTCTTGCTCAAATTCATCATCAAATAAGCTTCAATTTCGGAAAAAATAATTACTGCAATTCATCAATAAATAATATAAATTTAAATTTGGTGTCCCAGACCCCCGTAAGTTCCAATTTCAAGCTCTTGCCAATAAAATCAAATGCTTACAACTTTTATTGTATGTGGTTTTTGGCTATTGGTCAGTGTGTGTAGTAATATGTATGTGTGTGAGGAATCTTCTAACTGTCATATCTCCAAAACTAATAAAGATAGAAACTTCAGAATTGAGACAGGCCCAGTGTATAAATATTTTTGTACAAAAATGGAATTATTTTTTTTAAATATAAAATTGGAAAGTTGGAAGTGGGATATTGGAAACTGGAAGAAGGACAATAAGTCCGTACCTCAAAAAAGACTAACAATTTTCTTCACAGTTTCTATATAAACACCCTAATAGATACCCTTTAGTATGTATTAAGTCTTGCAACAGGTCAGATTGACAAAATTTTTTTCTCTTGTGGGTTGGGTTCGGGTCATATTTAGTTTTCAACAAGTCGACTTGAGAACATCTTTGAAATTTTTTTTTTATAATTATAAGCATAAGTTTGTAGTTATAACTCTATAAATGATATAAAGATACTATGTATACTAGACATGTGCCAGAGTATCTGTACCCGCAGATATCCACCAGAAAAAAAAAAAAAAATAAGCTTTCTTGACTGGATCTGTATAAGTAAGAAAAAAATATCCATATTCATTTTTTTTTTTCTTTTCAACGAATCTAATATTGATCTTTTGTCGAAATTGTATAAAAATTAGAAAGTGCTATAAATCTTTATTGACTATCGTTAATATATAAAAGTAATTCAATACAACCTCGCTTTTATGTCAATGAAAATTTGAATTATCTCTATACTCGTATCTGCAAATATAAAAGAAATACTTGTAATTTAATTTTTAAAAAAATAATAACAATATAAAATAAAAACATTTAGAAGACCGATTATACACTTCATTTTTTTTCCAAATAAGTTTTACTGAAAAAAAAAAAAAATCAAGCCAATCCCAAATTATATGCAAGAGAGACGGAGATTCAGCTGTTATGCAAAACATGAAAAATACAGCATAGCAGTGCTACATATTGGGTTATGCAGAATGCTTTGAATCTGCAGTTGGGTTTAAACATTTCAATTTTTTCTAAATGGGTTTTACTGAAAAAAAAAAAAAAAAAAAAAAAAAAAAAAATCCCGAATTTTATGCAAGAGAGACTGAGATCCAGCTGTCATGCAAAATCTGAAAAATCTGAAAAATACAGCATAGCAGTGTTACATACTGGGTTATGCAAAATGCTTTGAATATACAGTTGGGCATAACTCAACACTTCATTTTTTTCTAAATGGGTTTTAATGAAAAAAAAAAAAAAAAAAAAAAGCCAATCCTGAATTTTATGCAAGAGAGACTGAGATCCAGCTGTCATGCAAAATCTGAAAAATACAGCATAGCAGTGTTACATACTGGGTTATGCAAAATGCTTTGAATATACAGTTGGGCATAACTCAACATTTCATTTTTTTTCCAAATGAGCTTTACTTGAAGAAAAAAAAAAAAAAAAAAAAACAATCCCAAATTTCATGCAAGAGAGACTGAGATCCAGCTGTCATGCAAAACATGAAAAATACAGCATAGCAATTAGCAATGCTACATATTGGGTTATGCAGAATGCTTTGCATTTACAAATGGGTTTAAATTAAACACCACTGTTGAGTTGGCTAATTTAACACTTTGCCCCTGAAAATTTATGATTCTCTATGGCCCTGCTTTTGATTTACATAAAATATAGATGCCGCTACAATTACTACAAGCTTTTCAATTTTTTTTTATTTTATTGCTTTTCTCAAAAATTGCCTGTTAATTTTATGCTAGTATATATTAATATACTTAGCAAGTGTATCTAGTATCTACTTTGTTAGAATCGTCAATATTAGCAATTCCCTGTAATTTTTCATTTATTTTCACTTTAATTTTTTTTTGCTTTTAATGCTTAACATAATACTTTTATGGTAAATATGTGACCTTAGGTTGTTTATTAAAGCATAATTTTTTGATTTATATAAGACTTCATTTGTATTTTTTAATTAATTTACAAAGTAATAATAATAATAATAATGCCTGGTAAATTTATTTTCTTACAAATTTTTAAAAATATAATAGAGTGGGTGAACACACCAATATAAGTATGTACAGACCAGTGAAATCTTAAAATTACTGGTATTGTGAACCAGTGACTTAATTTCCTTAATTTCTACCCCTGTGACAATACCCTAAAATAGTTAAAAAAAAAAAAAAAAAAGCACCACAGAACTGGTTTTTATAAGTAGTCAGTAAAAAACATAAAATAAACACCATAAAATGCAAGAACTCCCAACAATTGTTTTGGGGCAGAAGAAAACATGACCCTTTTTCTTTTATCAGGCGAACAAAGATCGTGTGTTGATGCTTTGTTTATAGCTCTCAAGAATAGCTACTGAAACTCAGAAAAAAAGTTTGCTGATTCCCCTGACTTATTTCAACAGATTTCCGTTACCTAACCACGTCAATTCAAAAAGTATGCTAATGAGTAAAAATACCTCAATTTTTTTTTTCTTTGTTGACTTTGTTAATATACACGAAAAGGAAAAATAAAATACAAATGAAAAGTTCAAATTTGGGAGAAATTGTCAAAATATAAATATTTAAATTCTTTTTTATTGCACAGCATATTAACATCAGAACATAATATTAATCCTCAAGTTATTGCATTAAGAATAGTTAATAATAAAAGAAATCAGGAGTTTTTTAATGTTAACTTGGCGAGATTCAATTAGAAAGCATCCAATCCTGTGCAATCTCGGCTACGATATCACCTATTTAGCGAACTTTCAGTCAACACTACAAGGTAAAAATGAAAAGTTTCGTGATTGATTTTCATGAATTTTTATGAAATTCTTTGATATTTTCAGATTGTTAAAGTTCCCTGATCATGATTGTTGACACCTTGCTCTCGTGCTTTCTTTGTTCGCCAACAAAGGGCCTTGTTTTCTTTCGAATTCAATGGTGACATCCTAAAATGTTAAAATTTATCAAAAACAGTTCAGAAAGTAATTATAAAATAAAACAAACAACCTTACTCAGGCTTCATCTTTAGCAATAAGCTTTTCTGGGGAGGATCCTCCCCCTTTGTCAATTGCAACTAGTGTTTTCAGGCACTGGCTATTTATAGCCTCACCTCTTCCTCGCAGCAATAAATAAATATAGGCTATAAATAGCCGATGCCAGAAAACACTAGTTGCAATTGACAAAGGGGGAGCATCCTCCCCAGAAAAGCTTATTGCTAAAGATGAAGCCTGAGTAAGGTTGTTTGTTTTATTTTATAATTATGTTTGTGCTTCGTTTGAAATTAAAGTAAAGTTCAGAAAGTATTCGAAATTTAACACTTTTTCCTTTATGAGTAATGCAGAAAGTAAAATGACACAGTATTCAAAATTGGAAGAGAAAATAAGCCACAATTATATACTCACTATGGTCCATATGACATATTTGAAGGTGTTGATCAGGATCTGCTAATTCTTCCGACAATAAATGACACATGATTACCAGGATACCATCTGGTCCACATAATTTTTCAAGAGGTGGTAATGGTAAATCATATACTGATACCTTATGTTTTGATGCCCTTTTTATATAATATTTCCTTTCAAGAATATCTCCATTGTACCTAACTTTACAATATTCCTGTTCACTATTCAAAGGTTCTCCATCTCCATTTGCATTCATTACATCAAATACACATATAAACTCATGGTGCCACACTAAAGAATGTAATCTTATGAGTGACACAAACGTTCCAAGATGGTCACGTAAGTACACACGGAGAATCCAAGTTGCATTTGCAAAAATAAAAGATGTACTATTCAAATAGTTTAAAGTGTCTGTTTTTAATAAATGCTCAGGAATATTCCACTTAATCTTGAGAGATTCTGCTGATGTTGATTTGAAGGATAAGTTGTTAAGATCCATCATTACATTTATCATAGATTCCTAGTGGGAAGGCAAAAAAAAAAAAAAAATAGTTAAAAAAAAAATTATATGCTGCAGTTATTATATAAAGATTTTCTTTAAATCAGGAAAGGTCAACCTATAACTAGTGGCAGAATTCCCCAAATTTATAATTTGATATTTTCTGTTAAATAAACAAAAAATAATAAATCTGTTCTGGTTCTTCAGAGTGAAAACACCATGAATGATAATTGTCATAAAAAACATCCAGTGAAAGATAAATATTGAACAGATTATCGTGAGTAAGATACTGATTGATTGATTATTATTATTTATGAGTACTCACAAATGTTTAACAGTCTCTGGTTAATTTATGAACATGAACAGGGACTGTCAAAAGTTCCAAAGAGCCAGGAGTTAGCGAATTATTTCATGGAAAAACATCTTTCAAAAACAGAAGTAATTGTTAAATTTTTCCCAGAAATTTACAATCAAAGTCCAACAAATCACAGGCGCCAGGTCACCCAGGTGACTAAAAGTATCCCATTAGTGACCAATTTTTGCAGACTGAGGAAAAATTTCCATATGTATTTCCAATATTTTTGATTAAGGGGACTCTGTACTTACTGTCTCCGAAAGCCTAAGCCAATGTTAATCGATGGGGAATTTTGTCCCATTATTACTCATTAACTAATACATATTTTCAAATTCCGTTTTCCCATTCAGAAAATTTCCAGCTGTTAAACTTTCTAAAAATTGATTTTCTTAATTTTTAATATTTCATTTTTAAGCTTAAAAATGCAAAATTTCACAATATGAAAACTATCATTTTACAGCGTCAAAATAAAATATTAAAAATTCAAAAAAATCAATTTTGAGAAAGCGATAAACTGTTCAACACTGGGAAACTTTCTGAATGTAAAAACGGAACTTATAAATATGTATTAGTTAATGAGTTATAAAGGGGCAAAATTCTCCATAGAATAACATTGACTTTAGCTTCCGGTGACGATAAGTAGAATCCTCTTAAATAGTTCATTTGTTTAATGTAAAATGAATGACCCCCATTAATTATAGAATAATGAAATGCTGTTCCTAGTCTATCTTTCTATGTTTTACTGTTTGTGCTGTAGTAGTATAAATAGTTGGCTATCTCTGACTCCTAAGATATTGGAAGTTTTGTCAGTCTCTGTTTATAGTATTCATTCAGTATACGAAATATCGTCTTTTATAGAAAGAGGATAAGGTGGGAAAAAAATCAAAAAATGAACGAGACAGAGGCAGATTTAAGTTAGATTAGAATAATAAATTAAAGAACTGATGTACAATAAATTAAATATTTAAATATAAAAACTTCTTTACACACCATAAAATTAATGAAAGCACTATTGGTTTCGAAAAAACATGATATTTTTTCTTCAGGTGTAAAAAACATGCTCTAAAGCTTGGAGGCAAAAGCAAGATTTGGAAGCAAGTGTTTTGGTTTTGCATGTGTTTTTTACACTTGAAGAAGAATGGCCACGTCCTTTCAAAACTGGTAGTGCTTACATTAATTTTATGGTGTGTGAAGAAATTTTTAAAAATTTAAATATTAAGTCTTTAGATTATTGTACTTGTTCAAAAATTTCATTCCATATTATTTATAGATACAAATTTTTTTCTATCTTCTTAATCTACTTCTTGTGCTAACAGACTTAGTCTAGCATTCCTGGATCACAGGCAAATTTTGTTGTTCTGAAGATAAATATAGAAAATTCTGCTACTGTGATAATTGATTATACAGGGTAAAAAAATGCAACTACTTTCTATATTAAAACCCGAATAAACTACTACGTCAGAAACGCCAAAGAAAAATATTTGACATGCATACAGCTGTTTCGGTAGCCTTAAGCATACCGTCTTCAGTGCAAAAAGAATTCTGAAACTGGAGAAGTGCTCGTATATATAGGAGAGGGACCGAATTTAGTTCAACCAATAGGATTGCGGGAAAGGTGGGGAGTGTGGCCAATAGGAATTTAGGAATGTTAGCTGTGTAAACAGTAGTAAAATTAAGAAAATGTGGACTGAATGTAAAATTTCCAACAATCAGACAAATAGGGAACAGCGAAATCACAATTTACAAGGTTTTTAAAATTTTTATAAATATGAAAAGCTTCAAAGAAATTGAGTGTTCATGAATGGATTTAAGTCTGCAAATTATTTTAGATGAATTAAATTTAAAATTATGATTTACCTCCCAGCAATGACGTAGTAGTTTATTCGGATTTTAATATTCCATCGCCAAGTCTCCTGTTATTACTTTCTATATTTTGATAAAAATGTTTTTTAAAAATAATATGAAAATTTATATATTGCCATACTTAGAAAAATGATTTGTATTGTATGTGGTCTTATGACGAAATAAATATTTGTGTTATTTCTAAACTTATGAATTCAATAACAAATGCAATTACTTTCTATATTTTGATAATTTTTAATTATCAAAATAATAAAATAATTTAATTTCTATATTTTGTACAACCATCATATTCCAAGTAGAACTTTTTAAAACTTTGATTTAAATATGTTTTTTTTTTTTTTTTTTTAGAATGAAATACATAATATAAAAAAAATATAGTAATCATAATATAAAGTATATCATCTTTGTATTCTATAGTGTGCTGTTTCTTTTTCGAATTTTCTGAAATTAATATTTTTCTTTACTCAATTTTACTGCCTTTCAATACTGCATCCAGCGACTTTTTCCTCGTTTATTTATTTATTTTATGAATTTTACATTGCATATGAATCTTTTATGGTATAATAAATTTAAGCAGATAATGCTATGCAGATTCTGCATTTGCTATAAGTTTTTTGTTACCATTGCTAAAATTTCAGTGGAAGCTTCCCCATAAAAACTCAATCCCAAATACCAAAACCTAATTTTTGGAGTCTGCATGTGTACCTACTTATTCTGCAACAGCCTTTTAAAAAAATCACCTGATTGACTTGAAAGATGGTTACAGATGCTTATGAGCTATATGGAATCAAGTGCAGTTTTTGACGTATCAGAGGTTAATCCAGAACAAATTTAGTGCCGCATTGAGGCACTTTCACAAAGTCAATTTTTAGCAATGAGGTACCTTCACAAAGTCAATTTTCAGCAATATAACTGCACACTAAAATATTTTATAAGCTTCACTGCATCGAACACAGAAAAATACCCTCAATTTGAATATTTACTGGAGACAATGATAAATATCTAAGTAAACACCTACTTATCTTACATATAAGAAACAACTTAACTTACCCATATATATATGTTTATTTTTACAACTGTTTCATTTTATTTTTTAAATGTATTTTAAAATTAAAAAAAAAAAAAAGTTTTACGTATTTTAGTTAATTGTTCTGAAGTATCATTAATTTTCACAAACTTACTCGATGTTTTCACAAATTATTTTATAAATTCAGAAATGGGGTACCATTTTTAAAAAGCTGGATTAATCCCTGTGTATATCATGTTAACCCTCTGTATACAGGCTCTGATTACTAAATAAGCAAGAGAAGCAAGGACTTCCCTATGAAAAGTTTGAAAGGGCCCCAAATTAAGCAAAATAGAGGCCTTGAATTGTGGAGCCTGATAACATTATCTGATTATAAAATGCCACAGTAGACCCAATTACACAACTAAGTTTATAGGACATCGGTTAATGAAACCAGTACATATACATTTACAATAGAAAAATTTCATTATTTCATATATCGTAAAGGGCAAAATTAACGGTCGCCACCGGCCACGTGGCGACTAAATAAAAAAAGATGGCGATTAAAAGTTATGCATCGATCGCCACTAAAGTCGCCACTTTTTGTGATCATTAAAAGATTCTAAAAATCGAACGACGATAGGCAATCGAAGCCTTGTGATTTTCAATCTTTTTCCATCCATGGCATAAATGTCAATGTTCATTTTAAACTTGCTTTCTTATATTCTACAACCTATAAAGAAGTAGAATTGTTTAATATATCTCACCCATATAATTTTGTGGACCCCCCCCCTTTCCCTTCCCCTAACGATCTGTGATCACACAGCTTATAGAAAGCTTTATAATTTCTAATCATTCTCCATTTGCTGCAAAAATATAAATATCTATTTTAAACTTACTTTATTAGATTCTAGAATCTGTAAAGAAGTAGAATTGTTTAACATCTCTTACTCATAATTCTTGTAATTCCCCCCCCCCCTCTTACCCACCAACGATTGGCAATCACATGCTTCACTGAAGCCTTGTGATTTACAATCTTTCTCCCTCCATAACATAGATGTAAATATTCATTTAAACTTTCTTGATTAGATTCTAGAATCTATAAAGAAGTATATGGATGTATCACCCCCCCCCCCCCCCAACCACCACACACACACACATGTGCACTCCATTTCAACTAGCAGTTAATGATCAAATGTCCTGCAAAGCACAATCTTTTTCCATTATTTTCTCCATAGTATTCAGTGTATATTTAACCCATTTAAGATATTTGACAAATGTGTGTGTCAAAATTTGATTTGGCTTAAATGTGTATTTTTCAAACATTTTTGTATTATTTGCTTTCTTTTGAGTAGAAATCTTCCTTTTTCCTTCCCATTTTAAAGTAGAAATATCCCTATTTTTAAAGCTAAAAATTTGGCAGCTAAGTAAATTATTTTTAATAAAGCAGCTAAGTTTCCATATCTATACTTTTTAAGAGGAAATATTTTAACTCTATTGAAATAAAATCATTTAAAAAAGTGTGTTTTTAGAAATAAGAAACAATAATAAAACTGCTAACTGTATTTACACATGACCATGTAAAAGGTTGTGATGATGATGAATCAGCAGATTCATTTACTAGAAAATATTAATATGAACTGTGAATGATAATGGCTTATTTCACTTAAATAAATTTAAAAAAAAAAAAAAAAGTACTACTGAATTATCTGAAAAATGAAAACGTTTGCTGTTATTATTACAGCCCTAAGCAGATTTTAATTTAGGATGTGCAATTTAGGATTTTTAAAAAGAGCGTAATTACAATTTCAGTGTCCTTGTGTTAATTTTATTATTATATGTATTTCTTATTTTAAATATTTTTCTTGTGGTGATTATACCACAAAATGGTAACAATGCTTTTTGCAGACTGAAAGAAATAGTCTTATGTGAAAAGTGGCCACTAACTTAAAAAAGTGGCTACTAATGAAACTGACAGTACCGGCCACTGGCCACTAATGAATTTTCCCAGTTTTGCCCTTTAATATATCGTAGAGAATATAGGCTTTCACCATTTTGCATTTTCATGCTATGTAATACTAAGTGAATTTATTTGTGTACATTTTCTCTGAATCCAGCCAATTACGATTTGTGTTTAATGCAGGGTTGGCAAGGTTTCGGACACTATGGTAAAAACCACGGTATAAACCATAGTTTTTACCATCCTGTTCAAAACTCTAGTGTCCTAAACTGTCTAAAACTATAGTTTTTAATAAATTATATTTTATTAAAAATGATGCAAATATTCAGAGAATTTATAAAATAATTATTATAAATATGTGAATATACATATATAATTACTAATTGTTGTTTTGTAACTTTTTCAAGGATTTGCCATTGTTTTAATTTTGGTAATATATAAAGTGAGAGAACAATTATAAGATAAAACAGTAAAAAAAAAAAATGTTACTAAAGCTTTAATGAAAAAAATAGATAATTGTATCTCAGATATTTACATTTGTAATATTTATACACATACACACATAAGCAATATGAATAAATATTGCGTTTGGATTAAAAAATCTTTAATTAGGGGAAGCCGGGGTAATAAGAGACGGGTTATAAGAGACGCAGTCAAAAAAACCACCAAAAAATATACTTAGACAACTTTAAAAATATGTAATATTAAGTATCATGTGTATTCTTTACTACAATACACTTATTGAGAAGTTTATAACACATTTTGAATTCTTTTTATACGACGAAAAAAAACCTTCACTTTGAACTTACCCTGAAAGTTTGTGACTTTTTCTAAATTTTTCTTTATTTTTTTTTTGTAGGTAAGATGTTTGGGATTTATTAATGTGTAACCTTTTGACCAAGACTATGACTTTGATGTACAATTTTTTAAAACCTTGAAAGCATTCTTTATTTACATGTTCTAGGCATGTTTCTTATTACCCCATTTTTATTTTTTGTGGGGGTAATAAGAGACATGAGTCTCTTATTACCCCCACTGTTAATTACTGTGCCCCCCCACCCCCCCCATTGTAGTTTCTGTTAATTCTGCCTGACTAGTTTACGAAGAGTTTACCAAGTGTTAGGCCCAGTCTAAGTTTACCAAGAGAACATTTTTTTTTTTCACTTTAAATCAAAAAGCAGTTTTACTGATTTGGCTAGACCATATTTAGTTGATGATTATGTAAATTTATGTTTAGAATGTGTATAAGTTAATATTTAGTCATTAATACTTCATTACATAATAAATAAGTTCATTTATAATTACTAGAAAAATCTTTTATAACATTTTGTTCGCTTGTATACACTTCAAAGATACGTCTTTTTTGCCTACACTTTAGAAAATGGGTAAAATATTTTCTGCCTATTTTAAAAATTATATTGATGTTTTTGGTTAATCCCTAGGTTATGTTGATTATGTAGAACTATCATTAAGTACAATATTATATTATTTAGGATCTAATATTAAAATAAATGAATTTCACAAACACATTTATGACAGTTAATTTTCGAGAAAACATATTTTTTGGATGGATGTAAATAATACAAATTAAAAACTATTGGCTGATTCAGAATTGTTTCCAGATGTCTCTTATTATCCCATATGATTTTACATTGTTATATATGGACAGTTACAAGCCTGGTCTCTTTTTACCCCACGTGGGGTTATTAGAGACAAGGATTTAATGAAAATTTAAAAAACAAAATTAACAAAAAATTTAAGTTCAAAAATCACCTAGAAAATCAAGAGGAGTCCATTTAATGAAATTAATACGAGACATTTATTTCAAGTTATTTAGATTAATAGTATAGATTTTATTAATATTTTTTGTCTCTTATCACCCCTTTTGTCTCTTATTACCCCGGCTTCCCCTACTGTAATTTTTGTTAAAAAAAAAAAATCTTGAAATAAATATTTAAAAGAAAAAAAAAAGAAAAAATATATATATATGTTTTTCAACGAAGAAGGAAATACATATGTAGAATTTTTAAATTTCTTAAATGGATGTTTTATATATTTTACGCATCTGACATTAAAGTGTACAGACTTTATTGCCTAACTCTAATTTTATATTTTAATTTATGTTTATTTTTGGTAACTTTTAATCTATATTCCTTTTAAGGAAGTTTTTTTTTTTTTTTAAATAAAACCATTTTCAAACTGAATTTCTGTAAAATAATGAATAAGTAAGTCATAAGAAAAAAAAAAAATCTGAATAAAATAAATTGGCTGACTATTCAATTTGAATATATTATCACACACTTTTTGTTGCAAGAAAAATTTTTAATTTCTTTTCACATTTAAAAAATATTTAAAAAATTAGCTAAATTTTCTGTGTAAAATGCCTTTAATTACTAATTATAATTGTGCTAAGAAATGAAGGGATTATAAAATGGAATTTCTCATAATTTTAGGTTTTAGACAGTTTTGGACGGTAAAAACCACCTGTCCTGTCCAAAACCAGTTTCGGACGCCCAAAACCCCAACCCTGGTTTAATGACAAATTTTTAAATTGTTTGAATGTTTCTTTAGACCAAGTAGTCAGTGGTGGTCCACAAATATTTTTGTGCTTCCCCCCACTTGAAAGATTAATCAGGCCTTGTTTGTATACAGAAACATACATGACCTAGACAGTATTTAAGTGCCTTTTAAGTTGGTTACAGTGAATTCAACATATGAAAGTAACATTACTGCATGCTAGCAAGAAATGTGACAGTCAAAAAATCAAATTGCAATTTTGAGTTTCTGAGAGATTAAGAGCATTGTTGCAAAATTGAAAATTGTAAGCAAAGAATTAGCTTACAGGGCTACACAAATAATTCTAATATGTTACTATGATCAACCAACTGATTGGAAGTTGGTACAAATATCTATAACTAACTATCTATAACTTGTTTAGTATTATTTCCTGTAACTTCTTGAAAAAATAACTAAAAGTAAGCGCTTAAAAAAAAAAAGAAAATAAATAGTTGACTTTTATTAAATTGTTAAAAAAATAAATTAAAATAAATAAATAAGTTTATTTTTTCTTTTGTCTTGACGAAAATTTGGCAGCCCTGGTTGATAGTGCTATTCTTAATACCTTTCTTTGGTATAAAATTTTAATAACAATAATTTGTTCAGGGAATTTTTAATCAAATAAAAACTCTACATTATTAAAAATCATTTGGAAGCTTGCCTGCATTTTAAACCTAAAAGTCGAACATTTGAAATATTAACAGAATATGAAATACTGTCATAAATTAACTACAAATGCAATAATAAAAAGTATAATAAAAAAATTGCAAAGATTAAAAAGTCGTTCAAGGGATAATTTACCAGTTTTTGTGTGCAATGAAGGATGGGAAATTTGGTATTCAAAAATTAAACAAATAAAATAATTATATTCCTTTGCTCACATTTTTCCGTATCGTGTATAACATCAAGATCAAATTTAATTAGGATCGAGACATCCAAGTTCTGAATCTTGACACTGACACATATCAACATAGAAAAGAAAAACGACAACGTGCTGTTGTTGTTCTTGTTTTGAATTTGAAGTTGAAGTTGAAGGGAGAGAGAGACCACGGATTCTGTGGGAGAGAGAGACCCATTAATCCTAAACGAGTTCGATGACGATATCAATTGTGAGGACACAAACAGTACATGGTTGCATCGTCAGTTAAGAACGTGTGGATAAGACGAAGAAGTCAGAATCTGTCCATACTCCATAGATCCATTAACAAGTGAAATGATCGAATGAAATTAAACGAATGATTTTTATAGACAGTCGAGTTAATCGAATGATTCCAAATAATCGATTATTTAACTCGAATGGCGGAACATTTCTACCGGCAACGGCACGGGCACGGCAACCAGCACGGATCCGTGGCAACCAGGTATGTTATTCAAGTTATCTAGTAAAAGGAGTTTTTGAAGATGAGATTAACATAAAGACTTGAAATTGTTGTCTGTAAGCTGTTTTAAAATAAATCTTATTAATAAATTATGGTTCTAATCCAAATTCTCTGACCAAATCCTTTCAAAATTCTTATTATTTTATAATTCTTACTTTATTTTTTTAATTTTCTTTGTGTCTACTATTGTTTAAATGCATCTTACTCTTAATTTTATTTCTATTGAACATTATTGTAAAAATATGATTATATTTTCTGGAGAGACTCCTGTCTCTTTCAAATTTATCTAGTTAACGTTTTCTTTACTGCTTACAATAATCAGGGAACGGATGCTTTATCCACCCTAACACAAGAGCTATTTCTTACCTCGAAACAAACGACTTATTGAAAAAAATTATCTTTTGTGGATACTCAAAGATTTTTACTGGTTTAAAGATAAAAGTAAAAAAAATTGAATTTTTAATTACAATATTATTAATCAGTAGTAAAAATGATTAACAACCTTTTCATAAATATTATAAATATGTATTGATATATGTTCAAAGTAATATATGAAAAAAAAGTTCTGTCAATAAAAATTTCTTCCCAGATTAAAAAAAAAAAATAAATACAACTAATTTATTTTAATAGCTTGTGAGCAAAATCCCTGCATGTTTGATGGCTGAAATGTGCTGTGAAAAAAGCCATTTTCTGCTTCAAATATTATAAATAAATAAATAAAAGGTTCGATTTTTATGAAGAGTCCACTTTTAATTTACTGATTTTTGTGAATGGTCTGTTTACAGAATGCTGTTTTTTTTGTGCAGGGACCATTTTGAAGATGCACATTGGCAGTGGCGGATCCAGAATTTAACTTTTTTTTTTTTTTTTTTTTTAGGGGGGGGGGCTAAGTTTTTTAAAGATATTATTCCAGATTAATGAAAACTTTATAATTGTAATATTCAATTGTGAATGTCAGTACCTCCACTGCACATTGGATTCTTTTCTTCCTTGTGTTAAACAGCCTTTTTTTTTTTTTAAATAGTGGTGTGGCATTTGTAACCAAGCTTTGGCAGGGGACTTGCTGAAATTTCTGACCATTTGTGAATGGGCATCCAATGGGAATAGGCAATCATCGCTACCCCATAACAGGGATATCACATCCATGTCTTGTCCAGGATTTGAACCGAAGCCCAACCATGTAAGAGTCAGGGACACTAATCACTACACTGTCTGGGTGGCCTATGAGATTTTTGTTTCTTCGTTTTATAAGGCTATGATATCTGGTACCTATAGTTTTGATATCTATCATCCTTGACTGTTTTTTCTTTTGATTTCGTGATTAAAAACATAATGCAAAATTTTAAAGCCAGAAGGGGAAAAAAGTTAGCTTCTGTTAAAAATAAGTCACATCATGCTTAAAGCAAAAATATGTATAAAAAAGTTCGAATGTTTCTAAGAATATCTGTTTATAGTGATATAAAATTCAGTGATAAGGACATAATTTCACAATAAGATGCTAATTTTAATCTAATAAAATAAGTGTAAGTAAATTTTCGTCAAAACTTGATGAAAAAGGCAGTTTTATATTTTGTTGGTTTAATTATAGAAGTAAAAGATAAATAATCTGTTTTTATTAGATTCATGCAATGAAAACATAATTAAGATCTCTACATTTTTCCTGGGTGTATTGGTATATATTGTAATGAGACTTTCAGGATCCTACAAACTTCACAAGAAAGCAGCAGATTTTCAGTGACACAAAAATATTTTGGTGTACCATTTTCTAATTTTAATGTTCATTAATCTACATTGTTTGCATGAATCAAAGACATAAATAAACAAATATATATTCTACATTTTATACCATTTAAAAACACTACATTTATGTATATTTTTAATTCTGCTTGTCCATAGTACACCGTGCCATGGACCATTTTACCCCGGGCTTGGGGTAAAATGGTCTACTTTGTCAGTTATTAAAAATAGTAATTATTACTTTTGATTGAGTGCAATATGAACCCCAATATATACAGGGTGATTAAAAAAACGTGGACAAAATGACATGGTAGATCAGTCATACAACAAGGATAAAAAATCGCACAGGAACAGGGGGTCGCAACTGTAATCCGGAGCCGCTACAGGGTGTCTAAAATAATACATAACACAAAGAGAAGAAACAAAACCATTACAGATCATTTTATTGATAATTACTCAATAACATGCGACTAATGCAAGCAAAATGTTGAGACTACAGGAGTTGCTCAAAGTTTTTGCCAGGTGCATGGAGACATGACTGGCATCTGCGTTTCATGGAACACCACACCTTCTCAAAGATACCAGATGTATCTCGAACACATCCTGCTGCCACAACAGTTCTACCTACCAAGTCTTCGGCGTTGCAACAGGTGTTTCATACGCAAGTCCTTTTAAAAATCCCCATAAGAAAAAATCCAAGGGAGACAAGCCTGGTGATCATGGTGGCCATGTGATTGGTCCACCGCGACCAATCCTGCCGCCAGGAAAAATAGTCTGCCTGCAGATGTGCTCTGATGTTTGTGCTGAAATGTGCAGGAGCTCCGTCGTGTTGAAATCGAATGTGTTGACAAATAGTCATTGGAACATCATTCAGCATTTCTGGCAGAACCTCTTGCAAGAATGTTAGATAAACGGGACCGTTAAGTCTTTCTGGGAGAATGTATGGACCAAGTAAACAGTTTCCTGCAATGCCAGCCCACACGTTAACGGAAAATTTTCATTGTGGGGATGTGTAGCATGCAGGTCTCCATCCGCCCACGTATGTAGGTTGTGAAAGTTCATCACACCCTCTAATGACAATGCAGCCTCATCAGTCAGTGGCGTCGTCGAAAAATTTTTCAAGAGGGGGCAAACTTCAAATTGCAAAATTTCATCATGTTTTTAAAAATTCAGTTGGATTCAAATGACTGGCTAGTTGATTGAGGTGATTAAGTAAGCCTGTGTGTAACCATATACTGTAAAACATTTTACTTATAGAAATTATACAGATTATTCTAAACCAACATTAATCCAAAAAACGTACTGTCAAGTCGATTTAAAATCTGTTTGCAGGAAAATGTTAGACAACTTATAAATGCAAGTCGAGTCAATTTGACTCTGATTGGCTCTGTGACATAAATTTTATTTGGTCATTTCAGTTCTAATGACACAGCTTTAAAGCTTTAATTGTAATTTTTTAAAGTATTTTTTTAATTATTATAATTTTACAGGTGGGGGCAAGTGCCCCCCTTTGCCCCTATGTGCCGACGCCCATGTCATCAGTGAAGTGAACACCTGCTGCGAAGTTTCGGTCTCCAGCACATTTTTGCAAAAACCACTGCGCAAAATCCATATGATTGTTGTAGTCTCCCGGTTCCAGTGCCTGGACGCATTGTAAATGATAAGAATGTATTCTTTCGTAGTGTACAATGCGCCAGACAGTAGCTTGGGGTATATAGGTCTTTCGGGATACAACTCATGTACTCGTTGAAGGATTACCCTGGAGTTCTTGGACAACTCTTTCTTCAGCATCAACTGTCTGAGTTATTCGTTGGTGACAAGCATCCGACTTGTGCACGTCGACCGAGCCGGTTCCACACAATCGTCGATGCAGAGTGGCAAAGAATGAGCGGCTAAGCACCTTTCTAACAGGATATTTCTCACGATACATTCGCAAGGCTTCTTGTCCATTACAGTCCCAGTAGCAGAAATTTTTCTGCCAATCTGCGACAACTATTTGGGCATTAAAAAATAATCTGCGGCATAATTTCACAATAAGTTACAGAAAAAAAAAATTACTAGATTCAGTAAGCATATTTTTATCACAAGTTTGCATTTATCTAATGTTATTAATCTGTTAGATGTGTCAAAGCATTGTAGTTATAAAATTTCGATTACATAGAGCTAGGTAAAGAATTGGCATTAGACACATTATCCTTCATTTTGTATAAAAACTATCTTTGTTTATGACTTTGTCGTTCTGACTCTAGTAAAATACTTGTAGTAGTAAGAGACTCTAAACATTGAAATTAATGCAGCTTTCTAAAATTTTCTTGTTCCTGTGTAACCAGAGGGACGGATATTAAGACATATAAACTTTCTTTTATCAACAATTACAGCTTGTTTGTCATTTCCATCTCTACATCTTAATTGCATTTTGCTCACCATCTAAGTGTCTGAGCCCCAACTTTTACAGAAATCTTCCGATACTGGAATTGAAACTGCAAATTTAAGTAACTTGATAAGCAAACAGGTATTTTCTTTGACAAACCTGTGATCCTTTCAGATCCACTTTCTTCTTCTATAGTGCTAGCGATTCATTTACAAAAACACTGGTATTCAAGCAAAAAGGTGTCAAGATCCTCAAACTTTGAAATTGATACAAAATTTTGTATATATTCAAAGAAGCAACAAGAAAAATTACATGAGTAGTGAGTGATATTGAACAATTCTACCTCTAAACAGGTTCTGCAATTTAATGAAACAAGTTTAAACAGAATATTGACAGTTAGGCTGCATACAGAGAAAGATTGAGAGTCACAAAATGGGGAGGAGGGGGGAGGGGCACCAAAATATTATATGAATGAGAAATATTGAACAATTCTACTTCTTTATTCATTCTAGAATCTAATAAAGTAAGTTTAAAATGAAATTGACATTTATGCTGTGGATGGAAAACGATTGAAAATCACAATGCTTCCGTTTGATTGCCCGTCATTAGTGGAGTGTGGGGTGGGGTGGGGGGGGGGGAGGGAGTAAAACAAATATACGAGTGAGAGATATTGAACAATTCTACTTTTTTTTTTATATGTTCTGCAATATAAGTAAATAAGTTAAAAAAGAACATTGAGATTTATGTTGCAGATGGAGAAAGATTTGAAATCACAAGAATTTCGCGAGGGGGGGGGGGTCACAAAAAATTACACGAGTGAGAGATATTGAACAATTTTACTTTTCATAGGTTCTAGAATATAATAAAGCGTGTTTTTAATGAATACTGACATTTATGCTGCGGTTGAAAGAAGATTAAAAATTACAATGCTTTTGTGGAACGTTGGATCACTGATTGTTATTGGTGGGAGGGGGGCGGGGGGGGGGGAACTAAAACAAATAGGAGTGAGATATTGAACAATTCTACTTCTTTATAGGTTCTGGAATCTAATTAAGTAATTTTAAAAAGAATACTGACATTTATGTTGCTGATGGGGAAAAATTTTGTAATCGCAAAGATTCCGCGATCTGTGTGATCGCTGATCTTTAATAGATGTAAGGAGGGGGGGGGGGGTCACAAAAAATTACTTGAGTGAGAGATATTAAACAGTTCTACCTCTTTATAGGTTCTAGAATTTAATAAAGCGTGTTTAGAATGAATATTGACAATTATGCTGTGGATGCAAAAAGATTGAAAATCGCCATCTTTCCTGCCAAAATCGAGAGATTTGGGAATTTCTGCATAATGCTGATTTGGAAATAATCTGCAGACTAAAAAAAAATCTGCGACGCACGTCGCGCGTCTCGCATTTTCTGCTATGGGGATTACAGTTGGCCATGCTGTAAATTAAATGCATGTCGGCCATTTTGCGGTACGTGTAACTAGCCATGTTACGCCCAACGCATCCATGGCTCGAATGAAGACATTTGCTCAGCTCGTGTTGGTATCGCAACGCCCTCTCGTGGCTCTAGCACCCTCTACAGACATTTGCAACCCTCTGTTCCTATGCGATTTTTGATCTTTGTTGTATGACTGATCTGTCATATCATTTTGTCCACGTTTTTTGAATCACCCTGTAGGCAATATACACAAATATTTTCAAAAGCCAAAAAATCATCACTTTGTGTGTAAGCACTTAAAATTTACAAAAGTAGTCCATTTGTCTCCAGTCTTTTCTATACTCAGGCTGTAGTTTATTTAGAAACCTTTTATTTTATTTTTTTTTTCCTGACCACACACTTTTTTTGCATGAAATATCATAACTTTAGGTTCAATTAACAGGGATGAGATTTTTCAGCTGATTTCATCATTTTTGTAAAGTAGTTTTTCAGCTGTTTCTTTTTTTTTTTCTTTTTTTTTTTTTTGAGCGTTTTTTTATTTCTGTTATGTATTTGTTCATCTATACTAGGGGTGCTCAACTTTTTTGGCTGGTGGGACATGAAGGGCCCCGAATGAGGTAATATAAAAGAATGGAACTGTGCAGATGTATTCGCTGTATAACATATATATATCTATGTATGTATGTGTGTGTGTGTTTCTTAAAATATTTATTATAAAATTTTTATAAAAAAATTTCAATCAGCGAGTCAAGTGAATCTCAAAGTGTAATAATCATAAAGTTATTGAATAGTAAGCAAAAGAATTAAATATATCATATATATAAAATACAAAAAAAAGGATAAATAAAGTGTATTTCTTTGCAGAGAGAGGGGGGGAAGAAAAGGTTATATTGGGATTCTCAAAAACACCTAGTACAAATATAAAGGCAGATAGAGAGTACCAAAACAAGCAGTTTGGTAAAAATGTGTTTTACGGTCCTTCTAAGCGATTTTTTCCGAACTCGTCGAGTCGTTGCGATTTTCTCTTCCGTCCTTTCCAAAATGGCGGACTGGAAGCACGGTTTCGCGGTTTTCATACCCGTCCTTACGAAAAGGGCCCATTTACGTGTTTTAAAGCAATTTTCTAAACATAAACCATAAAAAACGCCTTTTAGAAACAGGAAAATATAAATAAATATGAATTTTTTACAATTTTTATGCACCAAAGCTAACAAATATTAAACATTACAAAACCAAAACACCATAATTAACCCAACAGATATAAAAAATAAATATATAAATAAAAAAGATTTTTTTACTTACCCGTTTCAATAATTTCTAATCCTCGAACATTTATGTACTTGAAAAAACAAAACTTTAATCCTGGCTACAAATTTCGAAGAAAGCTTGTAGAATTACGAACATTCACTGTTTAAAAGACTACTCTAAATATATTTTTAGTTTATATTGTACACAAATACATATTTCTGTAAAACTAATATAATTTAGCAGAAAGAAAAATTAACCACAACAATATGTCAGCATTATTTTTCAAATGAAGTTCCACTACTGTTACCAAAATTGAAAAGTAAAACCAAACGAAACATGTCAGAAACAAAAGTGTCCGAACACTATCAAAAAATCTTATGTAATAAAAGTACACTTCATACGGTTTTGTTAAATCCTTGTCGAATTATGTTCCTACACTGACTAAGAACAGAATTCGACAAGGATTTATTTTACAAAACCATATGAAGTGTACTTTTTTTTACATAGGAATTTTTTCTAGTGTTCAGACACTTTTGTTGCTGACTGTAGTATAAGCAGAGTGAATTTAACGTCCCACTACTACAGCGTTATGGGCAACAATCTCGGAGAGACGCCAGTAAGGTTGCATTTAACATCGCACTAGCACTGCGATTGGACGACAATCTCGAAGATACACAAGTAAGGTTGCATTTAACATCGCACTAGAACTGAGCTTCGGCAACAATCTCGAAGAGACGCCAGTAAGGTTGCATTTAACATCGCACTAGCACTGCGATTGGACGACAATCTCGAAGATACACAAGTAAGGTTGCATTTAACATCGCACTAGAACTGAGCTTCGGCAACAATCTCGAAGAGACGCCAGTAAGGTTGCATTTAACATCGCACTAGAACTGAGCTTCGGCGACAATCTCGAAGAGACGCCAGTAAGGTTGCATTTAGCATCGCACTAGCACTGCGATTGGGTGACAATCTCAAAGATGCGCAAGTAAGGTTGCAATTAACGTCGCACTAGAACTACGCTTCGGCAAGAATCTCGGAGAGACGCAAGTAAGGTTGCATTTAACATCGCATTAGCATTGCGATTGGGCGACAATCTTGAAGAGACGCAAGTGAGGTTACATTTAACATTGCACTAGCACTGCGCTTCTGCGTCTGCACGCTCCGCGTACATGAAGACAAAGTAAAAAAACATCACTGGATACAGTCGACAGCAAAAGTATCCGAGCACTAGCAAAAATTCCTACGTAAAAAAAGTACACTTAATAGAGTTTTGTTAAATAAATCCTTATCGAATCATGTTGTTAGTCAGTCTAAGAACATGATTCGACAAGGATTCATTTAACAAAACAATATTAAGTGTACATGTTTTACGTAGGAATTTTTGTTAGTGCTTGGATATTTTGCTGCCGACTGTACTCACCCGCATTCTGCATGAATATTTAAAATGCATAAAATTTCAAAACTTCTTAAAAACACGAAGCATATCTCATACTTAATTAATAAATACCTTTATTTTGCTTTTAAAAACACGAAGCATATCTCATACTTAATTAAATAAATACCTTTATTTTGCTTTGTTACTCATAGTAGAAAGCTTTTTCGCCGGAGAACCCTCCGGCGAAAAAGCTTTATGACATGAGTAACGAAGCATTTGTTTTGCAGGGAACAGTAATATGCACGTCTGTACGCTCCGCGTACATGACCCCCCCCTCCCCCCCCAAAAAAAATCACTGCCTTGAAAGCACATTTTCTCCAAATGATGTCCTCCGGACGAAATGTCGTTTTGCAGCGACCAGTAATATGCACGTCTGTATGCTCCGCGTACATGACCCCCCCCTCCCCCTCCCCCCCCCAAAAAAAAAATCACTGCCTTAAAAGCACATTTTCTCCAAATGATGTCCTCCGGACGAAATGTCATTTTGCAGCAACCAGTAATATGCACGTATGTACGCTCCGCATACATGAAAACCAAAAACAAAACATCACTCTATACCTCACCCGCATTCTTCATGAATCTCTTAAACATACGAAATTTCGTTTCGCATCGATCAGTAAAGCGTACATAAAAACCAAAAAAAATATTACTAAATACGTCTCACACAAACTCCATGAGTCTTTAAAATGTACGAAATTCGTTTGGCAACAATAACCTACGCGAAAATCATAGTTTCAAAACATCATGGGGAGGTTACCACATTTCAAACATCGATCGTTCAGCGGCGCATAAACACCGTGGTTACTAAGGTTGGCATCTTTATCCGCGATCGGAAGCAAGTTGCCAAGCAGTACCGTAAAGCACATTCCAACCAGCAGTTTTAGTGTAGGTAAGTGGGTATGAAAATACCTCTTTGAGGTATTAGATGGCACTGGCGAGATCTATATGTGAAAAAGCTTCTCATAGTTTTAATTGTCATTTTCCACATGAATTTCAAACAATGTCACCTTCCTGCTCTGTCGTACAGAAAGAAGAATGGTCTGCAAAAGTCTTAATGAATTTAATGAGGATTTGATTGCTAAACTATCATGTCAGTACCAAGGGGACCCTTTGGACAAATTAGAAAATCAACCTCAGCCTCCTACATGCCTCCTGCTGATAACATCTGTAGTTACGTACCCGTTAGCAATCAGCTAAATTATTATAATAGTTATCATTATTAGCAACTGAATATACTACTGAAAATCTGTGATATATCTTATATTTTTGCAAATGTAACCAAAGTATTTCCACGACTACTGAAAATCTTGGTTTTATATTATCTATACATTCTTTTAGCTGCTGCCCCATTTCTGTTTGCAACTTCATAAATAATAAAGGATGGCCACCATTATCACGGTCGGTGTTTTTATCAGTTTTACAAAATAATAACCGACTGGACTTGTATTTCTTCTTTATGTCTCCAGACAGAAATAAATTTGACAAACTACACATTTGAAGTTTTTTAATAGAAAGTTATTACTATTATAAATTTACGTTTCTTCATTATTAATTTTAACACACATAAGAGAAAGATTTAAAAAAAAAGGGGGGGGGAAGCTTTTACTTACTAATTGTTATGTTTTTCAGTTTTTAATCTTCTCAGGTAGATAAAGGTCACTTACCAATAGATTATTCCATGATTTTTCCAATAAAAAATGAAGGAACATACTGTGGGTTACATTATTGAGAAATTGAATGGAAAACTTAGCTTTTAAACAGAAATGCATGTATAAACCAACAATTCCCCCCACCCACCCTCCCGCAAACAACAACAAAAAGTTTTGCAAATGCAATAAATAAAATATTTTTCTTTCTTTCTTTTTCATTTTTCTCTCCTACTGATGACTAATGCGAACTAAAATATCTGTCCTTCCGCGGGCTGCAAATTGATGGCTAGTGGGCCGCAGGTTGTGCACCTCTAATCTAAACATATAAAAGAGTACTTCCACGTACACACTCACTGACTCATCAATGCACAGCGAAATCTACTGGAGCCACCGACTCAAAATTGTGTCAGGTTGTAGAACATATAATGTAAGCACCCCCTAAGAAGTGATTTAGCGAAATTCGTCCCCCAAGGAGGAGTAGGGGGCAAAATGTGATTTCACAATAACCTTCATATCTCAAAGAAAAAAACAGATATCTGTAAAATTTTTGCTTTAAAATATAGCTAACAGAAATAACTAAAAACCAATTTCTGGAATTTTAGAAATTCGGTCCCCAAGGGGGGAAAGGGGACAAAACGTGGTTTCACATACTCCTATATATCTCAAACAAAAAAAAAAAAAAAACAGATGTACGTGAAATTTTTGCTCTAATATATAGCTAATACAAGTAAACTAAAAACCAAATTCTGGAATTTTAGAAATTCATTCCCCAAGAGGGAAGAGAGGGAGGCAAAATGATTTTAAATAATCCTTTATATCACAAACAGATATATGTGAGGTTTTTGCTCTAAAATATAGCTCACACAAATACATAAGAACTAATTTCTTTAATTTTAAAAATTCGTCCCGGGGGGGGGGCTATGGGGCAAAAAAAATAGAAATACAGTTAAACTGTTCAAAATTAATACAGATAGGTTTTAGATGCCTGCAAGTCAAATGAGGGTATTTTTGAAAGTGTAAAGTTATTAGGATAAAGGACAAAACTGGGAAAATTCATTAGTGGCCGGTACTGACAGTTTCATTAGTAGCCACTTTTTTAAGTTAGTGGCCACTTTTCACATGATAAGACTATTTCTTTCAGACTGCAAAAACCATTGTCACCATTTTGCGGTATAATCACCACAAGAAAAATATGAAAATAAGAAATACATTTTATAATACAATTAACACAGGGACACTAAAATTGTAATTTGTAATTATGCTCTTTTTAAAAATCCTAAATTAAGATCTGCTTAGGGCTGTAATAATAACAGCAAAAGTTTTTATCTTTCATATAATTCAGTAGTACTTTTTTTTTTCAATGTATGTAAGTGAAATAAGCTGTTATCATTCACAGTTCACATTGATATTTTCTAGTAAATGAATCAGCTGATTCATCATCATCACAACCTTTTACATGGTCATGCATAAATACAGTTAGCAGTTTTATTATTTTTTCTTATTTCTAAAGAGACACTTTTTTAAATGATTTTATTTCAATAGAGTTAAAATATTTCCTCTTAAAAAGTATAGATATGGAAACTTAGCTGCTTTATTAAAAATAATTTACTTAGCTGCCAAATTTGTAGCTTTAAAAATAGGGAGATTTCTACTTTAAAATGGGAAGGAAAAAGGAAGATTTTTACTCAAAAGAAAGCAATTTTTGAAAAATACACATTTAAGCCAAATCAAATTTTGATACACACATTTGTCAAATATCTTAAATGGGTTAAATATACACTAAATACTATGGAGATAATAATGGAAAAAGATTGTGCTTTGCAGGACATTTGATCATTAACTGCTAGTTGAAATGGAGCGCACATGTGTGTGTGGGAGGGGGGGGGGAGGGAAATACATCTATATACTTTATAGGTTCTAGAATCTAATCAAGAAAATTTAAAATGAATATTTACATTTACATTATTTATGGAGAAAGATTGTAAATCACAAGGCTTCACTGGAGCATGTGATTGCCAATCGTTGGAGGGGGGGGGGGATTACAAGAATTATAAGTTTGAGAGATTAAACAATTCTACATCTTTACATATTCTAGAATCTAATAAAGTAAGTTTAAAATAGATATTTATATTTTTGCGGCAAATGGATAATGATTAGAAATTATAAAGCTTTTTATAAGCTGTGTGATCACAGATCGTTAAGGGGGGGGGGTCCAAAAAATTATATGAGTGAGATATATCAAACTATTCCACTTCTTTATAGGTTGTAGAATATAATAAAGCAAGTTTAAAATGAACATTGACATTTATGGCATGGATGGAAAAAGATTGGAAATCACAAGGCTTCGATTGCCTATCATTTTTAGAATCTTTTAATGATCACAAAAAGTGGCGACTTTAGTGGCGATCGATGCATAACTTTTAATCGCCATCTTTTTTTATTTAGTCGCCATGTGGCCGGTGGCGACCGTTAATTTTGCCCTTTATATTAGGAGAATCAGAAGGGCGGGGCGGCGTAGGTGCAAAAAATAAAAATAGTCAGACTGTTCACAATTGGTACATAGAGGTTTTTGATACCTAAAAATCGATTGTGAGTATTTTCGAATTTGTGAAATTATTAGTGTAAGGGCAAAAATATATAAATAAGAGTTAGAGCGCTGAAAATTAGTGTTAGATTTTGAGGTCCGATAAATCGATTGCGAATATTTTCGAAAGTACAGAATTATTACGAGGGGTGGGCGCAGGGATAAAAATAAAGAAATACGGATAGAATACTAC
Organism: Salticus scenicus; assembly: GCA_963930645.1. NCBI lineage: Eukaryota > Metazoa > Arthropoda > Arachnida > Araneae > Salticidae > Salticus > Salticus scenicus. The sequence continues at coordinate 113,724,564 of OZ005662.1, forward strand.
TCCGATTCAAAAAATTAGAATAATGAAAAGAAATATGGTCAAGGGAAATGAAAATCGAATTTATCAAATAAATAATCAACAATATCAGATATAAAGTACTATAATATGAATCTGCATATTTTGCAGATTATAAAAATGTAAACACATTACAATGAAATAGAAAATATATTTAAATCAGCTAACAATAAAAAATTCAAAATATTAGAATACTTTCTAACATGGTTCAAAAAATTAGAATAATGAAAATATATTGAACATAATTTAAACTCTAAGTATTTTTACTTGCTAATCAGTACTTTGTTGCATCACCCTTAGCTTTAATGACAGCTCTTAAACGTTTTGGCATGTTTTTAACTAAAGGTTCACAATCTTTTTTATCCAAATTCGCCCATATGCTCTTTATACTAGAAATAAGTTCTTTTTTGTCTCTAGGCGCAACTTCTTGAAGTCGTTTCTTCATAATTCCCCACAAATTCTCGATAGGATTTAGATCGGGTGAGTTTGCAGGCCAAGGGAGTACAGGTATGTCCTTCTCTTTGAGCCATTTAGTTGTTGATTTGGAAGTGTGGGGAGAAGCTGAATCTTGCTGAAACAAGAAATCGTCATCACATAAATCCTCAGCTGAAGGAATCATGAAATGTTCAAGAATTTCTTGATAGACTTCTGAATTGACTGTTGTGGAAACAATACACAACCTGCCTGGGCCTTCAGCAGTCATGCAGCCCCATACCATAACAGAGGTCGCAAATTTAAACGAACGTTTTAAACATTCTTTCTTATAAGCTTCATGTTTGAGTCTCCAGACACGTATACCTTGATTTCCGTGAGACACACAAAACACACTTTCATCGCTGAAAAGTATCTTTTTCCAATCGTCGTGATCCCAAAATAGCCTTTGTTTACACCATTTAACTCTAGCAGCCCTTTGCTTAGATGATAAGAATGGCTTTATCTTAGGCACACGTGATCTAAAACCTAATTTGCGAAGTCGTCGTAGTGTTGTAGATTTGGAGACATTTATACCCATTTCTTTCCATTTTCTATGCACATATCTCACACTCCGAAAACGATGTTTCTTCACAATCTTTTTCAATTGCCTTTCATCTCTTCTTGAAGTTACTGGCTTTCGACCACTTTTAAAGTGTTTATTTTGAAAACACTTATTATTAGAATATTCTCTCAAAACTCTACTCACACTTGCTTGAGAGCATTTCACTTCTTTTGCTATAAAAAGTTGTGTTTTTCCTATTTCGTGCAAGTACAAAATACGATATTTCACAGCCTCAGATAAATCGCTCTTTCGTCCCATATTAAGCAAATACTACGCTACAATCAAATGCCAAACGACTTTTCATTTTCAACGGAGCACATTTTATAGTCCCACAGATGTTAATCCCGCAGCCGTTCTCTCAACCTATAAGAAAAATTTGAATATTCTAATTTTTTGAATCATGCTATCGAGGTATTCTATTTCTTTGAATTATTCTAATATTTTTTAAATAGTTAATTATTAATATATCAGATAAAAATAAATATTTATGTTATATTTATAAATGCTCTGAAGATAATTAGATACTTTTAATATATTTTTTCCTGGACGCAGTATGCAAATTGACGCGTTAGCAACATCAAACTCATTCTTTTTTACATTATTCTAATTTTTTGAATCGGAGTAGTATTAGAAATTAGTATTATTCAGTTTAAAAACCGGAGAGAACGATTGACAGTATTTTTTAAAGTCTAAAATCATTAGGAACTATTGGTGAAGGAACACGCATGCCTGTATACTCTGTCCCGGGCCAATTATTTCACCAAGGGGAGAAGATTTTTTTTTTATATTTATGTTTTTCCCTTATGATAATATAGTGATTCATTAAGAGTGTCGAACATAAATGTGCTCGCGCAGGGCATAATGTCCTGCACTGCCGAAAGCAGTGGGGACATGGTGCAACATTTTTTCCAATGAGATTTTTCTCGCTCTCTCTCTTTTTTTTTTTTTTTTTTTTTTTTTGCATGATAAAAAGTAATGCAATTTTGAGAATTCATTAACTATAGTGACCAGCGAAGCGGGCGTAGCCTGCTAGTTTTTTTTATACATTGAAGGTTAAATTATGTATTACTCTAATAGATTTTGTCATCAAAATTCTGGTATTTCATTCCAATATCTTGTCTTTGCCTACAGTTTCAGCTTTTTTATATTTTTGCTAATATCATCCCTGAATTAAGTATATTTAAATTATAATTTATCTATTTCGTTGTATAGTAATTTATATAATTTGTTTAAATACCATAAAATCCCAGTTATTAAAAGCTCCCTGTTTTTCAGAAGCAAAAATAGGAAGGGTTTTATAATAGTTGTACCTAAAAATGGAAAGGAAGTCTAAATCAGAATTTTCTAGTATATAAAAAATATTAGAAATTTTACTTCACACATAATTTTCTCTTTTGAAATATTTTTGAATGGCATCCCTAAATTTTGTGACACTTGAAATCATTCTAAATTTTGCTCTTTATATTATACACACAATATAAGTTTTAAATTGCTGTGGTGCAAATTATCTTTAATTTCAAATTTTAATTTTCATATGCCAATTTTACAAAACTTAAAATTCTGAATTGTTGCCTTTTTAAATTTGGCGATCAATATATATTAAGAAACTTATGTGCAAGTGTTATTCAGAATTTTTTTTTCTGTAGGATTGCTACTTGTGTTCTATATCAGCTAATTCTCAACAAGAATTTGAAAATAATTAGGGATGAAACGGATAGTGATTTTGCCGGATATCGGATATCCGGAGCTCTTGTGACTGCCGGATACGGATATCCGGACCGGATATCCGTCGGATATCCGGCATTAGTTTTGTTTTTTCTTGTGTTATATATTTCTTTTCTTTTTCTTTATTTTAAAACAATAAAATATAAACATATTTCATATACTATTCTTTTAAAAACATTTTAAATTTATTTAAACATATTTATTTAATATTCTATTTGTGCAATATTGCCATGAAGAATAAAATTTTAAGCCTAACATACTCATTCCTACACTTGCAATTTTTGGTGAAAAGCACTATCACAAAAAGATAGGTTTTGTTCAGAATTATAAAACTAAAACTTATTATTTACATATTTTTTACAATACTATTATTAAAAAAATGAAATAAAATATTTTTCTAATATAATCACAGTTGAAGGATTAGTTTCACATGAAAACTAATATGTTGTGGCCATCACAAAACTTTCTTCTACATAATTCTATATAACAGCGCCACTTACGGTTTAAATTGTATAAAAAATTAATCATAGCTTCTCACAATAAACATTTTACAAAAGGAGTTTATGCAATTTTAATCAACAGATGCTGAGATATATGCTTGTGAAAAATCATAATAGAAGCTCCACCTGTCGGCTGATTTACACATAAATAAGGTCAACATTTGCTTTCATAATGGTTGTCTTTGATATCCATATCAATGTCCTCATATTAAAAATTAAGAAACATTTGAATTTACTTATTGTTTTATCTTAAAAATATATATTTAAACTTACCTTTTATTTATTAAATCCTTTTTGATATTTAAAATTTACTTTGCATCTATTCTTTTCAAACATCGTTACTTTGTTTACTATGTCGGCGTTGCCATTTCTCGTCTGCATAATCTTTCTTGTTTGAGCTGTTGCCACTTCTTGGAAATTGTCATTTTTTATTATGTTTCAATTTTCACCACCGGATGTCGTGGCGCGGCGGTCAACGTTGTTATGCAGATCAGTTTGTTTGGATAGAATATAAGGCCGTGATGTTTGGGAGATACTTCAATTTCAGCTGAGTTCAGTTCTAGTGTGCTCCTGCTAGCCTTGGCTTGGAGTCCCGGTTTGAATAGCTGCGGGCGGCTGTTCTTTTGGAATAGTTATGTTCTGTACGATGAACTCATATTTAAATATTTAGGTAAATCGAATGTTAAATTGTTGCTGTTAAGTTTGATAGTTTTATAATGTTAATATTTGTTTACAATCGTTTAAGTTTGAGGGTTTTTTTTGATATGCAATAGTTTCTTCAGAAGTTTAAATGATTAGTTTATTTGAGGACTTTTTATGCTAAGTTTGTTTTCTTGAACTTTAATGATTTATCGAAATCGCTGGTCATTTGGCGACCGCGATCTTCAAGTAATTTACACGTTCTATTCATTGGTCATTTGGCGACCATGAAGTGTGGTATAGTTTAGCTGACTTTATTTTTCAATGGCATTCGCTGGTCATTTGGCGACCGCGATCTTCAAGTAATTTACACGCTCTATTCATTGGTCATTTGGCGACCATGAAGTGTGGTATAGTTTAGCTGAACTTTATTTATTTTTTCAATGGTATTCGCTGGTCATTTGGCGACCGCGATCTTCGAAAATTCTTGTGCAGAGTTTTGATTTTCAACTAGTGATTCATCTGTTTTTTCTTCAATATGGTTTCGGTGTTACAACATATGTGTCTGATCGTTCTTCTGGTAAAAATGCTTGTACTGGTGTGAAGAGATGTTGTTTGTTCCATCTTCCACATTGGTCATGTGTAGACCATGTAAAAAGGACTTGATACCAAAAGACTTCGTTTTTCTTCCATGTATTATCAAGTAACCCAAATATGTGATTGGAGAGGTAATATGATTTTGAATTGATGTTGAGAATTAATTTTGTTATATTGAATTTGAAAATTTTTGTTATATTTATATTAAATTGTTTCTTAATCATTGTTATAATTGTTTTTCCTAATCTATTATATTTCCATGAATAAATTAATTTTCGTTTAAAAATATTTTTGTCTTTACTGAGTCTGAAACTTTTACATACTAGTCAAATTGAAATTTTCTAAAATAATTCTATTGCAGTTTTTTTCTGCTTAATATAAGTTTGTTTAAGATAGACCTTAAAATGTCTAACATCTGGGTTATGGGCCCAGTTTAGATAAAGTTCTTTTTGACTAGTTTTTTTGTAGACTCAGTGGATTCAATTTGTTTCTTTTGTGATATATTTAAATTGATTAATCATGGCGTATAATTTAGTACCTCAAATAGTTAAACTTAATTCTCATAATTACTCTGGTTGGAAATGCGACATAAAGTTCCTTTTAATGGAAAAAAATGCCTACGATATCGTAACTGGTATCGAAGAGCAACCTGTAAAAAGTGATACTGTCACTGTTGAATCTATAAATGATTTTAAGAGAAGGCAGAATGCTGCTATGTCCTTAATCTATTTAAATATCGAACCAGAATATCGGAGTTTAATTAGCGAATGTGATGATCCCGCTAAAGCTTGGGAAATCCTCAAAGTCAATTTCCAACCAGACAGTAGAAGTCACCATATGAAGTTATATTCTGAATTAATGTCTTGTTTTTTTGACCCTGGCGAATCTATGGCAATTTATGCCGCAAAAATTTCAAAAATATCTGATCAATTAAAATCTATTGGTAAACCTATAAATGACGAGTATCTATGTTTTCAGATTTTACGTTTTTTGCCCGATAAGTTTGACCAAATCGTCCAGCAAATTTTAAGGTGGCCTGATAAAGACTTTATTTTTAAAAATATTGTAACTGAATTGTGTGCTGAGGAGACTCGTCTCCAGCTCAGGAATATTGACAAATCTAGGGTTGATTGTAATATTGAAGCCCAGAGTGTCAAATTTAAGAAAAGGCCTGTTTTTACTTGCTGGCGATGTGGAAAAAAGGGTCATATTAGTAAAGATTGTCGGGTAAAGTTAAGTAATGATAAATCTGCTAGGGATAATACATTTAAAGGTAATTTTGTAAAAAAAGGTGACTCCGCTCAACAGCCAAAACGTGATAAAACTCCCCCTCGTAAAAATAAAGGTTTTAAAGCTCAGAACTACATTGCTGAAGCTAACTTAAGTGGTTTTAATAGAGAGGGAAGCTGGGCTTTTGACACCGCCGCCTCTCACCACTTCTGCAAAAATAAATCTGCTTTTTGTAATTTCACTGAAATTTCTGGTGATGAGTTGCACGTGGCTGTTGACGGGGTTACTTTCCCCATTACTGGAAAGGGGGAAGTTGAATTAGATTTTAATGGTACTATTATAAAACTTTGGAATGTCCTTTTCTCACCAAATTTAAGAAAAAATTTGTTAAGCGGTTCTAGATTCGACCAGGGTGGTGCTAAATTTACTGGAAAGGCTGGTAAACTAAATGTGGTCGATAAATATGGCAAGTTTCTTTTTTCTGCTAAGCTCTATGACGGGATTTATTATACTTTTCCAAAAATCATAAGAAATAATCATAATGTTAAAATGAATGGGGGGCAGAATTCCAAAACTAATGTTGATCTAAATTTTAATGCTGAAATTTCAGCTTCACCAGTAATTAAAACTGCCAATATTAAAGATATAGACACATGGCACTTGTGTTTTGATCACATTAGTCCTGATTTAATTTATAATACTATTCGTAATTCTGCAGTTAAAGGTCTTCCTCATTTAAAATCTGTTGATAATTTTTTTTGTGATCCCTGTCATTTGAGTAAGCAAAATCGTGTCTCTTTCAAGCCTCTTAGTTCTTCTTCATCTAAAAAGCCATTAGATAGAATTTTCCTTGATACTTGGGGTCCTGTTAAAATTTCTGGAAAGAAGGGTGAACGTTTTTTTGTGTCTATTATAGACGATTTTTCAGGTAAAACTTCTGTTTATCCTCTCCAGGAGAAATCTATGTGTTTCGAAGTCTTTAAAAGACACGTTTTACGAGCAGAAAGATTTCTAGGGACCAAGTTGAAAGCTTTGAGAACGGATAATGGCAGAGAGTTTGAGAATGAACTGTTTAAGGCTTTTTGTAGAGAAAATGGAGTAAAACATGAGTTGACTAATGCCTATACACCAGAGGAAAATGGGGTTTGTGAAAGATTTAACCAGACAATAATGAATTGTGTTCGGGCAATGCTTAAATCTAGTGGCTTGTCTGACGATTTTTGGCCTGAAGCATGTATGCATTTTACATATACATGGAACAGGATTTGTCATGGTAAAAATTCTAAAACACCTATTGAACTCTATTCTGGTAATAAGCCTTCAGTAAGGCATTTAAGACCATTTGGCACTTTAGCTTATGTCGGGGTTCCTAAGGTCAGGCGCAAGAACAAGTTAGATGCTAAGTCCAAACGTGGTGTCCTTGTTGGATATGCCTTACGTACCCGTGGATACAGGATCTGGTTGGAAGAGGACAAGAAGGTTGTTGAGACGATAAATGTTTCTTTTGTTGAGAGCAGTGATGTGTCACGCAGTGGAGCGGTGATGGGCGACTCTTCTTTTGAGTTGGTGCTTGTCCCAGAGGAGCAGCCATGGACCGTTGACCGGTGTCATACTGATCCGGAGCCTGGACCCTCTGGTGTCTTGCCCAGCGAGACTGAAGATGTTGTTCCAACCGTCCTCCCTGCCACTCCTGCTTCTCCTGTCACTCCAGTTTCTCCTCAAGCTTCGTCTCCCAGCTGGAAGACTAATCCGATCTGGTACAGAAAGGTTGTGCCTAGGCCTAAGGGAAAGAAGATCGACATTTACTACTACCCTGACGGTGAAGGCAAGAGGTCATGTCAACGCACTCCAAAGGAAGTCGAGAAATTTTGTAATGATAATGGTTTAATTTTTAATTCTAATGATTTTGATTTTTCTAAATTTAATACTTTTTCTGGTGTTGTTAATCCTAGCGTTATACCTTCCGCGTCCAGCATTACTAGCTGACTAGAGGTGGTGGTCCCGCGAACGTATAAGCAGGCTCAGAAATCTAAACAGTTTGATAAGTGGCATGAGGCTATGCTTGAAGAATTGAATTGTATGACTACTAGAGGTGTTTGGCATCTTGTGAAACTTCCTGTGAATAAATCTGTGTTAGGAAACCGCTGGGTTTATACAGTCAAGCGTGACGAGTCTGGTACCATAGTTAGGTATAAGGCAAGGTTGGTCGCGCAAGGTTTCAACCAGGTCCAGGGAGAATCATATGATGAAACATTCTCACCTGTCATAAATTTTTCTGTTGTAAGGTTTTTCTTTTCTTTGCTGGTCTCATACTGCGGGTGGTTTAACGTACAATGTGACGTAAAATGCGCTTACTTATACGCTCCTCTAAACGAGGAAATTTACATGAATCAACCAACTGGATTTGCTGAAAAAGGCAAAGAAGATTGGGTGTGTAAATTGGACAGAGCATTGTACGGGCTGCATCAATCTGGTAGGTTATGGTTTTATGAGTTAAATAAAGTATTGTTGGAACTTGGTTTTAATAAATTTGAAAATTGTAATTGTGCATATTCATATTCTGATTTTTCCGTTTTATTGGTTTATGTAGATGACATAGTTATTTTTTCCAGGACTGAATCGCAGGCAAATAACATTTTAGACCTTCTACAGTCTAAATTTGACTTAAAAATTTTGGGTACCACTCGTAAGCTTTTAGGTGTGGAATTCGAGTACACGGATACTGGGGTTTTGATCCATCAAGGTCAATATATTGCCGAGGTTAATGAGAGGTTTCAAAACCATCGGATACCTGTCTCTTCCTTGCCTATAGTTAAAGGTGTACAATTTTCTAAAAGTGATTGTCCGGTTGTTCAGTCTGATGTTGAAGAAGCATCTCATTTACCTTACAGGAATCTTTTAGGTTGTATTTCTTTTTTAGCAAACCGTACAAGACCTGATATTGCATATGCCACAAATATATTTTCTCAGTTCCAACAAAATCCTGGTTTTAAACATTGGCAAGGCTTACTTAAACTTTTAGGTTACATTAAATATACCAGTCATTATAAACTCTATCTCAATTGCACAGATATTAAAATAATTTCTTACTCTGACGCCGACTTCGCCGCTAATAGAGACGATTACGTTTCTATGGGGGGTCAGTTGGTATTGTTGGACCGTGCTGCCGTTTCGTGGCGCACAAATAAACAAAAAGGTGTCACTATATCAACTATGGAATCAGAGTTTATTTCTATGTGTGATTGTGTAAGGGAGCAGGATTGGTTTTATAATATTTTATGTGAGTGCTCCAATTTAAAACTTATAAATAATAACTTTGATATACCTACTTTATATGCAGATAATCAGGCAGCCATTCGTTTTACTAAATCCAGAATAGAAAACTTCCATACTCGACACGTAAATATAAAATTGTTTTTTATTAGAGACTGGTTTGACGAGGGAAAGTTTAACCTCGAATATATAAATTCTAAATTAAATCTTGCCGGCCCGTTTACCAAGCCTATGACTAAAGGTGACTTATTAAAATTTATAAAATTAATTTTTCTTTAAATATTTAATATGATAAATTTTTTTCTAATTAATTTTTTCCAGTAAATTGCTGCATTTTTTTTTATATATCTGTTAAAGTTTTTGAAATTTTCCTTACCTTTGCAAATTTTTGTAAATATTGTACATAGTGGTATGAATGAATGAAATGCAAGGCGCCTTGTGTATGTGTTATCATATTTTCATATTTATTGCATATTATATACCTGTACATTATCATTGTATATATAACCATTTCTCATACTGTTTTTCATATATGTAATTTGATTTGCATTGTGTGGGGGAAATTATATGAATTGCATGCAATAGTACTTTTTCTTCTTAACCAAATTGTTCTTTCAGAGTATCATTGGTGATACTTTGTTTTTCGTCTTTTTGTAAAGCCATGTGATACCTCGCATTTTTCTATGATACTATGGACTTAAGATGAATGGATATGCAGCAAATTCTTGGTAATATTTAAAATGTTGTTTTCTTATATAGTTTTTGTATTATTTTAAATATTGCGGTGGGGGGCATTTGATATCCATATCAATGTCCTCATATTAAAAATTAAGAAACATTTGAATTTACTTATTGTTTTATCTTAAAAATATATATTTAAACTTACCTTTTATTTATTAAATCCTTTTTGATATTTAAAATTTACTTTGCATCTATTCTTTTCAAACATCGTTACTTTGTTTACTATGTCGGCGTTGCCATTTCTCGTCTGCATAATCTTTCTTGTTTGAGCTGTTGCCACTTCTTGGAAATTGTCATTTTTTATTATGTTTCAATTTTCACCACCGGATGTCGTGGCGCGGCGGTCAACGTTGTTATGCAGATCAGTTTGTTTGGATAGAATATAAGGCCGTGATGTTTGGGAGATACTTCAATTTCAGCTGAGTTCAGTTCTAGTGTGCTCCTGCTAGCCTTGGCTTGGAGTCCCGGTTTGAATAGCTGCGGGCGGCTGTTCTTTTGGAATAGTTATGTTCTGTACGATGAACTCATATTTAAATATTTAGGTAAATCGAATGTTAAATTGTTGCTGTTAAGTTTGATAGTTTTATAATGTTAATATTTGTTTACAATCGTTTAAGTTTGAGGGTTTTTTTTGATATGCAATAGTTTCTTCAGAAGTTTAAATGATTAGTTTATTTGAGGACTTTTTATGCTAAGTTTGTTTTCTTGAACTTTAATGATTTATCGAAATCGCTGGTCATTTGGCGACCGCGATCTTCAAGTAATTTACACGTTCTATTCATTGGTCATTTGGCGACCATGAAGTGTGGTATAGTTTAGCTGACTTTATTTTTCAATGGCATTCGCTGGTCATTTGGCGACCGCGATCTTCAAGTAATTTACACGCTCTATTCATTGGTCATTTGGCGACCATGAAGTGTGGTATAGTTTAGCTGAACTTTATTTATTTTTTCAATGGTATTCGCTGGTCATTTGGCGACCGCGATCTTCGAAAATTCTTGTGCAGAGTTTTGATTTTCAACTAGTGATTCATCTGTTTTTTCTTCAATATGGTTTCGGTGTTACAACATATGTGTCTGATCGTTCTTCTGGTAAAAATGCTTGTACTGGTGTGAAGAGATGTTGTTTGTTCCATCTTCCACATTGGTCATGTGTAGACCATGTAAAAAGGACTTGATACCAAAAGACTTCGTTTTTCTTCCATGTATTATCAAGTAACCCAAATATGTGATTGGAGAGGTAATATGATTTTGAATTGATGTTGAGAATTAATTTTGTTATATTGAATTTGAAAATTTTTGTTATATTTATATTAAATTGTTTCTTAATCATTGTTATAATTGTTTTTCCTAATCTATTATATTTCCATGAATAAATTAATTTTCGTTTAAAAATATTTTTGTCTTTACTGAGTCTGAAACTTTTACATACTAGTCAAATTGAAATTTTCTAAAATAATTCTATTGCAGTTTTTTTCTGCTTAATATAAGTTTGTTTAAGATAGACCTTAAAATGTCTAACATCTGGGTTATGGGCCCAGTTTAGATAAAGTTCTTTTTGACTAGTTTTTTTGTAGACTCAGTGGATTCAATTTGTTTCTTTTGTGATATATTTAAATTGATTAATCATGGCGTATAATTTAGTACCTCAAATAGTTAAACTTAATTCTCATAATTACTCTGGTTGGAAATGCGACATAAAGTTCCTTTTAATGGAAAAAAATGCCTACGATATCGTAACTGGTATCGAAGAGCAACCTGTAAAAAGTGATACTGTCACTGTTGAATCTATAAATGATTTTAAGAGAAGGCAGAATGCTGCTATGTCCTTAATCTATTTAAATATCGAACCAGAATATCGGAGTTTAATTAGCGAATGTGATGATCCCGCTAAAGCTTGGGAAATCCTCAAAGTCAATTTCCAACCAGACAGTAGAAGTCACCATATGAAGTTATATTCTGAATTAATGTCTTGTTTTTTTGACCCTGGCGAATCTATGGCAATTTATGCCGCAAAAATTTCAAAAATATCTGATCAATTAAAATCTATTGGTAAACCTATAAATGACGAGTATCTATGTTTTCAGATTTTACGTTTTTTGCCCGATAAGTTTGACCAAATCGTCCAGCAAATTTTAAGGTGGCCTGATAAAGACTTTATTTTTAAAAATATTGTAACTGAATTGTGTGCTGAGGAGACTCGTCTCCAGCTCAGGAATATTGACAAATCTAGGGTTGATTGTAATATTGAAGCCCAGAGTGTCAAATTTAAGAAAAGGCCTGTTTTTACTTGCTGGCGATGTGGAAAAAAGGGTCATATTAGTAAAGATTGTCGGGTAAAGTTAAGTAATGATAAATCTGCTAGGGATAATACATTTAAAGGTAATTTTGTAAAAAAAGGTGACTCCGCTCAACAGCCAAAACGTGATAAAACTCCCCCTCGTAAAAATAAAGGTTTTAAAGCTCAGAACTACATTGCTGAAGCTAACTTAAGTGGTTTTAATAGAGAGGGAAGCTGGGCTTTTGACACCGCCGCCTCTCACCACTTCTGCAAAAATAAATCTGCTTTTTGTAATTTCACTGAAATTTCTGGTGATGAGTTGCACGTGGCTGTTGACGGGGTTACTTTCCCCATTACTGGAAAGGGGGAAGTTGAATTAGATTTTAATGGTACTATTATAAAACTTTGGAATGTCCTTTTCTCACCAAATTTAAGAAAAAATTTGTTAAGCGGTTCTAGATTCGACCAGGGTGGTGCTAAATTTACTGGAAAGGCTGGTAAACTAAATGTGGTCGATAAATATGGCAAGTTTCTTTTTTCTGCTAAGCTCTATGACGGGATTTATTATACTTTTCCAAAAATCATAAGAAATAATCATAATGTTAAAATGAATGGGGGGCAGAATTCCAAAACTAATGTTGATCTAAATTTTAATGCTGAAATTTCAGCTTCACCAGTAATTAAAACTGCCAATATTAAAGATATAGACACATGGCACTTGTGTTTTGATCACATTAGTCCTGATTTAATTTATAATACTATTCGTAATTCTGCAGTTAAAGGTCTTCCTCATTTAAAATCTGTTGATAATTTTTTTTGTGATCCCTGTCATTTGAGTAAGCAAAATCGTGTCTCTTTTAAGCCTCTTAGTTCTTCTTCATCTAAAAAGCCATTAGATAGAATTTTCCTTGATACTTGGGGTCCTGTTAAAATTTCTGGAAAGAAGGGTGAACGTTTTTTTGTGTCTATTATAGACGATTTTTCAGGTAAAACTTCTGTTTATCCTCTCCAGGAGAAATCTATGTGTTTCGAAGTCTTTAAAAGACACGTTTTACGAGCAGAAAGATTTCTAGGGACCAAGTTGAAAGCTTTGAGAACGGATAATGGCAGAGAGTTTGAGAATGAACTGTTTAAGGCCTTTTGTAGAGAAAATGGAGTAAAACATGAGTTGACTAATGCCTATACACCAGAGGAAAATGGGGTTTGTGAAAGATTTAACCAGACAATAATGAATTGTGTTCGGGCAATGCTTAAATCTAGTGGCTTGTCTGACGATTTTTGGCCTGAAGCATGTATGCATTTTACATATACATGGAACAGGATTTGTCATGGTAAAAAGTCTAAAACACCTATTGAACTCTATTCTGGTAATAAGCCTTCAGTAAGGCATTTAAGACCATTTGGCACTTTAGCTTATGTCGGGGTTCCTAAGGTCAGGCGCAAGAACAAGTTAGATGCTAAGTCCAAACGTGGTGTCCTTGTTGGATATGCCTTACGTACCCGTGGATACAGGATCTGGTTGGAAGAGGACAAGAAGGTTGTTGAGACGATAAATGTTTCTTTTGTTGAGAGCAGTGATGTGTCACGCAGTGGAGCGGTGATGGGCGACTCTTCTTTTGAGTTGGTGCTTGTCCCAGAGGAGCAGCCATGGACCGTTGACCGGTGTCATACTGATCCGGAGCCTGGACCCTCTGGTGTCTTGCCCAGCGAGACTGAAGATGTTGTTCCAACCGTCCTCCCTGCCACTCCTGCTTCTCCTGTCACTCCAGTTTCTCCTCAAGCTTCGTCTCCCAGCTGGAAGACTAATCCGATCTGGTACAGAAAGGTTGTGCCTAGGCCTAAGGGAAAGAAGATCGACATTTACTACTACCCTGACGGTGAAGGCAAGAGGTCATGTCAACGCACTCCAAAGGAAGTCGAGAAATTTTGTAATGATAATGGTTTAATTTTTAATTCTAATGATTTTGATTTTTCTAAATTTAATACTTTTTCTGGTGTTGTTAATCCTAGCGTTATACCTTCCGCGTCCAGCATTACTAGCTGACTAGAGGTGGTGGTCCCGCGAACGTATAAGCAGGCTCAGAAATCTAAACAGTTTGATAAGTGGCATGAGGCTATGCTTGAAGAATTGAATTGTATGACTACTAGAGGTGTTTGGCATCTTGTGAAACTTCCTGTGAATAAATCTGTGTTAGGAAACCGCTGGGTTTATACAGTCAAGCGTGACGAGTCTGGTACCATAGTTAGGTATAAGGCAAGGTTGGTCGCGCAAGGTTTCAACCAGGTCCAGGGAGAATCATATGATGAAACATTCTCACCTGTCATAAATTTTTCTGTTGTAAGGTTTTTCTTTTCTTTGCTGGTCTCATACTGCGGGTGGTTTAACGTACAATGTGACGTAAAATGCGCTTACTTATACGCTCCTCTAAACGAGGAAATTTACATGAATCAACCAACTGGATTTGCTGAAAAAGGCAAAGAAGATTGGGTGTGTAAATTGGACAGAGCATTGTACGGGCTGCATCAATCTGGTAGGTTATGGTTTTATGAGTTAAATAAAGTATTGTTGGAACTTGGTTTTAATAAATTTGAAAATTGTAATTGTGCATATTCATATTCTGATTTTTCCGTTTTATTGGTTTATGTAGATGACATAGTTATTTTTTCCAGGACTGAATCGCAGGCAAATAACATTTTAGACCTTCTACAGTCTAAATTTGACTTAAAAATTTTGGGTACCACTCGTAAGCTTTTAGGTGTGGAATTCGAGTACACGGATACTGGGGTTTTGATCCATCAAGGTCAATATATTGCCGAGGTTAATGAGAGGTTTCAAAACCATCGGATACCTGTCTCTTCCTTGCCTATAGTTAAAGGTGTACAATTTTCTAAAAGTGATTGTCCGGTTGTTCAGTCTGATGTTGAAGAAGCATCTCATTTACCTTACAGGAATCTTTTAGGTTGTATTTCTTTTTTAGCAAACCGTACAAGACCTGATATTGCATATGCCACAAATATATTTTCTCAGTTCCAACAAAATCCTGGTTTTAAACATTGGCAAGGCTTACTTAAACTTTTAGGTTACATTAAATATACCAGTCATTATAAACTCTATCTCAATTGCACAGATATTAAAATAATTTCTTACTCTGACGCCGACTTCGCCGCTAATAGAGACGATTACGTTTCTATGGGGGGTCAGTTGGTATTGTTGGACCGTGCTGCCGTTTCGTGGCGCACAAATAAACAAAAAGGTGTCACTATATCAACTATGGAATCAGAGTTTATTTCTATGTGTGATTGTGTAAGGGAGCAGGATTGGTTTTATAATATTTTATGTGAGTGCTCCAATTTAAAACTTATAAATAATAACTTTGATATACCTACTTTATATGCAGATAATCAGGCAGCCATTCGTTTTACTAAATCCAGAATAGAAAACTTCCATACTCGACACGTAAATATAAAATTGTTTTTTATTAGAGACTGGTTTGACGAGGGAAAGTTTAACCTCGAATATATAAATTCTAAATTAAATCTTGCCGACCCGTTTACCAAGCCTATGACTAAAGGTGACTTATTAAAATTTATAAAATTAATTTTTCTTTAAATATTTAATATGATAAATTTTTTTCTAATTAATTTTTTCCAGTAAATTGCTGCATTTTTTTTTATATATCTGTTAAAGTTTTTGAAATTTTCCTTACCTTTGCAAATTTTTGTAAATATTGTACATAGTGGTATGAATGAATGAAATGCAAGGCGCCTTGTGTATGTGTTATCATATTTTCATATTTATTGCATATTATATACCTGTACATTATCATTGTATATATAACCATTTCTCATACTGTTTTTCATATATGTAATTTGATTTGCATTGTGTGGGGGAAATTATATGAATTGCATGCAATAGTACTTTTTCTTCTTAACCAAATTGTTCTTTCAGAGTATCATTGGTGATACTTTGTTTTTCGTCTTTTTGTAAAGCCATGTGATACCTCGCATTTTTCTATGATACTATGGACTTAAGATGAATGGATATGCAGCAAATTCTTGGTAATATTTAAAATGTTGTTTTCTTATATAGTTTTTGTATTATTTTAAATATTGCGGTGGGGGGCATTTGATATCCATATCAATGTCCTCATATTAAAAATTAAGAAACATTTGAATTTACTTATTGTTTTATCTTAAAAATATATATTTAAACTTACCTTTTATTTATTAAATCCTTTTTGATATTTAAAATTTACTTTGCATCTATTCTTTTCAAACATCGTTACTTTGTTTACTATGTCGGCGTTGCCATTTCTCGTCTGCATAATCTTTCTTGTTTGAGCTGTTGCCACTTCTTGGAAATTGTCATTTTTTATTATGTTTCAATTTTCACCACCGGATGTCGTGGCGCGGCGGTCAACGTTGTTATGCAGATCAGTTTGTTTGGATAGAATATAAGGCCGTGATGTTTGGGAGATACTTCAATTTCAGCTGAGTTCAGTTCTAGTGTGCTCCTGCTAGCCTTGGCTTGGAGTCCCGGTTTGAATAGCTGCGGGCGGCTGTTCTTTTGGAATAGTTATGTTCTGTACGATGAACTCATATTTAAATATTTAGGTAAATCGAATGTTAAATTGTTGCTGTTAAGTTTGATAGTTTTATAATGTTAATATTTGTTTACAATCGTTTAAGTTTGAGGGTTTTTTTTGATATGCAATAGTTTCTTCAGAAGTTTAAATGATTAGTTTATTTGAGGACTTTTTATGCTAAGTTTGTTTTCTTGAACTTTAATGATTTATCGAAATCGCTGGTCATTTGGCGACCGCGATCTTCAAGTAATTTACACGTTCTATTCATTGGTCATTTGGCGACCATGAAGTGTGGTATAGTTTAGCTGACTTTATTTTTCAATGGCATTCGCTGGTCATTTGGCGACCGCGATCTTCAAGTAATTTACACGCTCTATTCATTGGTCATTTGGCGACCATGAAGTGTGGTATAGTTTAGCTGAACTTTATTTATTTTTTCAATGGTATTCGCTGGTCATTTGGCGACCGCGATCTTCGAAAATTCTTGTGCAGAGTTTTGATTTTCAACTAGTGATTCATCTGTTTTTTCTTCAATATGGTTTCGGTGTTACAACATATGTGTCTGATCGTTCTTCTGGTAAAAATGCTTGTACTGGTGTGAAGAGATGTTGTTTGTTCCATCTTCCACATTGGTCATGTGTAGACCATGTAAAAAGGACTTGATACCAAAAGACTTCGTTTTTCTTCCATGTATTATCAAGTAACCCAAATATGTGATTGGAGAGGTAATATGATTTTGAATTGATGTTGAGAATTAATTTTGTTATATTGAATTTGAAAATTTTTGTTATATTTATATTAAATTGTTTCTTAATCATTGTTATAATTGTTTTTCCTAATCTATTATATTTCCATGAATAAATTAATTTTCGTTTAAAAATATTTTTGTCTTTACTGAGTCTGAAACTTTTACATACTAGTCAAATTGAAATTTTCTAAAATAATTCTATTGCAGTTTTTTTCTGCTTAATATAAGTTTGTTTAAGATAGACCTTAAAATGTCTAACATCTGGGTTATGGGCCCAGTTTAGATAAAGTTCTTTTTGACTAGTTTTTTTGTAGACTCAGTGGATTCAATTTGTTTCTTTTGTGATATATTTAAATTGATTAATCATGGCGTATAATTTAGTACCTCAAATAGTTAAACTTAATTCTCATAATTACTCTGGTTGGAAATGCGACATAAAGTTCCTTTTAATGGAAAAAAATGCCTACGATATCGTAACTGGTATCGAAGAGCAACCTGTAAAAAGTGATACTGTCACTGTTGAATCTATAAATGATTTTAAGAGAAGGCAGAATGCTGCTATGTCCTTAATCTATTTAAATATCGAACCAGAATATCGGAGTTTAATTAGCGAATGTGATGATCCCGCTAAAGCTTGGGAAATCCTCAAAGTCAATTTCCAACCAGACAGTAGAAGTCACCATATGAAGTTATATTCTGAATTAATGTCTTGTTTTTTTGACCCTGGCGAATCTATGGCAATTTATGCCGCAAAAATTTCAAAAATATCTGATCAATTAAAATCTATTGGTAAACCTATAAATGACGAGTATCTATGTTTTCAGATTTTACGTTTTTTGCCCGATAAGTTTGACCAAATCGTCCAGCAAATTTTAAGGTGGCCTGATAAAGACTTTATTTTTAAAAATATTGTAACTGAATTGTGTGCTGAGGAGACTCGTCTCCAGCTCAGGAATATTGACAAATCTAGGGTTGATTGTAATATTGAAGCCCAGAGTGTCAAATTTAAGAAAAGGCCTGTTTTTACTTGCTGGCGATGTGGAAAAAAGGGTCATATTAGTAAAGATTGTCGGGTAAAGTTAAGTAATGATAAATCTGCTAGGGATAATACATTTAAAGGTAATTTTGTAAAAAAAGGTGACTCCGCTCAACAGCCAAAACGTGATAAAACCCCCCCTCGTAAAAATAAAGGTTTTAAAGCTCAGAACTACATTGCTGAAGCTAACTTAAGTGGTTTTAATAGAGAGGGAAGCTGGGCTTTTGACACCGCCGCCTCTCACCACTTCTGCAAAAATAAATCTGCTTTTTGTAATTTCACTGAAATTTCTGGTGATGAGTTGCACGTGGCTGTTGACGGGGTTACTTTCCCCATTACTGGAAAGGGGGAAGTTGAATTAGATTTTAATGGTACTATTATAAAACTTTGGAATGTCCTTTTCTCACCAAATTTAAGAAAAAATTTGTTAAGCGGTTCTAGATTCGACCAGGGTGGTGCTAAATTTACTGGAAAGGCTGGTAAACTAAATGTGGTCGATAAATATGGCAAGTTTCTTTTTTCTGCTAAGCTCTATGACGGGATTTATTATACTTTTCCAAAAATCATAAGAAATAATCATAATGTTAAAATGAATGGGGGGCAGAATTCCAAAACTAATGTTGATCTAAATTTTAATGCTGAAATTTCAGCTTCACCAGTAATTAAAACTGCCAATATTAAAGATATAGACACATGGCACTTGTGTTTTGATCACATTAGTCCTGATTTAATTTATAATACTATTCGTAATTCTGCAGTTAAAGGTCTTCCTCATTTAAAATCTGTTGATAATTTTTTTTGTGATCCCTGTCATTTGAGTAAGCAAAATCGTGTCTCTTTTAAGCCTCTTAGTTCTTCTTCATCTAAAAAGCCATTAGATAGAATTTTCCTTGATACTTGGGGTCCTGTTAAAATTTCTGGAAAGAAGGGTGAACGTTTTTTTGTGTCTATTATAGACGATTTTTCAGGTAAAACTTCTGTTTATCCTCTCCAGGAGAAATCTATGTGTTTCGAAGTCTTTAAAAGACACGTTTTACGAGCAGAAAGATTTCTAGGGACCAAGTTGAAAGCTTTGAGAACGGATAATGGCAGAGAGTTTGAGAATGAACTGTTTAAGGCCTTTTGTAGAGAAAATGGAGTAAAACATGAGTTGACTAATGCCTATACACCAGAGGAAAATGGGGTTTGTGAAAGATTTAACCAGACAATAATGAATTGTGTTCGGGCAATGCTTAAATCTAGTGGCTTGTCTGACGATTTTTGGCCTGAAGCATGTATGCATTTTACATATACATGGAACAGGATTTGTCATGGTAAAAATTCTAAAACACCTATTGAACTCTATTCTGGTAATAAGCCTTCAGTAAGGCATTTAAGACCATTTGGCACTTTAGCTTATGTCGGGGTTCCTAAGGTCAGGCGCAAGAACAAGTTAGATGCTAAGTCCAAACGTGGTGTCCTTGTTGGATATGCCTTACGTACCCGTGGATACAGGATCTGGTTGGAAGAGGACAAGAAGGTTGTTGAGACGATAAATGTTTCTTTTGTTGAGAGCAGTGATGTGTCACGCAGTGGAGCGGTGATGGGCGACTCTTCTTTTGAGTTGGTGCTTGTCCCAGAGGAGCAGCCATGGACCGTTGACCGGTGTCATACTGATCCGGAGCCTGGACCCTCTGGTGTCTTGCCCAGCGAGACTGAAGATGTTGTTCCAACCGTCCTCCCTGCCACTCCTGCTTCTCCTGTCACTCCAGTTTCTCCTCAAGCTTCGTCTCCCAGCTGGAAGACTAATCCGATCTGGTACAGAAAGGTTGTGCCTAGGCCTAAGGGAAAGAAGATCGACATTTACTACTACCCTGACGGTGAAGGCAAGAGGTCATGTCAACGCACTCCAAAGGAAGTCGAGAAATTTTGTAATGATAATGGTTTAATTTTTAATTCTAATGATTTTGATTTTTCTAAATTTAATACTTTTTCTGGTGTTGTTAATCCTAGCGTTATACCTTCCGCGTCCAGCATTACTAGCTGACTAGAGGTGGTGGTCCCGCGAACGTATAAGCAGGCTCAGAAATCTAAACAGTTTGATAAGTGGCATGAGGCTATGCTTGAAGAATTGAATTGTATGACTACTAGAGGTGTTTGGCATCTTGTGAAACTTCCTGTGAATAAATCTGTGTTAGGAAACCGCTGGGTTTATACAGTCAAGCGTGACGAGTCTGGTACCATAGTTAGGTATAAGGCAAGGTTGGTCGCGCAAGGTTTCAACCAGGTCCAGGGAGAATCATATGATGAAACATTCTCACCTGTCATAAATTTTTCTGTTGTAAGGTTTTTCTTTTCTTTGCTGGTCTCATACTGCGGGTGGTTTAACGTACAATGTGACGTAAAATGCGCTTACTTATACGCTCCTCTAAACGAGGAAATTTACATGAATCAACCAACTGGATTTGCTGAAAAAGGCAAAGAAGATTGGGTGTGTAAATTGGACAGAGCATTGTACGGGCTGCATCAATCTGGTAGGTTATGGTTTTATGAGTTAAATAAAGTATTGTTGGAACTTGGTTTTAATAAATTTGAAAATTGTAATTGTGCATATTCATATTCTGATTTTTCCGTTTTATTGGTTTATGTAGATGACATAGTTATTTTTTCCAGGACTGAATCGCAGGCAAATAACATTTTAGACCTTCTACAGTCTAAATTTGACTTAAAAATTTTGGGTACCACTCGTAAGCTTTTAGGTGTGGAATTCGAGTACACGGATACTGGGGTTTTGATCCATCAAGGTCAATATATTGCCGAGGTTAATGAGAGGTTTCAAAACCATCGGATACCTGTCTCTTCCTTGCCTATAGTTAAAGGTGTACAATTTTCTAAAAGTGATTGTCCGGTTGTTCAGTCTGATGTTGAAGAAGCATCTCATTTACCTTACAGGAATCTTTTAGGTTGTATTTCTTTTTTAGCAAACCGTACAAGACCTGATATTGCATATGCCACAAATATATTTTCTCAGTTCCAACAAAATCCTGGTTTTAAACATTGGCAAGGCTTACTTAAACTTTTAGGTTACATTAAATATACCAGTCATTATAAACTCTATCTCAATTGCACAGATATTAAAATAATTTCTTACTCTGACGCCGACTTCGCCGCTAATAGAGACGATTACGTTTCTATGGGGGGTCAGTTGGTATTGTTGGACCGTGCTGCCGTTTCGTGGCGCACAAATAAACAAAAAGGTGTCACTATATCAACTATGGAATCAGAGTTTATTTCTATGTGTGATTGTGTAAGGGAGCAGGATTGGTTTTATAATATTTTATGTGAGTGCTCCAATTTAAAACTTATAAATAATAACTTTGATATACCTACTTTATATGCAGATAATCAGGCAGCCATTCGTTTTACTAAATCCAGAATAGAAAACTTCCATACTCGACACGTAAATATAAAATTGTTTTTTATTAGAGACTGGTTTGACGAGGGAAAGTTTAACCTCGAATATATAAATTCTAAATTAAATCTTGCCGACCCGTTTACCAAGCCTATGACTAAAGGTGACTTATTAAAATTTATAAAATTAATTTTTCTTTAAATATTTAATATGATAAATTTTTTTCTAATTAATTTTTTCCAGTAAATTGCTGCATTTTTTTTTATATATCTGTTAAAGTTTTTGAAATTTTCCTTACCTTTGCAAATTTTTGTAAATATTGTACATAGTGGTATGAATGAATGAAATGCAAGGCGCCTTGTGTATGTGTTATCATATTTTCATATTTATTGCATATTATATACCTGTACATTATCATTGTATATATAACCATTTCTCATACTGTTTTTCATATATGTAATTTGATTTGCATTGTGTGGGGGAAATTATATGAATTGCATGCAATAGTACTTTTTCTTCTTAACCAAATTGTTCTTTCAGAGTATCATTGGTGATACTTTGTTTTTCGTCTTTTTGTAAAGCCATGTGATACCTCGCATTTTTCTATGATACTATGGACTTAAGATGAATGGATATGCAGCAAATTCTTGGTAATATTTAAAATGTTGTTTTCTTATATAGTTTTTGTATTATTTTAAATATTGCGGTGGGGGGCATTTGATATCC
Organism: Salticus scenicus; assembly: GCA_963930645.1. Taxonomy (NCBI): domain Eukaryota; kingdom Metazoa; phylum Arthropoda; class Arachnida; order Araneae; family Salticidae; genus Salticus; species Salticus scenicus. Next base: position 113,747,087 of record OZ005662.1, read on the forward strand.
ATATCAATGTCCTCATATTAAAAATTAAGAAACATTTGAATTTACTTATTGTTTTATCTTAAAAATATATATTTAAACTTACCTTTTATTTATTAAATCCTTTTTGATATTTAAAATTTACTTTGCATCTATTCTTTTCAAACATCGTTACTTTGTTTACTATGTCGGCGTTGCCATTTCTCGTCTGCATAATCTTTCTTGTTTGAGCTGTTGCCACTTCTTGGAAATTGTCATTTTTTATTATGTTTCAATTTTCACCACCGGATGTCGTGGCGCGGCGGTCAACGTTGTTATGCAGATCAGTTTGTTTGGATAGAATATAAGGCCGTGATGTTTGGGAGATACTTCAATTTCAGCTGAGTTCAGTTCTAGTGTGCTCCTGCTAGCCTTGGCTTGGAGTCCCGGTTTGAATAGCTGCGGGCGGCTGTTCTTTTGGAATAGTTATGTTCTGTACGATGAACTCATATTTAAATATTTAGGTAAATCGAATGTTAAATTGTTGCTGTTAAGTTTGATAGTTTTATAATGTTAATATTTGTTTACAATCGTTTAAGTTTGAGGGTTTTTTTTGATATGCAATAGTTTCTTCAGAAGTTTAAATGATTAGTTTATTTGAGGACTTTTTATGCTAAGTTTGTTTTCTTGAACTTTAATGATTTATCGAAATCGCTGGTCATTTGGCGACCGCGATCTTCAAGTAATTTACACGTTCTATTCATTGGTCATTTGGCGACCATGAAGTGTGGTATAGTTTAGCTGACTTTATTTTTCAATGGCATTCGCTGGTCATTTGGCGACCGCGATCTTCAAGTAATTTACACGCTCTATTCATTGGTCATTTGGCGACCATGAAGTGTGGTATAGTTTAGCTGAACTTTATTTATTTTTTCAATGGTATTCGCTGGTCATTTGGCGACCGCGATCTTCGAAAATTCTTGTGCAGAGTTTTGATTTTCAACTAGTGATTCATCTGTTTTTTCTTCAATATGGTTTCGGTGTTACAACATATGTGTCTGATCGTTCTTCTGGTAAAAATGCTTGTACTGGTGTGAAGAGATGTTGTTTGTTCCATCTTCCACATTGGTCATGTGTAGACCATGTAAAAAGGACTTGATACCAAAAGACTTCGTTTTTCTTCCATGTATTATCAAGTAACCCAAATATGTGATTGGAGAGGTAATATGATTTTGAATTGATGTTGAGAATTAATTTTGTTATATTGAATTTGAAAATTTTTGTTATATTTATATTAAATTGTTTCTTAATCATTGTTATAATTGTTTTTCCTAATCTATTATATTTCCATGAATAAATTAATTTTCGTTTAAAAATATTTTTGTCTTTACTGAGTCTGAAACTTTTACATACTAGTCAAATTGAAATTTTCTAAAATAATTCTATTGCAGTTTTTTTCTGCTTAATATAAGTTTGTTTAAGATAGACCTTAAAATGTCTAACATCTGGGTTATGGGCCCAGTTTAGATAAAGTTCTTTTTGACTAGTTTTTTTGTAGACTCAGTGGATTCAATTTGTTTCTTTTGTGATATATTTAAATTGATTAATCATGGCGTATAATTTAGTACCTCAAATAGTTAAACTTAATTCTCATAATTACTCTGGTTGGAAATGCGACATAAAGTTCCTTTTAATGGAAAAAAATGCCTACGATATCGTAACTGGTATCGAAGAGCAACCTGTAAAAAGTGATACTGTCACTGTTGAATCTATAAATGATTTTAAGAGAAGGCAGAATGCTGCTATGTCCTTAATCTATTTAAATATCGAACCAGAATATCGGAGTTTAATTAGCGAATGTGATGATCCCGCTAAAGCTTGGGAAATCCTCAAAGTCAATTTCCAACCAGACAGTAGAAGTCACCATATGAAGTTATATTCTGAATTAATGTCTTGTTTTTTTGACCCTGGCGAATCTATGGCAATTTATGCCGCAAAAATTTCAAAAATATCTGATCAATTAAAATCTATTGGTAAACCTATAAATGACGAGTATCTATGTTTTCAGATTTTACGTTTTTTGCCCGATAAGTTTGACCAAATCGTCCAGCAAATTTTAAGGTGGCCTGATAAAGACTTTATTTTTAAAAATATTGTAACTGAATTGTGTGCTGAGGAGACTCGTCTCCAGCTCAGGAATATTGACAAATCTAGGGTTGATTGTAATATTGAAGCCCAGAGTGTCAAATTTAAGAAAAGGCCTGTTTTTACTTGCTGGCGATGTGGAAAAAAGGGTCATATTAGTAAAGATTGTCGGGTAAAGTTAAGTAATGATAAATCTGCTAGGGATAATACATTTAAAGGTAATTTTGTAAAAAAAGGTGACTCCGCTCAACAGCCAAAACGTGATAAAACTCCCCCTCGTAAAAATAAAGGTTTTAAAGCTCAGAACTACATTGCTGAAGCTAACTTAAGTGGTTTTAATAGAGAGGGAAGCTGGGCTTTTGACACCGCCGCCTCTCACCACTTCTGCAAAAATAAATCTGCTTTTTGTAATTTCACTGAAATTTCTGGTGATGAGTTGCACGTGGCTGTTGACGGGGTTACTTTCCCCATTACTGGAAAGGGGGAAGTTGAATTAGATTTTAATGGTACTATTATAAAACTTTGGAATGTCCTTTTCTCACCAAATTTAAGAAAAAATTTGTTAAGCGGTTCTAGATTCGACCAGGGTGGTGCTAAATTTACTGGAAAGGCTGGTAAACTAAATGTGGTCGATAAATATGGCAAGTTTCTTTTTTCTGCTAAGCTCTATGACGGGATTTATTATACTTTTCCAAAAATCATAAGAAATAATCATAATGTTAAAATGAATGGGGGGCAGAATTCCAAAACTAATGTTGATCTAAATTTTAATGCTGAAATTTCAGCTTCACCAGTAATTAAAACTGCCAATATTAAAGATATAGACACATGGCACTTGTGTTTTGATCACATTAGTCCTGATTTAATTTATAATACTATTCGTAATTCTGCAGTTAAAGGTCTTCCTCATTTAAAATCTGTTGATAATTTTTTTTGTGATCCCTGTCATTTGAGTAAGCAAAATCGTGTCTCTTTTAAGCCTCTTAGTTCTTCTTCATCTAAAAAGCCATTAGATAGAATTTTCCTTGATACTTGGGGTCCTGTTAAAATTTCTGGAAAGAAGGGTGAACGTTTTTTTGTGTCTATTATAGACGATTTTTCAGGTAAAACTTCTGTTTATCCTCTCCAGGAGAAATCTATGTGTTTCGAAGTCTTTAAAAGACACGTTTTACGAGCAGAAAGATTTCTAGGGACCAAGTTGAAAGCTTTGAGAACGGATAATGGCAGAGAGTTTGAGAATGAACTGTTTAAGGCCTTTTGTAGAGAAAATGGAGTAAAACATGAGTTGACTAATGCCTATACACCAGAGGAAAATGGGGTTTGTGAAAGATTTAACCAGACAATAATGAATTGTGTTCGGGCAATGCTTAAATCTAGTGGCTTGTCTGACGATTTTTGGCCTGAAGCATGTATGCATTTTACATATACATGGAACAGGATTTGTCATGGTAAAAATTCTAAAACACCTATTGAACTCTATTCTGGTAATAAGCCTTCAGTAAGGCATTTAAGACCATTTGGCACTTTAGCTTATGTCGGGGTTCCTAAGGTCAGGCGCAAGAACAAGTTAGATGCTAAGTCCAAACGTGGTGTCCTTGTTGGATATGCCTTACGTACCCGTGGATACAGGATCTGGTTGGAAGAGGACAAGAAGGTTGTTGAGACGATAAATGTTTCTTTTGTTGAGAGCAGTGATGTGTCACGCAGTGGAGCGGTGATGGGCGACTCTTCTTTTGAGTTGGTGCTTGTCCCAGAGGAGCAGCCATGGACCGTTGACCGGTGTCATACTGATCCGGAGCCTGGACCCTCTGGTGTCTTGCCCAGCGAGACTGAAGATGTTGTTCCAACCGTCCTCCCTGCCACTCCTGCTTCTCCTGTCACTCCAGTTTCTCCTCAAGCTTCGTCTCCCAGCTGGAAGACTAATCCGATCTGGTACAGAAAGGTTGTGCCTAGGCCTAAGGGAAAGAAGATCGACATTTACTACTACCCTGACGGTGAAGGCAAGAGGTCATGTCAACGCACTCCAAAGGAAGTCGAGAAATTTTGTAATGATAATGGTTTAATTTTTAATTCTAATGATTTTGATTTTTCTAAATTTAATACTTTTTCTGGTGTTGTTAATCCTAGCGTTATACCTTCCGCGTCCAGCATTACTAGCTGACTAGAGGTGGTGGTCCCGCGAACGTATAAGCAGGCTCAGAAATCTAAACAGTTTGATAAGTGGCATGAGGCTATGCTTGAAGAATTGAATTGTATGACTACTAGAGGTGTTTGGCATCTTGTGAAACTTCCTGTGAATAAATCTGTGTTAGGAAACCGCTGGGTTTATACAGTCAAGCGTGACGAGTCTGGTACCATAGTTAGGTATAAGGCAAGGTTGGTCGCGCAAGGTTTCAACCAGGTCCAGGGAGAATCATATGATGAAACATTCTCACCTGTCATAAATTTTTCTGTTGTAAGGTTTTTCTTTTCTTTGCTGGTCTCATACTGCGGGTGGTTTAACGTACAATGTGACGTAAAATGCGCTTACTTATACGCTCCTCTAAACGAGGAAATTTACATGAATCAACCAACTGGATTTGCTGAAAAAGGCAAAGAAGATTGGGTGTGTAAATTGGACAGAGCATTGTACGGGCTGCATCAATCTGGTAGGTTATGGTTTTATGAGTTAAATAAAGTATTGTTGGAACTTGGTTTTAATAAATTTGAAAATTGTAATTGTGCATATTCATATTCTGATTTTTCCGTTTTATTGGTTTATGTAGATGACATAGTTATTTTTTCCAGGACTGAATCGCAGGCAAATAACATTTTAGACCTTCTACAGTCTAAATTTGACTTAAAAATTTTGGGTACCACTCGTAAGCTTTTAGGTGTGGAATTCGAGTACACGGATACTGGGGTTTTGATCCATCAAGGTCAATATATTGCCGAGGTTAATGAGAGGTTTCAAAACCATCGGATACCTGTCTCTTCCTTGCCTATAGTTAAAGGTGTACAATTTTCTAAAAGTGATTGTCCGGTTGTTCAGTCTGATGTTGAAGAAGCATCTCATTTACCTTACAGGAATCTTTTAGGTTGTATTTCTTTTTTAGCAAACCGTACAAGACCTGATATTGCATATGCCACAAATATATTTTCTCAGTTCCAACAAAATCCTGGTTTTAAACATTGGCAAGGCTTACTTAAACTTTTAGGTTACATTAAATATACCAGTCATTATAAACTCTATCTCAATTGCACAGATATTAAAATAATTTCTTACTCTGACGCCGACTTCGCCGCTAATAGAGACGATTACGTTTCTATGGGGGGTCAGTTGGTATTGTTGGACCGTGCTGCCGTTTCGTGGCGCACAAATAAACAAAAAGGTGTCACTATATCAACTATGGAATCAGAGTTTATTTCTATGTGTGATTGTGTAAGGGAGCAGGATTGGTTTTATAATATTTTATGTGAGTGCTCCAATTTAAAACTTATAAATAATAACTTTGATATACCTACTTTATATGCAGATAATCAGGCAGCCATTCGTTTTACTAAATCCAGAATAGAAAACTTCCATACTCGACACGTAAATATAAAATTGTTTTTTATTAGAGACTGGTTTGACGAGGGAAAGTTTAACCTCGAATATATAAATTCTAAATTAAATCTTGCCGACCCGTTTACCAAGCCTATGACTAAAGGTGACTTATTAAAATTTATAAAATTAATTTTTCTTTAAATATTTAATATGATAAATTTTTTTCTAATTAATTTTTTCCAGTAAATTGCTGCATTTTTTTTTATATATCTGTTAAAGTTTTTGAAATTTTCCTTACCTTTGCAAATTTTTGTAAATATTGTACATAGTGGTATGAATGAATGAAATGCAAGGCGCCTTGTGTATGTGTTATCATATTTTCATATTTATTGCATATTATATACCTGTACATTATCATTGTATATATAACCATTTCTCATACTGTTTTTCATATATGTAATTTGATTTGCATTGTGTGGGGGAAATTATATGAATTGCATGCAATAGTACTTTTTCTTCTTAACCAAATTGTTCTTTCAGAGTATCATTGGTGATACTTTGTTTTTCGTCTTTTTGTAAAGCCATGTGATACCTCGCATTTTTCTATGATACTATGGACTTAAGATGAATGGATATGCAGCAAATTCTTGGTAATATTTAAAATGTTGTTTTCTTATATAGTTTTTGTATTATTTTAAATATTGCGGTGGGGGGCATTTGATATCCATATCAATGTCCTCATATTAAAAATTAAGAAACATTTGAATTTACTTATTGTTTTATCTTAAAAATATATATTTAAACTTACCTTTTATTTATTAAATCCTTTTTGATATTTAAAATTTACTTTGCATCTATTCTTTTCAAACATCGTTACTTTGTTTACTATGTCGGCGTTGCCATTTCTCGTCTGCATAATCTTTCTTGTTTGAGCTGTTGCCACTTCTTGGAAATTGTCATTTTTTATTATGTTTCAATTTTCACCACCGGATGTCGTGGCGCGGCGGTCAACGTTGTTATGCAGATCAGTTTGTTTGGATAGAATATAAGGCCGTGATGTTTGGGAGATACTTCAATTTCAGCTGAGTTCAGTTCTAGTGTGCTCCTGCTAGCCTTGGCTTGGAGTCCCGGTTTGAATAGCTGCGGGCGGCTGTTCTTTTGGAATAGTTATGTTCTGTACGATGAACTCATATTTAAATATTTAGGTAAATCGAATGTTAAATTGTTGCTGTTAAGTTTGATAGTTTTATAATGTTAATATTTGTTTACAATCGTTTAAGTTTGAGGGTTTTTTTTGATATGCAATAGTTTCTTCAGAAGTTTAAATGATTAGTTTATTTGAGGACTTTTTATGCTAAGTTTGTTTTCTTGAACTTTAATGATTTATCGAAATCGCTGGTCATTTGGCGACCGCGATCTTCAAGTAATTTACACGTTCTATTCATTGGTCATTTGGCGACCATGAAGTGTGGTATAGTTTAGCTGACTTTATTTTTCAATGGCATTCGCTGGTCATTTGGCGACCGCGATCTTCAAGTAATTTACACGCTCTATTCATTGGTCATTTGGCGACCATGAAGTGTGGTATAGTTTAGCTGAACTTTATTTATTTTTTCAATGGTATTCGCTGGTCATTTGGCGACCGCGATCTTCGAAAATTCTTGTGCAGAGTTTTGATTTTCAACTAGTGATTCATCTGTTTTTTCTTCAATATGGTTTCGGTGTTACAACATATGTGTCTGATCGTTCTTCTGGTAAAAATGCTTGTACTGGTGTGAAGAGATGTTTGTTCCATCTTCCACATTGGTCATGTGTAGACCATGTAAAAAGGACTTGATACCAAAAGACTTCGTTTTTCTTCCATGTATTATCAAGTAACCCAAATATGTGATTGGAGAGGTAATATGATTTTGAATTGATGTTGAGAATTAATTTTGTTATATTGAATTTGAAAATTTTTGTTATATTTATATTAAATTGTTTCTTAATCATTGTTATAATTGTTTTTCCTAATCTATTATATTTCCATGAATAAATTAATTTTCGTTTAAAAATATTTTTGTCTTTACTGAGTCTGAAACTTTTACATACTAGTCAAATTGAAATTTTCTAAAATAATTCTATTGCAGTTTTTTTCTGCTTAATATAAGTTTGTTTAAGATAGACCTTAAAATGTCTAACAGTCTTATATATCAAGTTTCATGCACATATGTCATAGACGTTGGGATTAACTTAGCCTATTCATTGGGTAAATTGTAGTGCAGTATTGCCAACTGTTGGCCAATATACACCTAAACTAAATCGCAATAGTGTTTCACAATGGCTGGTTCTCTCACATACCAAGTTCTATGCAATTATACACAATAGAATAAGAGATATAGCCTTTCCCTTTTGGGGGGAAATTTCTGTATTGTAGAGCCACCTACTGGCCAACATGCACCCAAACTGAACCAGCATAATTTCTCATAATGCCTTTCCAACTAGAGATGCAACGATTATTTGGCCGAAGCCGAATGTTCGGCCTATTCGGCCTATCTGATATCCATATCAATGTCCTCATATTAAAAATTAAGAAACATTTGAATTTACTTATTGTTTTATCTTAAAAATATATATTTAAACTTACCTTTTATTTATTAAATCCTTTTTGATATTTAAAATTTACTTTGCATCTATTCTTTTCAAACATCGTTACTTTGTTTACTATGTCGGCGTTGCCATTTCTCGTCTGCATAATCTTTCTTGTTTGAGCTGTTGCCACTTCTTGGAAATTGTCATTTTTTATTATGTTTCAATTTTCACCACCGGATGTCGTGGCGCGGCGGTCAACGTTGTTATGCAGATCAGTTTGTTTGGATAGAATATAAGGCTGTGATGTTTGGGAGATACTTCAGTTTCAGCTGAGTTCAGTTCTAGTGTGCTCCTGCTAGCCTTGGCTTGGAGTCCCGGTTTGAATAGCTGCGGGCGGCTGTTCTTTTGGAATAGTTATGTTCTGTACGATGAACTCATATTTAAATATTTAGGTAAATCGAATGTTAAATTGTTGCTGTTAAGTTTGATAGTTTTATAATGTTAATATTTGTTTACAATCGTTTAAGTTTGAGGGTTTTTTTGATATGCAATAGTTTCTTCAGAAGTTTAAATGATTAGTTTATTTGAGGACTTTTTATGCTAAGTTTGTTTTCTTGAACTTTAATGATTTATCGAAATCGCTGGTCATTTGGCGACCGCGATCTTCAAGTAATTTACACGTTCTATTCATTGGTCATTTGGCGACCATGAAGTGTGGTATAGTTTAGCTGACTTTATTTTTCAATGGCATTCGCTGGTCATTTGGCGACCGCGATCTTCAAGTAATTTACACGCTCTATTCATTGGTCATTTGGCGACCATGAAGTGTGGTATAGTTTAGCTGAACTTTATTTATTTTTCAATGGTATTCGCTGGTCATTTGGCGACCGCGATCTTCGAAAATTCTTGTGCAGAGTTTTGATTTTCAACTAGTGATTCATCTGTTTTTTCTTCAATATGGTTTCGGTGTTACAACATGTGTGTCTGATCGTTCTTCTGGTAAAAATGCTTGTACTGGTGTGAAGAGATGTTGTTTGTTCCATCTTCCACATTGGTCATGTGTAGACCATGTAAAAGGACTTGATACCAAAAGACTTCGTTTTTCTTCCATGTATTATCAAGTAACCCAAATATGTGATTGGAGAGGTAATATGATTTTGAATTGATGTTGAGAATTTTGTTATATTGAATTTGAAAATTTTTGTTACATACACATATATATTTATATTAAATTGTTTCTTAATCATTGTTATAATTGTTTTTCCTAATCTATTATATTTCCATGAATAAATTAATTTTCGTTTAAAAATATTTTTTTTTTTTGTCTTTACTGAGTCTGAAACTTTTACATACTAGTCAAATTGAAATTTTCTAAAATAATTCTATTGCAGTTTTTTTCTGCTTAATATAAGTTTGTTTAAGATAGACCTTAAAATGTCTAACACTATCAGCCGAATATTCGGCTTCGGCCGAATATCAAGTCCATTATTCGGCGCAGGCCGAATAATTCTGTAAGAAATGTTTTTATTTATATTTACACAAAATAAATAAAAACATTATATTACACAATAATTTTTTTTAATTTTAGAATTCATATTTGTCATGTATTGTAAAAATTTTATTTGAAATTAACTAATATCCCCCCCCCCCGAAAAAAAAAAAAAAAAAGAACTTTCATGCTATATCAATAAGTGCAAAACATATTATGTCTGTAGTAAGCTAACGTAATCTGTTAAATTTTAAATTAATCTATTCAAAATTGTCTGAACTGAACCATACAAGCAAATTCTGATTTTTTTCAAAGCGTAATGAAAAAATTTAATATTTATCCTTCGTTATTTAATAGTAATAAAAAAAAAAAAACTTTCCAGTGATATTTTTAAATATTGGAGGGGGGGAGGGACAAAATATTAGAAATTTAGTTAAACCGTTCTAAACTGGTATTTATAGGTTTTGGTAGCCTACGAGTAGAATAAGGATATTTTGGAAAGTGTAAAATTATTAGGGAGGGGGGGGGGTCAGGAAGGGCAAAAAAATAGAAATTGAGTTAGACCGTTCAAAATTGGTATGTATAGGTTTTGGCGGCTTAAGAGTCGAATGAGGATATTTTAGAAAGTGTAAAATTATTAGGGAGCGGGGGCAAAAACATAGAAATTGAGTTAGACCATTCAAAACTGGTATATATAGGTTTTGGGCCCACAATTGAATGAGGATATTTTCAAAAGTGCTACATTATTAAGGGAAGCAGAAAGAGGGACAAAAAAAATAGAAATTGAGTTACTGTTCAAAATTGGTATATGTAGGTTAATTAGGAGGGGCAGGAAAGGTGGGGAATAAATATGCGTATCCCTTAATCTGTGCAAGCGCAGTGCACACGGGTCTACGCTGCCGATGGCAGTAAGGACCCGGTGTAAGTTTTTATTCGATCAAAAAGATTTTTTTTTTTATGAGCGATAATATGGAATTTTGAGAATTCATTCATTATAATGATTCATTTAAAAATAGTGACCCGCTAACGGGCGAAGCTCACTAGTATTTATTAAAATATGACTAGACAATACATCAGAAAAAACTTGCAAATAATTATTATAATTGAGGCAGTTTTTAAGCCGAACATAGCCGAATATTTTTTTCAGAATCAAATAATGGTTTTAAAAATTAAAAATTTGTATAAAAATAACTTTTAAAAAAGAAAATAATACATTTTAGTTATGAAATGTACACGAACTATGCATATAGTGCATACTATACTATGTTTTTAGACAAAAATGAGTTCATTATTCGGCGGCCGAACAGGCCGAATATTCGGCTATACTTTGGCCGATTAATTGGTATTCGGTTATTCGGCCAAACCATTGTTCCTTGCATCTCTATTTCCAACATGAAGTTTTGTGTAGTTACATGAAATAGAACCTAAAATATAGCCTTCCAGAATTGCAGAAAGCACTGTATAACAGCACCACCTGTAGAGCGATTGGCACCAAAATTTGATAGGCACTAATATATGCCAAGTTACATGTACATATATATTTATATGAAATTCTGTGCAGTAGTTTCTGAGATATAGCCTTCCTCTAAGTTGCAGAAATCGCAATATGGCAGCACCACCTGTTGAACCATTTGCACCAAAAGTTGGTAGGCAGAGATTTATGTCATGGTGCAACTACACATAAATTTATATGTAATTGTAGTACGCAGTAGTTCCAGAGGTACAGTTAAACAGAATTTTTGTCACACACACACGGACAATTTTTTAAAAATTGGTCAAACCAGGTTCTGGACTTCTGGTTTTTGATGGATTTACACATTTTAAGAAGTTGAAAATTTTCATAAATCCAATACTTTCTTTTGAGACATTTATAAGAAGACATGAAAGAAAGAAAGAAAGAAAATAAATAAATAAATAAACTGAAAGCTTCAAACTAGTATGTTATGGCCATCACAAAACTTTCTTCTATATCTCTCTGTATAACAACGATACATGTTGTTTAACATGCAGAAGAAACATAATCATAGCTGCTTACAATAAAGATTTTATATATTGAGTTTAGTGCAATTTTAATCAAAAAATTTTGAGATGCAGCCATGTGGAGAATCACAGAGGGTGAGGAACAGCTGCGCCACCTGTTGGTTGATATACACCCAAATTAAGCTAACTTTTACTCTCATATTATTTTTATCTTGTTTATCTCTTAAATTTTATAGATGTTGAGATTTAGCCTTCCTATTCACAGAGTAAATTGCAGCATAATATAGCCACCTATCGACCAATATGCACCAAAATTGAATCAACATGATGTTTTATAAAAATGAGCCTTTCCCATACTAAATTTTTAGCAATTATACACGAATGAATCTGATATATAACTTCTCCATTCATGGGAAAATTGCAGCATAGCAGCATCACCTATTGGCCGTTATGCACAGAAATTGAATGAACATGTTTCATAATATCCCTGTGACACACTTAGTTTATTTTTTTAATTATACACAGTATAAGCTGAGATATGGTCTTCAGAAATCACAGAAATGAGAATAATAGAAATCACAGTATAGCAGTGCCATCTGTTGAGTGATTTGCACCAAAAGTTGATGGGCCCCCCCTTTTTTTTTTTTTTTTGGTAAGATGCAACTATGTATAAATTTATATGAAATTCTATGCATTAACTCTTGAACTGCGCAAATTTTTTATCAGATATACATTTTCCAAAAATGGTCAAATTGTGTTTTGGTTCCCTCAAAATGCGTAAATCCACCGAAAACTGGAAGTTGAAAATTTTCACGAATCCAATACTTCCTTCTATTTAATATAGAAGAAAGTAATAATTCAAAGTGAATTTATACTTTTTACTTATTTTATATTTTTATATTCTATACAGATAAGAAAGAAAATTTTGCATTAGTTATTAAAATTCTTTAAGTGAGTGAAGTTTTTCTGCAGTACAAAATCAACAACTTTAAATAACTGATTTTTTTTTTTTTTTTTTTTCTTATGAACAATATGAAAGTGAAAGTACAGACTTTCTGAAAATTTAAATATGTACTTTTATTTGAAGTAATTTTAATTTTTTGGGATATATCTATGCAACGCAACAGGGAATTTTAAATTCAGGTGCTTTAGTAAGATACTCCATTAAAAATGCAAATTTATATAAATTGGAGGGTTTTTAAAAAAATCCAAATTGAATAGATAGATGGTGGAAGTAATGCCAGGTTTCTGCTAGTATAAATATATGGTCACAAAATCAACAGCTTTATTGTGTATGGAAAACTGGATTGTAAATAAACAGATTCTAGTCAATAAATGTACATTATTTGACTCATTCTCGAAACAATCTAACAACTTTAACATCCAAGACTAATAATATTACTAAACAATCTAACAACATTGTAGCAAAACTGTTAGCAAAAGACATAAAAACAGAGTTATATATACACTGCAACTGCAGAGAATAAATATCATTTGTTCAGGAACAACAATGAACAGCTCTTTTTATTGTTGTGGGGAAGATTAGGGGGAATGTTATAGATCACTCTGGAAAAAAAAACCTAGCTAACTCTGTACAAAATTAAAATAGGGCTTCTATATTTCTTAGACCTGAAGCTACTTTTGGCTAAATTTGTTTGCTAATGAGTCCAAAATCGATTTTCGCAGAAGCCAACTTAAAAAAAAAATAAAAAATCCTTTACAAGCTACAACTGATCTAAGAAAAATTAAAAAAATGTTGCAAAATTTTCATCTGATGGGAGTTTAAGCTTGAATTTTCACCTTCGGATATCCGTCGGATATCCGGCTTGAAATTGCCGGATATCCGTATCCGGTGTGCTGATATCCGGTACCCCGCCGGATATTTAAAACTCAGCCGGATAGGCCGGATACCGGATAGTTACCGGATATCCGTTTCATCCCTAAAAATAATTGAATTAAAAAAAAAAAAAAAAGTATTGTTTCCTCAGGTTTGTTTATTTATTTTTTTTTTAAAGTAAAAATATACATTTGTAGATTTAAAAGTTATATATTGCATTTGCTTATATTTGCAAGAGAAAAAAAAAAGTATGCTATATGTTTTATTCTTATTATTCATTTACCTGTATTGTTATCCTGGAAACATTTATCATAGTAATAGTATGTTGTTGTTTTTTTAACATTCTTTCTTGATATTATAAGTGATAACTCATTCCATTTTTTCATTTTTATAAATGTGTTGTGTAAATGTTTGGTTTTATTAGTTATGATTTATATAGGAAAGATATGTTCAATCATTTAATGCCGAGAATCAGTAATGTCTTAATTTTTTTGCTCTATATTAATTTACAATAGCTTTAAATACAACATTTAAACTTGCAATAGTAGCAGGCATTCTTGAGCTGAATTTCAATTGTTTTGAAAAGGATGGGAAAAAAAAAAAAAAAAAAAACATGTAATCAGAAGAAAAAAGTTACCTTATTGAAAATTATAATCAGAGTTCACACTAGAAAAATAATTTGAGTGGGATAAAATAACTGTTAATTTTTTTTTTTTTTTTTTTTTTTTTTTGGTGTTAGATTTTTTAACACTAGAATTACGGCGATCTTCGTATACCTAGAAATACGGCAGGGGTCATTTTGACCCCTGTAAATAAAATCTGTATATTTCCCTATATAACATTATATATTTTTGAAAATATAATAAAAATAAACTAAATTACAATGATTAAAATATATTTTAAAGGTTATGGACAAATAGCTGGCTGAATATCGTTGAATTTCTTATTATTCCCTTTTGAGCATATAGTACTAGTTCCTGCTTTGGCGTTCTTAGTTATGTCAGAATTTGAATTACTGGGAACTTATTCATTTTTACTTTCACATAAGCTAGAACACATGATCACATGATCTCTCATTATAACAAATTCTGGATCACTAGAGGTTCCATTTTCATCTCTATTTGAAGAATTGTAATCCATTTCAGAACCAGAATCGCAATCAGATAGTTCTTGGATCAATTTAACTGTTTCTTCTTGCATTAGTCCGCTTCTATGAGCCATTAATATATAATAAACTCACATGAATATAACAAAATAATTTATCAAAAATTGTTATTATATGTAACAAACAAAATGCCTAACAAAATCTACAAACGTTTTCTCGAACATAAGCTCTTTTATCTGTTCTCATTTCACAAGTGAATGCATTCCGAAAATTCAAATCACGTGACTGGTAGGTGAGAGATTACATAAACATTTCCTTTTCTTTTATTTGTTTTTTGTTTAGAAGGTGAAAACAAAAATAGTTTGCCACAGAAAAAATATTCAGATACCTTTCTTTCTCACAGGGGTCAAAATGACACCTGCTCGTATTTCTAGGTATAAGCCTTTGTTAAGACTAAAAGTTAAATAAGGTTTTCTTTGAAACTTTATTTTTTTGAAAAGCACATTGATTTAGGAAAAGTCAAGAAAGGATTAAGATATCTGTGAAAAAATAGAAGAACCATTGAAGAAAAAAGTTTGCTTGGGGTCAAAATGACACCTTCCGTAATTCTAGTGTTAAGTCAAAATATCCAGAATCTAAAATGTTATCCAAAATTCAAGTTAGCAGGGGTGAAACTTTTCAGGGGCTACCTCTTCAGGGTTTTTGAAAATTTTGCAGTCTTTGAATTTCATGTTAAATTACTTTGTTTTCATTTTGAATGTTTAATTTGCCTTATAATGTATTATAAAGTCTGCAAATGTCACTTAATATAGGTAGCCATGTGATATCAGAGGTTGATCCAGGCAAAAATTGGGTCCTCTTTGCTGTAAAGCTGGAAATTAGCGGTCGCCACTCGCCACATGGCGACTAGATTTTTAAAAGTGGCGACTAAAGAAATTGCCTTTGGTCGCCACTGCAGTGGCCACTTCTCTTCTACCCATTCTTTATAAAATATACCCCATTCCACGGCAAACTTGATCGCGCGGCGGCTTTTTCGCGGTAAACGCGCCGCGCAAAGAATTCAGGCTGTTCTAAAATCTAACCTCGCCACTTGCAAACATATTTCGGAAGTCAATTTTAATAGTAAACACTTAAAATTCTTCTACCCATTCTTTATAGAATACCCCATTCCAATGCAAACTTGGATCGCGCGGCGGCGTTTTCGCAGTAAGCGCGCCGTGCGCCTCGAATTCAGGCTTTCTCAAATCTAACATCGCCACTTACAGACATTTTCGGAAGTCAATTTTAACAGTAAACACTGGAAATTGGCAGGTAGTCTTATTCATATACTAAAATAACGTATGGCTTTTTTCCATTTTTCTATAAAAGTATTAGATTTTGATTTTAAAAAAATGTCAAAATGAGAGTTTCGGCCGACTTTCGGGAGACAGAGACGAAAAGGAAGCTCGTGAGATAATCAATCGGCTGAAACTCCGATTGTATTACGTTCGCAGAAAAATTAAAAACGTCATTCGACGCATTTTCTTTGTTATTTTATACCACTTTCTTTTCAAACTTGGCATTTCTATCCATTCGCAACGGCCGTATCGCATTCAGTCATACGCGTGGTTTCTCGAAATTTCAATCTTTAAAACAAGCTTTATATAGTAATATAACTTTTGGATTTATTGCTTTAATATGAAGAGATTTAAAGAAATCCTGAATCACAAAGCAACCGTAGTGGTAGTAAACGTGGAGCTACAGATAATTCTGTAAAAATATCTTTTTTCAGAAAAAGGTAAGTGCGTTTTCTGTTATTATTAAAAAAAAAAAAAAAAAAAAAAAAAAAAAAATGTATATATGTATGTATATTTTTAGTTCTTAATTAGAATAATGCATAATTTATTGAATATTTTATTTATTTACTACATATTATTTAATATTTGTTATTGCATATGAACTATTTTTTACTTTCTTCTATATGTAATATAGAGAAAGTATTGGATTCGCGAAAATTTTCGACCTCCGTTTTTTGACGGATCTACACGTTTTGGGGTGTCCTGAACACGAATTGATAGTTTTTAAAAAATGTCTGTGTGTGTGTGTGTGTCTGTGGTTTAGTGTTTTCACCGTGTCTCACGAACCAATGAATGAAATTCAACCAAACTTGGTATATAGTTGGACCCTGGCCAGCCACAATCTCTAAATTCAGTTAGAGAGGGGGATTATAATTGCAAATTATTAAAAATTCATTATTATTAAAAAAAAAATTAATTTATAATTCATTTGTAACATGAAAAAAAAAAAAAAAAAAAAAAAAAAAACGGAAAAAGAAACTTGCAAAATAAAGTATTATTAAAAAAATATTTTTTTTATTTACATATACTAATATATTTTCATGAATCAAAGGTGTTTTTTTTTTTTTTTTTTTTATGAAAAAGTAGAAAATCGACACCATTCAGGATAGTGAAGGGGCAATATAATCAGAATTTTTCTGCTATAAAATATTATAACCAAAAGAGCATTTTAAACATATGAGTTTTGTATTGAATAGTATTTTCTTACATTCATAGTATAAATTATGTAAATCTATTCCTATTTCATTTATTACAATTTATCAGCAATGTATTATTGTGGAGGAGTTTCAAAAAGTTGACTACCTTAATTATTTTCTTAATGATTTGTCGAGACTGAACATTGAAAAAATTAAAGAAAAGAAAATTTTTTTTTACTTTTACTTTTATCAGCGAGTGGCCAGTGGCCACTAACTAGTGGCCACTAACTTTTTAAAAGTGGCCACTAAAAAAATGAAGGCTAGTGGCCAGTGGCCACCAACGAAATTTCTTAGTTTCCACCTTTACTTTGCTGCCCCTTCACAAAATTCAAATCCATAAAAGAGGACCCTTCACAAAATTCAGATTTATGAAATGAGTCCTTCACAAGATTTGTTTTAGAAAAGCGATTTTTTCAAAAATGTTTCCATTTTTTCTGTATTATTTTTAATTAATTGGTTCAATGAAACTATGTTAATTTAATATTAAACATTTTTAGAATGGCAGTTAAAATGGAAGGTTAAATACATGTTTTTTTTTTTTTTTTTTTTTTTTTTTTTCCCTTCACAAAAATAAATAAAAATTTCACAAAAATATTTTGTTTTTCACAAAAAGGGGACCCAAAATTTAAAACCTGGATCGACCCCTGTATATATTATTAATAAATGTCCCCTATCTGTATGTAAGGAACAATTTTCAGGGTTTTTGCAAGCTAGGTAGTTTCAACTCTGAGTTAGTTTTGATTTGAAAAATTCAAGTGACTGGAACATATCATTTAACTTAAAAAAAAAAAAAAAAAAAAAAAAAATCACATGTTATTGCGAATTATTTCTAACATGTCACTATGTGTGTGTTTATAATATATATCGGGGGAAACTTTTCTGGGGCTACACCTGAATTCAGGGTTTTTGAAAATTTTGCTGTCTCGGAATTTCATGTTCAGTTAATTTGTTTTTATAGAATTTTCTCATTTTTTATGTTTAATTTGCCTTATATATTGAATTAAGAAATCTCCAGATATCACATATTAAAGGTAGTCATATGATATTTCAGTAATAACCGTCCCCTGACTGCATGCAAATAGTTTTCAGGGTTTTTATGTGTTGGGTTGTTTCACCCCTGATATATACACATTTTTATATTTTAACAAACTTTTTAGAATTAAAAAGTGCTTTAAAATGATTTATTATTATTATACATATTTTTTTTTTTGTTGTTGGGGAGGGGGGGGGGGAGACGATTTGCAAACAATCTATAAAGCATAAAGATAAGAGATCAAAGCAATAATTATATTATCTAAATCAATTAAGAAGTGAATGAAATGTTATGTGAACAATTGGAAAAAATGTGGGAAAATCTCCATTGATATATTTTAAAGTGGGATTTTTAAAAATGTGGTGAGATTCTTACAATCCCCACGCTCTGTTGTGTCGCCAACTTGGTGCATTTCTGCGGTTTTGCTTTGCCACTTTTTCAAAATGGCAGATTTTACGTGTTTTAAAGCAATTACCTAAAAATAAAGCGTAAAAAGTAGTTTTTCTAAAACTTGAACAAAAGAAAATACTAATAAAAATACAAATTTTTAAAATTTTTCCAATTTTCATAAAGGAAAAATATCAAACATTAATTAATACAAGGTAAGTAAAGGTTTAATGTTGCACTAGTACTGCACTATTGGTAATTTTAAATATTACAAATAAATATATGAATAAAAAATAAGTTTTTTCACTTACCCACCCATTTCCAAATTTTGGTAGAAAATGTTTCCTTCGGGGGAAAAAAAAAAAAAAAAAAAAAAAATGTATCGTCTGTCAAAACTAAAACCTTCCATTAAAACTAAATAACCCTACTATATTAGACAAATTAGAACAATTTGAAATACTCTTCCTAAGTTTTTGTAAAATATATTCAGAATATATACTGCATGCAGGGTTGGCAGGTTTTTGACGCATGACAGTTTTTGACGATTTAAACCACAGTTTAAACTGTCATGCTCATGTCAAAAACCTCATATTTTACATTTCTTTGTATATTTTAAGAATGAAGTAGTCATATATAGAGAAATACAATAACATAGTCTTAAAAAAAGTGGTTAGTTTATAAGTTTCTCATGGTTAAAAATAATTTTTAGAAAAGTATTATCTGCTTCCTATGAATTCCAATGATTTCTTTTTAAGTACAAAAAATTTATATTTATTACCTATACAAAAATTTGAATACAGTAATTTGTATGTTATAAGAGGAACTACTTATTGTACTTTAAGTTACCAAACATTTTGAAAAGTAAGCTCTACTAAATATATTCAGGGGTGAAACTTTCAGGGGCTACCCCCTGAATTCAGGGTTTTTGAAATTTTTGCTGTTTCTTAATTTCATGTTAAATTATTTTGGTTTTATGGAAATTTTTTATTTTGAATGTTTAATTTGCTTTATAATGTTTCGTGAACTCTGCAATATGATATATCATTGATAAGTGGTATTAATAATCTGTTTTATATCTTTCAAATCTGCATGCAACTGTTTTCAGGGGTTTTGCATGTAAGGTAGTTTCACCCCTGAATATACTGACCGATAATTAACAGGCGCCGTAAGTATATCCCAATGAATAAAATAAATTAATCTGATGGACTTCTCATCCTTTCTAAGATGCTCACATACCTGGAATACCAACCCATGTTACGTTACATATATCTATATCAATTAGTTTTAGAGTTAGCACATATAAATAATCTCTAAAAAAAGAGAGTTAAATTGAACATGTGTCATTTGTTAATTATATTAAAAACACTTTAAACACACGTAAAATTTAATTTTATTTAAATGACGTTAAAAAAATTTATCTGAAGCTTTTCGCTTTAATAGTAAAGCTTCATCAGGGTTTTTTATTATTTGTTTCTAATGGGCAGTTTTTAAGTAAATTTTCTTTTCACAGTCAACAGTTAAGTCTTTCAATAACATGAATATCAGCAAAGTCAATTTGAAGTCCGGTAAAGGTTGGATCAAGGAGCTAAGAAAAATATTGAAATATCAAACGAGGCTATTGTAGGCATCATCAGGGATTTTTATTATTTGTTTCTAATGAGCAGTTTTTAAATAATTTTTCTTTTCACCGTCAACAGTTAAGTCTTTCAATAACGTGAATATCAGCAAAGTCAATTTGAAGTCCGGTAAAGGTTGGATCAAGGAGCTAAGAAAAATATTGAAATATCACACGAGGCTATTGTAGGTACGTCATCAAGCATTTTTATTATTTGTTTCTAATGAGCAGTTTTTAAATAATTTTTCCTACAATAGCCTCGTGTGATATTTCAATATTTTTCTTAGCTCCTTGATCCAACCTTTACCGGACTTCAAATTGACTTCGCTGATATTCATGTTATTGAAAGACTAAACTGTTGACTGTGAAAAGAAAATTTTTTTAAAAACTGCTCATTAGAAACAAATAATAAAAATCCCTGATGATGCTTTACTATTAAAGCGAAAAGCTTCAGATAAATTTTTTTAACATCATTTAAATAAAATTTAATTTTACGTGTGTTTAAAGTGTTTTTAATTAGTTAGTACATAATTTATCAATTAGGGGGGTAAAAGTGTTTTTTGCAATCACACATAAAAATAGTTTTTTCTTTGTGTGTGTAATGGGAAAATTGCAAATTTTTCATTTTGATATCATATTTATGCATATTTGAAAACCAGATACTTTAATAAATTAACTTTATATGACATAGTTTTCATGTTGTTTTGAAATGAAAAATACTACGTCATGTGATGACACCTATCCTGACGTCACTATTACTATGTCTCCCCAGTTTCCCCTAATATATAATAAAACAGATAGCAAGTACAAAAAGCAATAGGTAAAAGAACGTACACTAAGTGTAAACATTTGCATTTCGTGAATTGTGACATCAAGACAGTCACAGAGCATATTCAGATCTCTTTTTTTTTATTTTAAAATGTTTATTAAAAATTTTATGATTTTAATTGGATTTTTGAGATTCATAAGGTTTAATTTATCAGTTACAATTAAAAGAAAATATTTTCCTCCTGAGTGCAGCTTCCTCATTAACAATCACATATTTAGGGATTCAGCTAAAAAAAAAAAAAAAAAAAAAGTCTATTAGTGGCAAAAAGATCTTGTTTCAACAATCATTTTCAAAAGTATCGTGTAATTAAACTTTTTAAATACAGTGAAACTTGAATTATTTGAACTTGTTTAATTTTTTAATTTTTTTTACTCGGTCTGTTATTTATTGGTCAAATCTAAAACCTGTAGATGGCGCTGCGTGCCGATATTAATGTTTTTGTTTCTTCTTTTCTCTTCAGTGTGTGCTTCGTGTTCGTCTTTGTTGTAATAAATGTATGTGTCAGTAATTGATATTCTATTATTTTCGATTTGAGTCGTCAATTTACACCAATGAATTGGAATTGAACCATCAGTGGCCGGCAGTCCTCAAGACTCTGAACCGATAAGGTAAGATATTTACCTTATTTCAATTTAATATTCTGAAAATGACTATTAATAACTATTTATGAAAAGATATATCTAAAATACGTCGCCAAAGTAGCGACATGGGTTTGAATGATAATTTTTATAACGTCGTTAAGAAGTTTAACGACATAAATTTTGGCACCCGAACAGGGACTGCCAGGCCCTTAAAATATGAATTAGCGTTGTTCTTATTCTATAGTCCAAATTTCTAAATTAAATAAATATGGCAATCGAACTAGAAAAATTAAAGAGAAAACGTTCTACCCTAAAAGGATTATGTACTAAATTGATCAATACGATAAACATAAAGTTAAATGAACCCGACGAAGGGTTAAATGTTTTCGAATTGGAATCCCAGTTAGAAAAACTGCAAGTCAAGAATAACAAAATTATAGAAGTTGAAGATCAAATTGAGGCCAAAATCACGGATCTCAACGAGCTACAAACTGAAATAGAATCGAGACAAGAATATAGGGATTCAATTATTGATGTAAAAGCTCAAATTATGAATAAGATAGAGAAAATTAAAAATTTAAATGTCACTCCGATCTTATCACAGCCAAGAAATGAGCAAACACCCAATTTGCATTTAGAAAGAAGTAATGCAAGTTCCGTGAGATTAACCAAGTTATCAATTCCTGTTTATGAGGGTTCTCCGGAAAACTGGATCGAGTTTTGGAATCAGTATGAAGTAACAATACATGAGAACAAGGATATATCTAACGTACAGAAGTTCGTATATTTACGCAGCTTTTTAAAAGCCCAAGCTTTAACAGCTATTCAGGGTTTAGCACTCTCAGATCAAAATTACAATACTGCAATTGATTTATTAAAATCTAGATTTGGAAAAAAAGATATTATAATAAGATATAAAATTGACGCGTTATTAAATTTGAACCCTGTTAAATCTCCAAATCAAATTAAAGAATTACGCTTACTGCACGACGCCCTTGATGTTAATATTAAATCTCTCGAAAATTTAGGAGTCGATTTAAAATCCTACGGAAATTTGTTATTTCCAATTGTTACAAAATTAATACCTACCAGTATTATGATAGACTATAATAAAATGAAAACTGAATCCGAGGAATGGGATGTACAAGATTTGTTAAAACATTTAAAATTAGAAGTTCAGACTAGGGAAAAAACCTTTTTATTTTTAAAACGCGAAGTAGAAACTCACAATAGCGGGTATAAAAACTCAAATTCCAGATTTGATTCAAAATCATCGGAAAATAATAATAATGCTTCCTACCGGAAATCTGGTTCGGGATATAAAAATTCTAACACAATGCAAAAGGCATCAGCCTTTAAATTAACTGTTAGTAAATGTATATTTTGTGTTGATGCAGTAAATGATCATGACAGTAAAATGTGTAAATTAAATTTAGAGGACAAAAAATTGTCTTTACGCAAACAGGGAATCTGTTATTTATGTTTCAAAAGAGGTAAACATACAGCTAAATTTTGTTTATCGGGTCTCAAATGGGACACATGTTCAGGAAAACACAATACATTAATTTGCTATAAGCAAAAATCGGAAACTCCAACGGCTCATATGAAAGATAAAATTCACATCGAACATACCCAAACAAATACTTCTGAGAACAGTGCTTGCGAAAATGATAATTCTGTATTGTCTTATAAGTGTCCTGTACAAAATCTGCTTGAGAATAATGAAATATATTTACAAACTTGCTTCGCAAGAATAACAAATAGTTCTAATTTAAACTCTCTAAAGTGTGCCGTCTTATTTGATAATGCGTCTCAAAGAAATTTCATAAACATATCACTCGTGTGTGAATTAAAATTGCCGGTGATTAGAAAAGAAACTCTAATAATATATCCGTTTTCATGTGATCAACCTCAATCAAATGAATATTCAGTCGTAAATTTCGAATTGTCTCATTTAAAAAACCACAAGCAGAAATGTTATGTAGAGGCATTGGTCGTAAATCAAATATCTTTTACGAAGTTCAAGATACTGGAAGACGCATCATTTCGAAAACTTTTGGTTTCGAGTCAGGGGGAAGGAAATAAATTTTCGCAATTCCATTCGAAGGCTCCAGAGATATTAATCGGCGCGGGGTTATTTTGGAAACTGCAAAAAAATAAAAAGAAAATTAATCGTTCGTTGTTTGCTGTAAATACGTTATTGGGATGGACATTGTCAGGCAATAATAATTCAGGAAACAATCCAGACAACTTAATTACTGGCGCCTCTGTGTTAAAGATTGAATGTGGTAACTCTATTTGTTTACATGAAATCCATCCATGCATGAAAATAAATGAATCATCCGATTGTACGGGTAATGATTTGCAAAGCTTATGGTCGTTGGATTTTTTGGGAATAAATGATGATAAATTGATTTCTACTTCCGATCAGGAAATAATAAATTTGATAAACAGTTAGAATATAAACAGGGTCATTATGTTACTCATTTATTATGGAATGACCATGGTATTGATAAATTTGAGAATAATTTTGAAAATGCTAGACGGCAATTCAATTATTTGAGAAAAAGATTAAAAACGGATAAATGGATTTTTGAGTAATATAGGCAGATAATCACAAAACAAGAACATCGAGGGACAGTTGAAGAATGCGGTCGCTCTCAAAGGGAATATTTCGCCCCACATCGTGCGATTATTAGGACGCAAAAACAAACATCAAAGGTATGAATTGTTTTTAATTGTTCCAGTAGAGTTTCGGGGTGTAAATCCTTAAATGATTGTCTCGTAAAAGGGCCATGTCTTACACCACCAATTTTGGATATAATTAATAGATTTCGAATGTTTAAGATTGCGTTTTGCGCAGATATTGAAAAGGCGTTTTTAATGATAGAAATCGCGGAACCCGATAGAAATTTTCTAAAGTTTTTATGGTTTGACGAGGACACCGAGAATTATAAAATAATGCGAATGACCAGAGCTACATTTGGTTGTACAATTTCTCCTTTCTTTTTAACGGCAACAATTAAGAAACACATTAAAGAATATAGGGAAATTTATCCGGATACTTATGAAATGTTAAATTCAGCTCTGTTTGTGGACGATTTGCTTTATGGCTCCGATACCGTAAACGGTGCCTATGAATTAACTTCTACTGCAGTAAATATTTTAGCAAAGGCTGGAATGAAATTGAGAAAGTTTAGTACGAATTCACAGAAATTAAAGAACATGTGGGATGAAAATGATTGTTTTTTGGAGGTAAATAATGATAGTGTAATAAATATTCTTGGATTGGTGTGGGATAAAGATAGTGATAAATTAGGATTAGCTTTGAAATCTGTAGTTGAAAATTTGGATATATCGGTATGTACGAAAAGATATGTATTACATACAGCTGCAAAATTTTTTTATCCTATTGGGATTATATCTCCCTTTTTAATTAGGATAAAGTGTTTTCTTCAAAGAATGTGGGAAAGAGGTATGGATTGGGATCACGAATTGACGGATGATCTTAAGGGAATTTGGATAAAGTGGTGTAACGAAATTAAGGATTTATTAGAAATTCGAATAGATAAATGCTATTTCACGTATGTTGATTTGAAAAATTCGTGTGTAGAACTACACATTTTTTCAGATGCTTTACCACTTGCATATGGTTGTGTTGCATATTTTAGGGTTATCAGTAATGATAAAAAATGTTATGTAAGTATGATTATGTCGAAGGCTAGAGTTGCGCCGCTAAAGAAACTAACGTTACCAAGATTGGAGTTAATGGGAGCGGTGATAGCAGCTAGAGTAGTGAAATATATTTGTAATATATTAAAAGAAATTAACATCGAGAAATTTTATTGGACAGATTCTACTATTGTTTTACACTGGGTGAAGGGATCGGCGAAACAGTGGAAACCCTTTGTTAAAAATAGAGTAGTTGAAATTCAGGAATTGTCAGTACCCGAAAATTGGTCATATTGTAATACAAAGGATAATCCCGCAGATTTAGTTACTCGTGGTATTAGCGCAAATGCGTTAGTTAATAATGATTTTTGGTTTAAAGGTCCAAAATGGTTATCTGAGCTAAATGGTAAAGGTAATGATATTGGGGAAAAGGTAGACACGCAATATATTACCGAAGAAAAAAGGAAAACACCTGAAAAAATAATTCAGTTTAAAATCTCTATAGAAACAGTTGAACCAATATTAGATCTTGAAAAATATAGTAATATTTTAAGAGTCCTCAGAATTACGGCATGGATAAAGAGATTTCTTAACAACGCGAATCCTAAAAACGAGAAAGTTAAGGGTCCATTATCGGCAGAAGAAATTGGTAGTGCGCAAACAATGTGGGTTAAATATACACAGAAAATTAGTTTTCCGAATGAATTAAACTGTTTGATAAATGGGGAAACTATTTTGAAAAATTCAAATTTAATTGAGTTCTCACCATTTTTGGATTCCGAGGGAATAATGCGTATCGGAGGAAGGCTTACGAAATCAAATTATTCCTTTAACGAAAAACACCCGATCCTGTTGCCTTCAAAGGGTAAATTAATTGATTTGTTAATAAAAAATGCGCATGAAAAAGTTTTTCATTTTGGCATTAATGATACATTAGTTCAATTACGGGAGGAATTTTGGGTAATCAAGGGCAGACAGGCAGTAAAAAGCGTATTAAGAAGATGCAGAATTTGCATAAAATTTAATTCTAGAGCTGGAGCCCAGATAACAGCTCCGTTACCTGCAGATCGTATCAATGAACAAAAGCCCTTTGCAGTGATAGGCCTTGATTTTGCAGGCCCCTTATACATCCGAAATAATGATAGCAAATATTATATTTTGTTGTGCACATGTGCAATAACTAGAGCAGTGCACCTAGAATTGGTAGAGAACCTATCTACGGAAACATTTGTACTAGCATTCAGAAGAATAGTAGCAAGGCGTGGTCTTTGCCATACGGTGTACTCCGATAACGCACGAACCTTTCATCGAGCTGATATTGAGTTAAGGCACATCTGGGAAATAATTAGCCATCCCGACGTTAAAGATTACTATAGTAGTAATAAAATAAAATGGAAATGTCACCATGGTGGGGAGGCTTCTATGAAAGACTGGTGCGATCCGTAAAATCTGCCTTAAGAAAGGTGGTTGGGAAAACCACTTTAACACACACACAACTACATACAGTTATATGTGAAATTGAAGCTTCAATAAATTCGCGACCCATCACACATATATATGCAGACTCAGGAGAACCTTCTCCAATTACGCCAGCACACTTCTTGGTAGGTCAACGACTAACTACCCTACCTATCGTGCATATGAAATCACATGTGCTTCCTGGAACTTCTCCATCCTATGTGAAACGTTTCAATCAAAAAGAACGAATATTGGAACAGTTCTGGTCAAGATGGAAGAAGGAATACCTTCTTCAGCTGAAAAACGCCATGACAAGTCGACACTCCAGTATTCGAGAATATTCGCCAAATGATGTTGTTTTAATCCACGATGCTAAGTTGCCAAGATACCTGTGGAAATTAGGAGTAGTAACTCAAGTGTTTCCCGGTAGAGATGGAAAGGTACGATCTTGTGAGATAAAAACAGCTGCAGGTACATTGAGACGTCCTTTCAAGTTGATTTATCCAGTTGAAATTTTTGAAAGAGACTAAATAAACTTTAATACTTATATTTACAAATTAGGACTTTTGGGTGAACTTTAAATTCTCTTTGATATAATGAAAATTAGAAAATGAACATAAAGTTAATGTTCATCCGGGGGCCAATGTGTTATTTATTGGTCAAATCTAAAACCTGTAGATGGTGCTGCGCGCCGATATTAATGTTTTTGTTTCTTCTTTTCTCTTCAGTGTGTGCTTCGTGTTCGTCTTTGTTGTAATAAATGTATGTGTCAGTAATTGATATTCTATTATTTTCGATTTGAGTCGTCAATTTACACCAATGAATTGGAATTGAACCATCAGTGGCCGGCAGTCCCCAAGACTCTGGACCGATAAGGTAAGATATTTACCTTATTTCAATTTAATATTCTGAAAATGACTATTAATAACTATTTATGAAAAGATATATCTAAAATACGTCGCCAAAGTAGCGACATGGGTTTGAATGATAATTTTTATAACGTCGTTAAGAAGTTTAACGACACGGTCCCTTGAATTTTGTATTAAAATAATGTTAAAAAATCATGGATAATTCAAATTCTATTTTGGATAATTCGAATTTTTCATACGATTAACTTTAAAATATTACAGTAAAATTTTTCCCCAAGATTTTTCTCAGCTAAAATGCATTATTTATTTTAATAGTCTTTCAAAATAAGGATAAGGATATACAAGAAAACCCCTACCTAGTGTATCAGAAGATATGGTGCATATACATGAACTTCAAAACTTTTTTTTTTTTAATTGAAAGTCATGTCTGATGTAGAAGATTCTATTTTTGTATCAACTGATAGGTTGAAGTCATGTGCTATGACCTATGACACAAAGATTGTACTTGAAGAAGCAATAAAAAATATCTGACTATTTAAAAAAGTGTTGTATAATTAAGCTCGTAAAAAATATTGATTTAATGGGAAGGGGAAGAGGATGTAGCAATTTTCTTAGATATAAAGTTTATATGTTAAATCTTTGATTGTAGAGTTTTAATTTTTTTTAATTTATCTCTTCTTTTTGATAAAATAGCATGCTTGCCAACATCCCAATTAATATTCTGTAGTGTTGTTAGTCCCGCCCTTTTTTCATACCAGTAAATTTTTAAAGTAATATTTTGAAAATGCAATTATGATTAAATAAGAAGAAAAATACTCTAAAATGGATACTGGTGTGAAAAAGAAGGTGGGGCTAACAGTACTACGGAATTTTAATTAGTATGTTGGCAAGTATGAAATAGTATATGTAATTTGAATTTTTGGATATTTCGAATTTTTCTCAGGTCCCTTCAACTTCGAATTATCCAAATTCTACTGTAACTAGAAATTATTTAAATAAAAATGTTAATAAATTTCAGTTTTCTAGGATTGAAATTTGAAATATAATATGCAAGTGTTTAGTTGGTTTTCTTTTTGAGGAGGGCAGCACTTTTTTTTTATATGGGGAATGGATAAGAGAAAATTATTTTGGTATATATATATATGGCCATTGGTGGCACCAGCTAGGGGGCCAGGGGGCACAGCCCCCCCCAATCGAGGGGGAGTCTGTGACCCCCCCATCAGG
The DNA here is from genome assembly GCA_963930645.1 of Salticus scenicus. Lineage (NCBI taxonomy): Eukaryota > Metazoa > Arthropoda > Arachnida > Araneae > Salticidae > Salticus > Salticus scenicus. The sequence continues at coordinate 113,775,896 of OZ005662.1, forward strand.
GCATACTCCTAAAATCTCTCGGGGGGGGGGGGGAAGGGGAATTACAAAATTTTCAGTTTTTCTATTTTTGGCAGAATTTTTCTTTCCTTATACAAATTTGGAGCATTCTAGTTTTTTCATTCTATATTCAATAGAAGAAAGTATTGGATTCGTAAAAATTTTCAGCTTCCAGTTTTCCATGAATATACATGTTTTGAGAGGTCCAGAACACGTTTTGACCATGATATTTTTAGAAAATGTCTGTCTGTGGCACGATGATCTCCAAAACCACGATGAGTACTAACAAATGGAATGGTACAAATATTAACAGTAATATTATTAACAGCATTGCAGTTTTTGATAAATACTTAAATGATAAACTTCTTTATGTAGTGCCCCGTGTCAGGGAGGTGGTGTCCCTCCGTCGGGGAATTTCAGGTGCCACTACTGTATATGGCTGGTGATTGGGGGGGAAGGTAAAGTAAAGATGTATAGGCAATGAAAGAAGAAAAATAAATCCTTTTTGCTAATTAACTATTCTCATCTGACTATCTGATCTAGATTTTTTTTTTTTTTTTTTGAGAGGGGGGGGAATCACGAATAAATTTGATAATTGGATGTTTTATTATGTTATATATTTAATATGAGAATGAGCATGATTTGTGTGTTGGCATTACTATCCCTAGCATGTGAAGAAAAGTTTACAATAGTTCAGCTGTTGAAGAAAATTAATTGCCACCTTCCATTAAAGTACTGTGAAAGTTCTTATAATGTGCCTCTTTAATTTTAAAGTTTGTTTACTCTAGGTAGGTTTTTTTTTTTTTTTCAATATTACAATTTTATATATAAAAGAAGTTGCTAAAAAAGTGTAGAAATTTTTCTATTTCATTGTAAATTTCTAATACCTGTAACAACCTTGATTTATTTATTTTTCCCTTCAAAAGTAGTTCCCCCTTAACCCCCTGTTTTTCAAAAGAAAAATGTGGTCTCCTTCTTTATCTTCTTGTAACAGAACTATTAAAAATATACTTTATTAGCAAACAATCTGTTTTCAGGGGGAGAGGGGCTTTATAATACTCCGTGCCACAGTTCTCTTGGATCCTTTATTGTCATTACTGCAGTGATTTTTCTTAGTACATTCAAATTTCATGACAATTTAAGCATATTCAGGGTTGCAGATACCTGTAATTTTTTCCACTACTGATGTAATATATTTATGCAATTGAAAAAAGGAGATTTATTTAAAAAAAAAAAAATAGGGGTAGAAAAAATTTGGGCAGTGTAAAACCTGCATATGTGCAGACAAAAGCACGAGCAAAGGTAAACAAATAAATTGAACTGAAACATTTTTAAGCTGTGTTGGGAAGTATAAAAAATGAACTTTATTCAATACACCATAAAGTATATATAAACACAAGAAATTTGAAACAATGTCAGTTTTATTTATATAAAGTAAAAAAGAGAATTTCAGAGCAGGCGAAACCCTCCTTGAAGACTCTCAGAATAGTCCAGTCAAAATAGGAAAAATAGAGGAAAAAAATCGTGTAGTTTTGAAATTTTGCATACTCATAGCCGAGAGGGTCCTGAACAACATACTAAAAGTCCCCGCCCGTGGGGGGTGAGCGGGGGGGCAGGGGGGCATTTAAGGGGGGCAATTTTCAGTTTTTATTAAATATCTTAAAAACTATCGCATTTAGAGAAAAAATGTCAAGAACAAAATTACTCTATGTAAAATTTCCTACAAAAATGTGTATTACATTTTGTTTGTACGATCATTAGTTTAGAAGATATAGGGAGATGAAATAACACATTTTCTTGAAAAATTCTTTTTTGCAATAGTAAAATCAACTAAAGTGTGCAATTAAAAGGGTTCTTGTCAAATATTTTCTAATGTAAAAAATCAAATATATACATAGGGAATATGCAAGGATAATACAGCATGTTTTGTAAGTTTTAAATAATTTTAAGGATAGTAGGCGCAATTGGCGGTTTGAGTAAAAATCTGGATAAGTCCAGTCAAAATAGGAAAAATAGAAAAAAAAAATCGTGTAGTTTTGAAGTTTTGCACACTCATAGCCGAGAGGGTCCTGAACAACATACTAAAAGTCCCCGCCCGTGGGGGGTGAGCGGGGGGCATTTAAGGGGGGCAATTTTCAGTTTTTATTACATATCTTAAAACCTATCGCATTTAGAGAAAAAATGTCAATTACAAAATTAATCTACGGAAAATTTCCTACAAAAATGTGTGCTACATTTTGTTTCTATGATCAATAGTTCAGAAGATATAGGGGAATGAAATAACACATTTTCTTGAAAAATTCTTTTTTGCAATAGTAAAATCAACTAAAGTGTGCAATTAAAAGGGTTCTTGTCAAATATTTTCTAATGTAAAAAACAAATATATACATAGGAAATATGCAAGGATAATACAGCATGTTTTGTAAGTTTTAAATAATTTTAAGGCTAGCAGGCGCAAGTGGCGGTTTGAGTAAAAATCTAGATAACAAAGACCCAAAACCGATCAACATAAAAAAAAAAAAAAATCGTGTAGCTTAGAAATTGAGCACAGTTATAAAGTTAAGTGCTCTGAATAACATACTAAAAGTCCCTAACCATGGGGGGGGGGGGCATTTAAAGGGGGCACATTTCAGTTTTTATTAAGTATCTTGAAAACTATCGCATTTAGAGAAAAAAAAATCTCAATTGCAAAATTAATCTACGTGAAATTTCCTAAAAAAATTGTATATTCTATTTTGTTTGTATGATCAATAGTTTAGAAGATATAGGGGAACAAAATAACACATTTTCTTGAATTTTTTTTTTTTTTTTTTTTTTTTTTTTTGCAGTAGTAAAATTAACTAAATTGTGGAATTAAAAGGGTTCTGATAAAATATTTTCTAATGTACAAAACAAATATATGCATAGGGAATATGTAAGGATAATACAGCATGTTTTGTACGTTTTAAATAATTTTAAGGTTAGTAGGCGCAAGTGGTGTTTAGGTAAAAATCCAGATAACGAAGACCCAAAACCGATCAACATTAAAAAAAATCTTATAGCTTTGATACTGAGCACAGTTATAAGGTTAATATTATAACTGTGTAATAATATACTAAAGTTGCATTTTCTTTAAATCCTCTGTAAGTGATAGTAGATATATAAAATACATAAAATGTGAATGTTATAATACATTAAAATACTTTAAAATTACTTATGGCAAGCATGCATTAAAAAAATTAACAATATTTTAGCATAAATATTTAGATTACTCTCTATTTATTTTAAAGTATAAAAAATTTACATTTATCTGTAATATACATATAATAATTCCCGCTAAACATATACATACTGTACTGCTAAACATATACATACATTGTATTTTACGGATATCTTACAGAAAAGTGGAATTTTTCGATTTGTATATTTTGACTTCCACTCTTTAAACTTGGTGCATTGCGCGCACACACACATACAAATATTTCTATACAAATATTTATTTGTATGAGTAAAAAATATTTAACCTGAACCTTTTTAATTACGAAATATAGTTTTTATTACTATTGCAAATAACATAAAAAAAATAAAAAAAACCCCACAGAATAGGGTTGGGGACTTTTAGTATGTTGTTCAGTAAACTTAACCTTATAACTGTGCTCAATTTCAAAGCTACACGATATTTTTTAATGTTGATCGATTTTGGGTCTTCGTTATCTGGATTTTTACTCAAACCACCACTTATGCCTACTAGCCTTAAAATTATTTAAAACGTACAAAACATGTTGCATTATCCTTACATATTCCCTATGTATATATTTATTTTGTATATTGGAAAATATTTGAGCAGAACACTTTTAATTACACACTTTAGTTAATTTTACTATTGCAAAAAAGTATTTTACAAGAAAATGTGTTATATCTTCCCCCTATATCTTCTAAACTTTTGATCGTACAAACAAAATGTAATATACATTTTTGTAGGAAATTTTACGTAGATTAATTTTGTATTGACATTTTTTCTCTAAATGCGATAGTTTTCAAGATATTTAATAAAAACTGAAAATTGCCCCCTTTAAAAGCCCCCCCCCCCCCCCCGCTCACCCACAACGGTCGGAGACTTTTAGTTTGTTTTTCTGGAAACTTAACCTTATAACTGTGCTCAATTTCAAAGCTACACTATATTTTTTAATGTTGATCGATTTTGGGTCTTCGTTATCTGGATTTTTACTCAAACCACCACTTACGCCTACTAGACTTAAAATTATTTAAAACGTACAAAACATGCTGTATTATCCTTGCATATTCCCTATGTATGTATTTGTTTTTTACATTAGAAAATATTTGACAAGAACTTTTTTAATTGCACACTTTAGTTGATTTTACTATTGAAAAAAAGAATTTTTCAAGAAAATGTGTTATTTCATCTCTCTATATCTTCTAAACTAATGGTCGTACAAACAAAATGTAGTATACATTTTTGTAGGAAATTTTACGTAGATTAATTTTGTAATTGACATTTTTTCTCTAAATGCGATAGTTTTCAAGATATTTAATAAAAACTGAAAAGTGCCCCCCTTAAATGCCCCCCCTGCCCCCCGCTCACCCCCCACGGGCGGGGACTTTTAGTACGTTGTTCAGGACCCTCTCGGCTATGAGTATGTAAAATTTCAAAACTACACGATTTTTTTCCTCTATCCGTCAAATTTTGACCTTCGTTGCCTGGACTAGAAGGGGTACACACATATCCCAGCGTGCGCACACGCACACACACAAAGAAATAAAATATTTATTTTGGTGGGGGGGGGGGATGAGTTGAAATGATTTAACCTCTTCAGACCTGAAGCTATAATACCAACATAAGTTACACTTGAAGGCTTTTAGACATAGACGTTCACACTGTACATTACAAAAATGTATAATTTTCTTACATTTATAATTTAGGGGGTTAGTAATGTACGATACAAATGTATGACTTCAAACAACTAAACTCTAAATTATCTAAATTATCTAAATCTTCCTAACTGTAACACAATTAAAAATTTGATGCCCTTAAATAAATCAATCAATATCAGCAGGGTTTAACCTGGCAAAATAATTACTTTAGCATTTTAGCGAAAATAGGCAAGCAGTATTTTAGCTTTTTCGAAAGTTAATTAATTCTTTGGATACCATTGATTTCTTTTACTTAGCTTTGTTATCCCCAGTTTTGTTTTCTATTCCTTTTTTTCATTGATGATTTTAACCAAGCATCCATATTTGTGACTTTAAAAATATGAATCAGGTAAACTATGTTTTGATTTTATCAATAGAAAAAGAGGTATTCATATCATATGTGTAAAATGAAAAAGCAATTTAAAAATCAAGTAAAGTGTAGTGGTAGATAATCGTGAAATACTAGTGCTAAAAATGCTTCTATGAAGCAAATTCTGAATTCTAACATACTTTTAAATATTTTTGCATTTAAATTCAATCATTGAAAATTTAAAAATAAATACAAATTACTATATAAATAAGGATTCCCAAAAATTTCAGCCGTTTCGTAGTTTTTGCCTGCAAATATTACTTTAAAAAAAAAAAAAAAAATCTGAATTATTATATAGAGATATTTTATACAGTTATTCCAGTTTTAGCTTTTTAGCGAAATTCTGACCGACTTGTTTTAGCAAAATATGACACCTTTTAGCAAAATGCTAAAAAAAACTAATGGCAGTTTAAACCCTGAATATCAGTTTTCTTTTTATTCTGGCAAGTGTCTAAGTATTTAATAAATAATTATAAAAATTGCATACTTTTCATCGACCGTGTGGTCAATTACTGTTTGAAGCCGTTTTACGAAAGTGGACAAAATAACATTATATTTCAGAAATAAATTTAGTTTCATGCTGCCATATACCGGTATCTTTTTAAAGCCAATTTATTCAGTTTTTTATTAGTTTAGTCAAAATGTAAAAATATTAAAGGGTATAGATTTTATAAAGGAAAGAATAGAGGTCCACATAAGTGGACCTCTGAATCGAAGAGGTTACACCATGGTTAAAACAGGGTTCATACTCATCAGGGAAAACCTGGAATACTCAGGGAATTTGGATTTTGTTTTAAAAAAAAAAAAAAAAAAAAAAAAAAGTCAGAGAAAACTTGGGGAAGATAAAAATTTTCATTAAAAGTCAGGAAAATCGATTATAAAATCAGGAAAAACAAATATTTCTTTACTCTCAAATTAAATTTTTCTCGTTTAGCTTCATATCAAAATTTAAATGACTAAGTATCGTGAAAATACTCATGTAAACAATGATTTCTACCTGAATTTCTATCGTGATCAGCAGTACAGTTTAAGTAGATGTATTTTCTCCTCTCTAGAGGAACGTTTCTTGTAATATGTCACTAATATTTTTTTGAAAATTGTCTGGAAAACTCGGGGAATTTTTTTCCTATATTTGAGTATGAACCCTGTTAAAATCAATGGGTTAAAAATTGACAAACTTGTTTTTATTCATTTATTTTCTCATGGGTTTTTGTATAGACTAATTGTTTTGTTTTTTCTTTCAGATGAAACAGAAATAAGACTACTATAAAAGTATGAATTGTATTTTCTGTTCAATTACATTTGAAACAGTGAAAGATTTTGTAAAACATACCAAGGAAGTGAATTTTGCAGGTCATGATTGTGAATACGAGGGGGACAAACTTTCAGATGATGACTTTGAAGAAAGTAATCTCTTTACCTTGTCTGATTTCGATAAAATAACGAGAAAAATGAAAGCGGAAGGAATATGTGATAAAGATGATCATACTTCAGCTGAAGAGCAAACATCCTCAAACCATGTAAAGACGCGGGAAAATGTATCTGTTAAAAGTACTGCTCAAAAGAAAAGAAGAAAAAGAAAAGTATTATTTGGAAAAAAATTTAGGCCAAAACACAAATCATCTGTTCAAGAAGATATAGCTAATTATTCAGGTGATAATAAAATAAGAGGATTAATGAAAAAAGATTCAATTCAGAAGGGATCAGTTAAAGAAGATAATTCATACAATGTTAATTCATATAATCATACACAATCTGTTAATAATTATGTTAATTCACAGCTAAACCCAGTTCAATTCAATTTGTTACCCATTTCAACCAATCATTTATATGCTGCAAAACCTAATGTTACTGGAAATCAAATAAGTCAGCCATCTGTATCAGTGAATGCAGATGCTACATCACAGAATATAAAAATTTTTGATTTCAATTCTGAAAACATACTTCAATGGTTAAAAGAGCACAAAGAAATATGTAAAGGTCTATCTTACCCTCTACCACAAAGACTCTACAATATAATAAATTCTCTCCACAAACAAATTTATGAGAATTTTACTATTATATTTACCAAATGTAGTTATGAAGATAGACTTGCAGTCATGAAGGTTTATGAAGAATTAGATTGTATGAAACTAAAACATCTAAATTCCATCAGTAATGTACTTTAACGGATGCTACCATTTGTGAAACAATAATTTGATTATATTGTATTATTTGAGTAATTATATATATATTTAAAAAAAAAAAAAAGTGCTATAATTAAAATCATTTTAAATAGTATTGGCTATTCGAGAAAATAAAAAGTTTATATTTTACGAAATAACTCATTGGGAAGTTGATCTATTTTCTTACTATTAAGTATTCTTTTGCAGGGTGTAGAGGTCAAGACTCACGGTCACCACTTGGTGATTTAATTTGAAAAAGTGGTGATCTAAAAAATTTTCTGTAATCGGCAATCAGGAATGCGATTTTTCCACGGATGCGCAAAAATCTGTGATTTTTTTTTTTTTTTTTTTTCGTAATTGGCTGAATTTTATGAATTCATTTTTTTTGCCTTTAAAAAAAGTCGTGGATATTGTTAGATTTAAAAAACGAAACCCCATTAACGATCGGTGATTAAATTCGTTATGAATGCCTCCTGATTTCCAATCTTTCTCCATCCACAACATAAATGCCAACATTCGTTTTAAACTTGCTTTATGAGATTCTAGAACCTATAAAGAAATAGAAATGTTAAATATTTTTCCTTCTGTAATTAGTTTTTGCTCCCCCCCCTTCCCCTTTCCTCATCTCCAGATAGTGATCAATGATCAATTCTAGAAACAATATACCGATAGATGCACTCAGTATTTTTCACCTACATAATTATTTTTAGACTTTTTTACTGAATTTGAAAAATCTATTTACTTTTCTTCAATTAAACAAAATATTAATATTTCATATCCATACCAAATGTGGAAACAAGGAGAAAAAATGAAAAATAAATTTTTCAAGTAAAAAAAAAAAAAAAAAAAAATCTGTTGACATCCCACCCACCCTCCTTCAGACTTAAAATAATTTCATTTTCCTCTAATTCTAATCATAACTATTTTCTGTTTGCAGATGGAGGTAAAATTTATTAAGGCAAAATTTACTAAAGACAAAAAATTTATTAAATGCATGAAATTTTTGTATTTTCATTGCAATGGAATATAAAGTATATATTTTTGCAGAACACTAATTGTGTATGAGAAATCACATTATTTTGTTAGAGTGTGTCAGGTGTCATCATTATACCTTGCTGTTTTCCATAGCAAAATACACACATTAATATTTATCTACAAAATCCATATATTTTTCCTTATTACTAAAACTTTAAATAAAATCTTCTTTCTAAATACCATAGATAGTTATTCATAGCATTTTTTAATGATTTGATTTTTCCTCCTATTTTGTTTTCCTCTCACCCCCTTTCATTTCAGACATTGAAAATTTTAAACTAGTTTAAACTAGTACGAAAGTTTAAAAAAAAATATATATTTTCAAACACTATTTATTTTTTTATTTATTTGTTTTTAATTGTGGAAATGCATTATTTTTTTAGTATTAAAATCTATTTCTTAGTTTAATTTCCTGATCATATCATTTGTGTTTTTGTTCCTTTATGAGTGATTCCATACCAACTCACCTAAAAAAATAAAAGTTGGTTGCATGACCCCCATAGCAGAAAATGCGAGACGCGCGACGTGCGTCGCAGATTTTTTTTTAGTCTGCAGATTATTTCCAAATCAGCATTATGCAGAAATTCCCAAATCTCTCGATTTTGGCAGGAAAGATGGCGATTTTCAATCTTTTTGCATCCACAGCATAATTGTCAATATTCATTCTAAACACGCTTTATTAAATTCTAGAACCTATAAAGAGGTAGAACTGTTTAATATCTCTCACTCAAGTAATTTTTTGTGACCCCCCCCCCCCCTCCTTACATCTATTAAAGATCAGCGATCACACAGATCGCGGAATCTTTGCGATTACAAAATTTTTCCCCATCAGCAACATAAATGTCAGTATTCTTTTTAAAATTACTTAATTAGATTCCAGAACCTATAAAGAAGTAGAATTGTTCAATATCTCACTCCTATTTGTTTTAGTTCCCCCCCCCCGCCCCCCTCCCACCAATAACAATCAGTGATCCAACGTTCCACAAAAGCATTGTAATTTTTAATCTTCTTTCAACCGCAGCATAAATGTCAGTATTCATTAAAAACACGCTTTATTATATTCTAGAACCTATGAAAAGTAAAATTGTTCAATATCTCTCACTCGTGTAATTTTTTGTGACCCCCCCCCCTCGCGAAATTCTTGTGATTTCAAATCTTTCTCCATCTGCAACATAAATCTCAATGTTCTTTTTTAACTTATTTACTTATATTGCAGAACATATAAAAAAAAAAGTAGAATTGTTCAATATCTCTCACTCGTATATTTGTTTTACTCCCTCCCCCCCCCCCACCCCACCCCACACTCCACTAATGACGGGCAATCAAACGGAAGCATTGTGATTTTCAATCGTTTTCCATCCACAGCATAAATGTCAATTTCATTTTAAACTTACTTTATTAGATTCTAGAATGAATAAAGAAGTAGAATTGTTCAATATTTCTCATTCATATAATATTTTGGTGCCCCTCCCCCCTCCTCCCCATTTTGTGACTCTCAATCTTTCTCTGTATGCAGCCTAACTGTCAATATTCTGTTTAAACTTGTTTCATTAAATTGCAGAACCTGTTTAGAGGTAGAATTGTTCAATATCACTCACTACTCATGTAATTTTTCTTGTTGCTTCTTTGAATATATACAAAATTTTGTATCAATTTCAAAGTTTGAGGATCTTGACACCTTTTTGCTTGAATACCAGTGTTTTTGTAAATGAATCGCTAGCACTATAGAAGAAGAAAGTGGATCTGAAAGGATCACAGGTTTGTCAAAGAAAATACCTGTTTGCTTATCAAGTTACTTAAATTTGCAGTTTCAATTCCAGTATCGGAAGATTTCTGTAAAAGTTGGGGCTCAGACACTTAGATGGTGAGCAAAATGCAATTAAGATGTAGAGATGGAAATGACAAACAAGCTGTAATTGTTGATAAAAGAAAGTTTATATGTCTTAATATCCGTCCCTCTGGTTACACAGGAACAAGAAAATTTTAGAAAGCTGCATTAATTTCAATGTTTAGAGTCTCTTACTACTACAAGTATTTTACTAGAGTCAGAACGACAAAGTCATAAACAAAGATAGTTTTTATACAAAATGAAGGATAATGTGTCTAATGCCAATTCTTTACCTAGCTCTATGTAATCGAAATTTTATAACTACAATGCTTTGACACATCTAACAGATTAATAACATTAGATAAATGCAAACTTGTGATAAAAATATGCTTACTGAATCTAGTAATTTTTTTTTTCTGTAACTTATTGTGAAATTATGCCGCAGATTATTTTTTAATGCCCAAATAGTTGTCGCAGATTGGCAGAAAAATTTCTGCTACTGGGTGCATGACCGACTCAGATTTTCTTTAAATTTGGTACACAGATTGATGATATAGAGGCATGAAAAAGTCCAAATTTTTAGCTACCTGCTCCACTTATTTATAGATATACAGGTCCTCGAAGTTTGTCCGCCCCCTCAAAATACTAAGAAATTGATGTTATTTAATTTTTTTTTCTTAAAAATTGTGCTCATGTAATATGAAAGTGTTAGGTATCTATGGAAACTAGTTATCCCAGGCATTCAGAAAAAAAAAAAAAAATACTACAATGTTTATAATGAAAATTGTTAAGGTACAGTACTCTTAGAAGTTGCAACCACAAAAATTTGATTTTCCCGATTTTGCTAAAATTGAGGCATCAATTCCAAAAAAAGGAAAATAAAACCAAAGGTTTACTCACTTTCTGGTAGAGTACAGGTGTTCACCATAAATTACTACACAATAAATTACTTGGGTTTCTCACTCCTTCTTGGAAATATTTAAGCTTAAAGACAAACCATAGGGCAAAAACATGCAATTTCGGCCCTCTTGGCAGCCATTTTTCTCCTAAAAGGGGAGCACTAGAAACTTTTTAATTTTTTTTAAATAAGCTACTGATGTGTTAGCTATTCACATGAAAAGTGTTTACTTTTGGTTATTATTTGCATAAAGAGATATCTTGCTGATAGTATATGCATGTTTTTCTCTAATATCATATGCTTGTGATTCCCCTCTCGCAGACTTAACATTAATAAAAAAAGATGTAAAAAAAAAAACTTATTGAATATTATATAAATATTGATTTAATACATGTATAAGACTTTATTTACCCTCTGAACGTTACTTAGTTACTTTTAGAAATAGTGTTATTAGGTGAATAAAGCATTGAATAAGGGTGCAACATTCTGATTTTATTATATTCTGGTATTAAAACAAAACTAATGTGTACTCTATTTTTGTGATATTTAAAAGAAAGATGTAGGAAACCTTTTATTTTTTAAAAATTCAAGTTAGTATTTAGTGAAGAAATAAAATATTTACAAAACAGAAACACCTCATTTTATGTCTCAAAGAAGCGTACACACTTTTTAAACAGGAATATCCCAATCACAAGATTGGATTATCTAAATTTGCTGATTTGCGACCGAAGTGGTGTGTGTTAGCTGGTAGTACAGGAATTCATTCAGTCTGTCTGTATGATTGACTAAAATGACAGGCTAATGATGACATCTCTAAAATAATCTATTAAACCATCTATCAGTGATTTTTTTGTCTCATTATGTGTGTGACATTAACAATGAAGCATGTATGTTAGGATTTTGTTCACAGTGTCCACTCCAAACTACATTTGAAGAATTTTTAGATAGGTTAATGGATGATTATGATGAAGAATAAGTGATGTTTCAACGGTGGATAACTACAGTCTACAGTTCATTCAACACTCATTAAATTACTTTGTCTGCACCTGATTTTAAATCGGAACTTTTATTGAAAATTAAGTCCTAGGCAAAACACCATTACATTGCAAAATCTCAATCAGAATATTTAAAAACAAGAAAAGCAGAACTAAAACCAGATGAGTGCATTTTATTACTTGATTTTTCTGAAAATTTTACTTTTATTGTACAGGATGCAATACAGGGATATCACTGGGAAAACACGCAAGCTACACTTCATCCTTTTTTAGCGTATGTTCGGCCAAATCATAACCTAAAAGTTATTTCTATGTGTATTATCAGTGACTGTTTGACACATGATACAGTTTCAGTAGTTTCTTTTTAAAGGCCTGTAATTCCATATTTAACATCACAATATCCAGACATATAGAAAATAATTTATTTCAGTGGTGGTAGCTCAGCGCAGTACAAAAACAAGAAAACCTTTTTAAATTTATGCCAACATAAAGATGATTTCAAACTAAATGCTGAGTGACATTTTTTTGCCACTTCCCATGACAAAAGCCCGTGTGATGCCACTGGAGGCACAGTTAAAAGGTCTGCTTACAGAACCAGCTTGCAACGTCCTTGCAAGGATCAGATAATTTCTCCACGTGATTTATTTAATTATTGCGCAGGTAATTTTAAAAATATTAAGTTTTTCTTTGCATCTGAAGAATATGTAGCAGAAACAAGAGCATTGCTTTCTGAAAGACTAACTTTCGCTGTAAGAATTGAGAGTATCAGGGATTATCATAAATTTATTCCTATCAGTAAATCTGTGCTTTTAGTTTCCATTGTATCTACATTACAAACATATCGAATCAGATTGAAGTATCTGCAGTAGGTAAGCAACATGTCAAAAATTTACTCTTAATAACATTTCTAAAGGTTTTTATGTTGCTTGCATGTATGATAAAAAATGGTGGTTAGGAGCTGTCTTAGAAAACTGTTTTGAAAAAGGTGATGTTCAATTACAATTTATGCATCCTCATGGCCCCTGCCAAAACTTTTACTGGCCAGAGAAACCAGATACATGCTGGATTTCATACAAGCACCTGTTAGATATAGTACCAATGCCATCAGCAGCAGCAGCCACAGGATGCATGTGTTTAATATCAAATAATACTGTAAAAAAAAATACAGGAACTTATGCTTGCAGTTGAATAAAATTCTGTACACATCAATTTTTAATATATTGCTGTATTTCAAATATATTTGCTTATGAAATAAATATTTATAGCTCCTTTATTTTGATTGATTTTTCAAGAAATTATTTAGTACTTTATAATTACGGATGGACAACTTGGATGGAAAAATTCTATTTCTTGTTTTCATCAAATATCTAATTTTGCTATAAAATGTAGAAATTATTTTTTTTAAATTATTATTAAATAATTTAATATATTAAATTTCTTGAATTCTTGTATAGATAGTGCAGCTATTAATATATGCATTATTATTTTTCCTTTTTATTAATGTTAAGTCTATGAGAGGGGGGAACACAAGCATATGGTATTAGAGAAAAACATGCATATACTATCAGCAGGATATATCTTTATGCAAATAATAACCAAAAGTATACTCTTCCTGTGAATAGCTAACATATCAGTAGCTTATTTTAAAAAAATAAAAAAGTTTCTAGTGCTCCCCCTTTAGGAGTAAAATGGCTGCCAAGATGGCCGAAATTGCATGTTTTTGTCCTATGGTTTGTCTTTAAGCTTAAATATTTCCAAGAAGGAGTGAGAAACCCAATTAATTTATTGTGTAGTAATTTATGATGAACACCTGTACTCTACCAGAAAGTGAGTAAACCTTTGGTTTTATTTTCCCTTTTTTGGAATTGATGCCTCAATTTTAGCAAAATCGGGAAAATCAAATTTTTGTGGTTGCAACTTCTAAGAGTACTGTACCTTAACGATTTTCATTATAAACATTGTAGTATTTTTTTCTGAATGCCTGGAATAACTAGTTTCCATAGATATCTAACACTTTTTTATTGCATGAGTGCAATTTTTAAGAAAAAAAAAATTAAATAACATCAATTTTTTGGTATTTTGAGGGAACGGACAAACTTTGAGGACCTGTATATCTATAAATAAGTGGAGCAGGTAGCTAAAAATTTGGACTTTTTCATGCCTCTATATCATTAATCTGTCTACCAAATTTAAAGAAAATCCAAGTCGGTCATGCAACCCTCATTAGGTGAGTTGGTATGGAATCGCTCTTATGTGTGTGTATATCTATATATTTATAATTTAATTATGTATGATGTCGACTCATGAGTGGCCACTGAGTTGATCATATCCAGTGGCCACTGGCCACTTCTAAAAATTTTAAGTCTTGACCTCTAGCAGGGTGGCTATTAGTCAGGGAATCATGGAATAGTCAGGAAATTCTGCCAAATTTTGTGAAAATATATCTTTTTAAGAGCTTGTTATTGTGAATTGCTAAATGTGTACTAATTTTGTGGGAAATAAACACTGTAAGTAGGAAAATGTTAAAAAGAGAAAATTTGGAAAAGTTCTAAGGCTAGCCACTCTGCTTTTGGTAAGTGAAAATGGAATCAAATTCTGAATATTATATATTCACTAGTGAGATTGCAACATTTATTTCATTTTTTGCACATGTTTTTAAATTAATTTGTAGATTGATAATAGTTATGGAATGTTTAACCATAATATTTGTTCAAGGTTTAAAAAAAAAAAAAAAATGTGTGAACTCTAAGCTGGTACCCAATGAACTTATGATTACGTAAAATACCTACTTTTAAACTCTCCTACAAGTTTTCCAGGATTAAAAAAAAAAAAAAAAGAATTCCGTAGTTTTTATTCATCTATTTTGAGAAATAAATTGCAGTAATAATGAAGTGCTAAAAACTTATTGTTAGGTATACTGTATATGAAAATATCGGTTTTGATAACATTTTGTAATATAATTATTGCATACTGGTTCTTTTTAACCCCTTAACGCGTGCTGTCCTCGTTGCAAGGACACAAAATTTAAGATCAAGCTGCAAAAATTCATCTTGGAAATTTTTTAGAAAAAATTTACGTTTATAACATAGCAGAAAAGGCCGGTTTTTTAACCTTAAAATTTAAACTTTCTTTTAGTTTAATTTAGTTCATGAATTCCGGTGGCAGTATAATTTAAATGATCGAAATTGTCTTGCACCACAAAGGGTTAATTTACTGGCTGTTAGTTAAAAGCTTTTATCACAAAGTATAAGGAAGTGATCCAAATTATTTATTACCAGTTAACCCTTTGCGGCACAAGACAATTCGGATAATTTAAATTATACTGCCACCGGAATTTATGAACTAAATGAAACTAAAAGAAATTTTTAATTTTTAGGTTAAAAATCCGGCCTTTTCTGCTATGTTATAAGCGTAAATTTTTGTTAAAAAATTTCCGGGGGGGGAATTTTCGCAGCTGGATCTTAAATTTTGCGTCCTCGCAGCGAGGACAGCGCGCGTTAAGGGGTTAAAGAAATAAAATTGTTTAAATTATGAAATTTTACACTGTTTAAATTGAAATTGGTTTCTTTAGTGGATTTTGAGTATTTTCGAGCATGATCTGATCTTGGTAAAAATCTCATTATTAATTGAAGCATATATAATTAAATTAAATTTTTATATGTATAATTAAGATTACTTAAAGGTGCTTATAAGAAAAATGCATCCATTGTATCTTACAAAGCTTCAACTTACAAGATAAATTTTTAAGAAAAACAGTTTTCTTTTTCCATTTCTTCCACTTCGAAATCTACACTCCTTCTCATAATTATAAGGACACCCGTTTTTCTATATTAACTAAACACTGAAGACTATTATTTAAACAAATATATTTTTAATTAATTTGAATTTCATTAATAGATTATATTTAAAAAGTTTTATCGTTTTTCTATCTTAAAAAACTTTAAATATGGTAAAAAGATGATTTTTCAGGTGTTCACAATTATAAGGACAGCTCGAATTTTAGTATTTTTTTTTTCAGTTATTCTTTAAATTAATATTTTATGGGATCTCTTTTTAGGGCTAAACAGTCAGACATTCTCTCTGGTATATATATATATATAATTTTTTTTTTTTATATTCAGTTTCAATACCATTTCGTATAATTTATCTGATATTCTTAATACATTTAAACTATTTAAAATTGCTTTCCACTTGCATGCACTTTTCTAATATCACAATTTAAGGTTTTTCAACTTTTAGGCCATGGGAAAGGCAATAATACACACGTTTCTTTCTTCAAACTATTTCCTATTGCTCTAAAAGTAGAGCAAAAATGTAAGTCTTGTTGAAAAAAATATTATCACCCCCCAAAATCTAACAAAAATATGATAATTCCACGTTTAAAATTTGCGGATATTCTCTTGATGTTCATCCAGAGCACCATAGATCCACCTTTAAAATGCCCGATTCATGTCTGTCTTTAAAAAATCTGCTCTGTCTTTCGCTATCTTCAGATCATGCCATTAACTGTTAAAACCATTTGGTTAATCAAGAATAAAATGTTTTTCATCCGAAAATGCAATATTTTACCGTTTAATATTGTCTTTATTCAACTTTAATACAGACGTTCTTTCCCCCATTAAATGCTGATTGATTATTACAGATTTTTTATTCATTTTAACACATTATTAATTATTTTAAACATTCATAAATGTGGACCCTAACCTTTCGTTAAAAATTACAAGCAAATTCAGCAGCAGTCAATTATGAGTAGAACAGTAAGAGGAATTATGAGTCTTCGATCTCTGTAAAACAACTCTGATTTTACATCAGATCTCTCTCCTATCGAACCAGCAGTTCAACGTTTGATCACATATTCTTCGGCAATTTTAGATCTTCGAATTTCATTAGAAATTCGGCGGATTGAAATTATCCTTCCACTTAAAAAACACACTTATCATACTTCACTACTTGAACATTCTTTTTTTTTCGAGGAATTATCAGTAATGTCCGTCCAAGAAAAATTGAAGACTTATATATGAATTAATCTAGCCCAGTAGTTAACAAATTCGCGTGTCAACTGTAATTTATCCGCTAGTAAGTTAAATAAGATGAAAAAATCTGGATTGTCCCTATAATTATGAACATCTAAAAACATGGCGAAAAACACATTTTCCATTATTTTTTATTAATTTTGTTTCATATTAAAAAATTATAACAGTTTTGGCTTTTAGAATACTAGATATATTAAGTGCAATTAGTATAATCTTGTTCACAATTTTTTTTACATTAGTTATTTCAAAATATAAAGTGTCCTTATAAATATGAGAAGGAGTGTATTTCTTATGTTACTTAAAATTTTACATAGGAACTTAATATCTTATTGATTTTCAGTTCATTTTAAATGTTTTTTTTTTTTTTGGATGAAGTAATGTATAATTAGGAAGTAACTTATGGTGATGAGGTATGGTGCAAGCCCAAAACATCTCTTGTTTTTGCTTCTTAATTGATTTTAAATGTATTTTATACAATAACTGTTATGTTGATGAAGTACATATAATACTCAGAGTGATGAGCGGGGGCTGCTCCCTGTTAAATAATACTCAGGGACATGATGATGTAAGTCCAGAATATCTTATTTGCTTTTGCCTTTTAGTTGTTTTGAATACTTTATGTACTTTTTTTTTTACTTCATTTATTTACATAAAATAATGCACATTTTATGAAGTAATAATTGTGAAATATTAAGAGGCCTCTCCACATATTGTCCCCAGAAGCCAGAGCCAATGTTATTCTATGGAGAATTTCGCCCCATTATAACTTATTAATTAATATATATTTTTAAATTCAGTTTTCACTTTCCGAAAATTCACAACTATTAAACAATTTATCGTTTTCTAAAAATTATTTTTTAAAATTTTTAATATTTTATTTTGAGGTTGTAAAATGCGAATTTTCACAATGTGAAATTTTTCATTCTTGAGCTTAAAAATAAAAGAAATCAATTTTTAGGAAGCGATAAATTGTTTAATAGTGAATTTTCGGAAAGTGAAAACTGAATTTAAAAATATGCATTCGTTAATGAATTATAATGGGGCAAAATTTCCCATAGAATAGCATTGGCTTCGGCTTTCGGAGATTATAGGTAGAGAGTCCCCTTAAGTATTCTTTTTGTAAATAAAGGCTAAATGCATTATTCATTTATGAAGTTGTAGCATTTGTCTCATCTTCCTGCGCTTGTTTTAAAATTATACAATTTGATGAAATTTGATATGCTAATGTATTTTAAATTTGTTTTTTGTCACAATGTGTTTTTATTTTTTGCCTCTATTGAATGCCACAATTAAGTATACTTTATTGAAAGTTAATGAAAATTTTCAAAATCAAATAAAAGATTAATTTTAATACATTCAAAGAAAAAATAAATAAATGAAAGCTTCTTCAAATTTAAATGTAGAAGGAGAATATATGATATCTATTAAGATATATTAAAAATCATAAATAGTACATGTTTTGGGCTGGCAACATGCCCTTATCAGTTTTAATATCAAATCTTAAGTGTATTCTAAGACTCAAATTAATGTCAAAATTCTTTTCTTTTAACCATCTGACTGCCTTTGGATAAGGCAAAATTGTAATGCCGTTACACTGCACAGTTTTTTCAGCGTGCTAAATTAATACTTATTTCAATTTGGCATTCAAAATGTAACTATAATCCTAACTAATGTAACTATAATCCTAATGACAATTATTTAAGACATTCAAATTTCAAAAATAAGCTGAAATTTTATAATTACATTACTTTGAATTATTAGTGTAGTAAGGGAAAAAGTGGATATATCTGTCAGCGGCATCAGGTGGGTAAATTTGAACTGCTGACTTACAACATAAATGTGATTTTTCCACATATTCATGGAATTTCACGAATTTATTTTTTCCGTTTTTAAAAAGCCGTGGATATCGTTTTTTTTTTTTTTTTTTTTTTTTTTTTTTAAGAAATTCCCTAGAACGATTGGTGATCAAATGTTCTACAAAAGCTCCCGAGTCCCAGTCTTTCTGTTTCTCCATCGACAATATAAATATCCATTTCAAACTTGCTTTATGAGATTATTATAACACCTGTAAAAAAAATAGAAATGTTAAATATTTCTTGTTCATGTAGTTATTTTTTTGTCCTTTCCCCCCAAATCCTTCATCTCTGACTAGCGATCGGCAATCAAATGTGCTGCAGAAGTCTTGTTTCTCCAATCTATCCATCTGCAACATAAATGATAATATTCATATTAACGGCTCTCTTCACTTACCGCCACCGGAAGCCCGGGCCAATGTTATTCTATGGGGAAATTTTCTTTACAAATAACTTTTTAACTAATACATATTTTAATTCTGTTTTCACATTCAGATAATTCCCAACTGTTAAATTGACAGGCCTTTTTAATTTTTTTTTTTTTTGTGAAATTGCAAAATGAAAAAAATTGACATAGTGAAAATTCATATTTTGCACCTTCAAAATAAAATAAAAATTAAAAAAATAATTTTTAAAAAAAGTTTTGTCATTTTAACAGCTGGGAATTTTCAGAATGTGGAAACAGAATTTAAAAATATGTATTAGTTAATAAGTTATTTGTAAAGAAAAATTTCTCATAGAATAACGTTAGCTTCGTCTTCTGGCGGCAGTGAGTGAAGCGGGCCCTTAAACTTGCTTTATTAGATTCTAGAAGTAGAATTGGAGTTTAATATTCCTTATTTATTTATTTTTTTTATTATTATTCCCTCCTTACCCCCACCTCCGGGTAGTGATTAATGAATCTATTTATTTTTCCTCAATTAAATTAAATATTTATATGCCATATATATACCAAATTTGTAAACATGGGGGAAAAATGAAGAATAAATTATTCAGGTAGGAAAATTTTTCAAATCAATTTAAGAAAATTAATACTCAGTTCGTTTTATGAACGTTTGAAACTATTAATTAGCTACTGCTACTTATTTTATATGTACACACATAAAAAGCACATTCTATATTTGCGTGAAAAATTTGTTTTTCTGTTGGCATGGAATTATAACAAGGTTTTATGCGAATATAAGTTATTGCAGTTATATTAAAGAATTTCTTTTTTTATGTTAATGAAAAAATCCTAAAAATGCATAATGTAGAAAAAACTATGCATAAATGTTTGTCATCAATTTATTGAAAGCAACATTATCAATGTTCAACTAATTATTAATCAACCAATCATGTTAGTGAAAAAATTTTCAGCTAATTTCTAATTTTAGCAATTGCTTGTCTGTATACGCATTTGTGCTACAAATTTAAAGATTAATGTTTGTATTTATGGTAGGTGTGATGTAAACCTAAAGAATCTTTTATTTACTTTAAAATATAATAAAAGTCTTTACTTTGCAAGCTTCAGTGTAAGGCCTTTTTTTACATAAAATTTTACATAGAAATTTCTTTAATATCTTAATGATTTTTACTTCACTTTAAATGTTTATTTGGATAAAGTAATATATAATTAGGAAGTAATTTATGATGATGAGATATGGTGCAAGCCCAAAACATCTTTTGTTTTTGCTTCCTAATTGATTTTAAATGCATTTTTTAATTTATTTTTATGAATAAATGTATTTATATATTTTATACAGTAACTGTTATGTTGATGAAGTATATAATAATCAGGAACATGATGATATAAGCCCAGAATATCTTATTTGTTTTTGTCTTCTAGTTCTTTTAAATACTTTATTTACTTTTTTTTTTTTTACTTCATTTATTTGCATAAAATAATGTATTTTTTTTATGAAGTAACAATTGTGAAGTATTTCTTTTTCTTTTTAACGATACTTTTAAATATCCTTTTTGTAAATAAAATCTGAATGCATTATTCATTAATGAAATTGTACCATTTGTCTCATCTTTCCACACTTGTTTTAAAATTATATAATTTAATGAAATTTGAAATGAAAATGTATTTTTAATTTGTTTTTTTGTCACAATGTGTTGTTTTTACTTTTTGCCACTATTAAATGCCCTAATTAGATGTACTTTGCTGCAAGTTAATGAAACCTTTCAAAATCAAATATATGATTAAATTTGAAGAATCTTTTATTTTTTTCATATATTAAAATTGAATGTAAAAGGACAATATATGATATCAAGATACATCAAAAATCATAAACAAAAAGTACATGTTTTGGGCTAGCAACATGTCCTTATTTCTAATATCATTCTTAAGTGTATTCAATATCAGAATTATCTTCTTTAACCATTTTGACGATCTTTGAATGAGGCAAAATTGAAATGTTTTCACTACACAGTTTTTTCAATGTGCTAAATTAATACTTATTTCAATTTGGTATTTGAAATGTAACTATGCACGCGTTTATTATAATTCTAATAACAATTATTTAAGACATTTAAATCTGAATGCATTATTCATTAATGAAAATGTATTTTTAATTTGTTTTTTGTCACAATGTGTTTTATTTTTTACTTATTGCCACTGTTGAATCTCATCATAATGTATACTTTGTTGAAAGTTAATAAAATCTTTCAAAATCAAATGTCTGATTAATTTTACATTTAAAAATATTTCTCTATGAATTAAACTATAAAAGGCATCTACTAAATTACGTTGAAAAGCATAAATACAAAGTAGACATTTTTGGCTCACAGGCATGGCATCAGAATTCTCTCTAATTTTCAGGCATGAGAATTTTCCGTGGATCTGCGATTTTCATTAATTCTGCGGTTTTTTATTTTGTTAAAATCAAACTCCAATAACGATCAGTGTTCAAACGCTCCACGAAAAACTTTAGATTCTCAATCTTTTTTCCATCCAAAATATAAATGTCAATATTCATTTTAAACATGCTTTATCAGATTCTATAACATATAAAAGAACAGAATTATTCAATATTTCTCACTCATGTAATTTTTTTTGTCCCCCCCCCCCCTCCTTTTTCATCTCGAACCATTGCCGATCAAACATTCTGCGGGAAGCCTTTTACTTTTGAATATTTATCCATCCACAATATTAATTTAAAACCTACTTTATGATATTAGAACCCATAAAGAAAAGAAGTAGAATTGTGTTTAATATTTCTCACTCATGAACTACTTTTTAACTCCCCCCCCCCTTCTTTCCCATTGAATATTTATCCATCCAAAACAAAAACATCAATATTAATTTAAAACTTGCTTTATGATATTCTGGAACCGATAAAGAAGTAAAATTGTATTTAATATTTCTCACTCATGAACTACTTTTTAACTCCCCCCCCCCCTTCTTTCCCATTTTCCACCATCAGCCAATGATTAAATGTTGATTGCTAGCTAACATTTTTTTTTTTTTTTTTTAAACACATGTTTTATTGTGTTGATGTGCATTATTCTTTTAGTTTAATTTGTCACTTTTAAAATATTTTGTATAGTTTTTTCCTGTGAGTATTATTTTTCCTTTGAAATAAATTTTATGAACGTACATTTGTATAGATTTCCTCGCACACATTATTTTTCTTTTTAAAATTAATTTTATGAACATGCGTATTTCCTCTTTTTTTAATTTTCTGCACTCTCATGCCCGATATTCTGAACTAATTTAAGCATTTCATTCTAAATATTTGTGCTACATATTTAAAGAGTGATGATTGTGCTGATAAGGGTCATGATGGATAGGATAAAAATAATGTGTTATTTTTCTTTCATTTTAAATATTTGTTTAAAAATTCTTCAGAACGGGAATACAGTGGTGGACATAATTATAAGACACCTATCTAATTTGACAAATAGTGAAAGAAAAGATTCAGAACTTAAAAAAATGTTTTATCAAATATGTAAAAAACATAAAATTTATTCTGTTATCATATGTAATTATTTTATAACAATGATATTTTCATACAATTCAATGAAAAAACATGATGAACAAAATTATAAGACACCAACCGTTTTTTCCAAATACAGTGGTCAACATAATTAGCAGACACTAATGGTCTAAAAGAAAATCCTCTAACATGGTTATTCAATATTTGGTGGAGCCGCCATTGTTTTTTATAACATGAAAGATGCGACTCAGCATCGAATCTATCAATTCTAACAAAATATCGCTAGACAGTTCTTCCAAAACACATTTTATAGCATTCTTTAGGTCTTCAACATATATAAACTGCCTCCCATTTTGGTAAACCACCCGAGCTAAGATCCCCCACAAGTTTTCGATGGGATTTAAGTCTGGAGAGCGAGAAGGCCACGGGAGAACATTGATACTTTGCTCTGAATGCCACTTTTTTGTTTTGTGTGATACATGAATCGGCGCGTTATCATGCTGGAAAGTGCAATTTTCACCACAAAGAAGTTCACCGTATATGGCTAGTTGATCTTTAAGAAGATTCTTATACTTTTCAGAATTCATTCTTGAATGCACAAAAACAATATCCGTTTTCCCTTGAGCCGAAAAACCAGTCCAAACCGTTACTGAGCCTCCACCCATTTGGCAGCTCATTAGCGCGTAAGGAAACCTCCATAAATCATGCCAATAATATTGAAACCCGTCAGGACCATCCGGGTTAAACTTTTTTTCATCAGAAAATAACACAGAGTACCATTTGGAGGTCCAGGCCATAGTTTGTTTAACGAGGTTCAGACGCTCTATTTTGTGCCGGCTTAGAAGCGGTGGTTTTTTCTTCAATTTTTTATATTTCACATAGGAAGCATTATGCAACACCCTGCGAATGGTTCTCCTTGAACAATTCAGTTTCAAAGCATTTTTAATGCCTGTAAGTGGTCATCTTATTCTGTGCAGCAAGCGAAAGCACATATCATCTGTCTCTCGAGAACAAGCAAGGAGTATGTCCAGATCTTTTAATCACCGATCCATTAATTCCTCTTTTCAAAATATTTCTAATTACACATCTAGAGCATTTAATACCTTTTGAAATATTATTAATTGAAGCACCAGTTCCATTTAATCTCTAAATTTCGCGAATTTAACTTTCTTTTAATTCTGTACCTCGTGGCATGTTTGTAAATGCGTGAAGTCAGTTATCGTCTGCTTTAGTTAACTGCTGACATCATGACAGTGTACAGAAAATTTGCATATTGCATATTATTTTCGAAAAAAGCAGGTGTTTTAATTAAAATGTTAGGGTGTCTTATAATTTTGTCCATGGTATTTTTAATTTTTTTATTAAACTCTATAAAAAATATCATTTCTGTAAAACAATTACATGTGATAACAAAATTAATTTATATTTTTGGCGTATTTGATAAAACATTTTTAAGTTCTGAATCTTTTCTTTCACTATTTGTCGAATTAGATAGGTGTCTTATAATTATGTCCATCACTGTATTGTGATGTCAAATACAGCAGCATATTTGGGAAATAGAAAATTTATAAGATATGTAATACTCAATGGCCACAAGGGAAAGTAAAAAAAAAAAAAAAAGGGGGGGGAGGGGTCATACACCTTTGAAAACCCTGGAATACTCTGAGAAATTTCATTTAATCTGGAAAATGTTTTTTTTTTTCCCTTCCCCTCTGCGTGTTTACAAAAGGCCCGTAAGATCAACAGATTGGCAAGATTTTGGCATCTGAACGCTTGGCAGTGGGGAGAGCAATGAATGATTCTATTCTACAATAAATGATTTAGTCCATTTGATGTTTACATTTTTGTTTTGTACTTTTCGTGAAAGATTCAAATTGATACAAATTAATTAGAAAATTGATTTTACATTAAATCCTGTACACGTTCTGTCCTTTATGTAATACTGCTTTTTATTATTTCCAGTTAATTTACAACATAAAGAATAAATAAATAAAATATTTCTGTTTTAAATTACATCAATACATTTTAACAAAAGTAAATTTTAATTAAATTAACTTCTAGATATTAAACTATACACATTATATATTATGCTTGAAACAGAAAATTATTTACAATTTTTCCTGACAAGTATTTGTGATAGTCTCATCAATATTAAATCAGAATTTATTGGGTTTAAAAAAGTACTTAAAAGTAGGCATCTAAAAATTAGAGCAAATGAAAGTTAATGTTTATCACTAATAAATATTAAGAGAATCAACTTATCTTTAAATCCTTTCCCCCAGTCAATAGTTACAATTTTATTATTATTATCTAATTTAGAAGTTGCCAACTGTATGCAAATTTAATTTTAAATAAGTATTATATGTATTGCACCTATATAGTGATAAAACGTTTTATTCCTTCTCTTTTTTTTTTTTTTTTTTAATGGCTCTTCCAAGTAATATGCATGCTTTCCAACATTAAATAAAAAAAAAGTAAAATGAACAGAAAGCATTAATTTACTTCTGGGTATAAGTTAAATATATTCTAATTATTATACATTATACAGGGATGAAACTTTTCTGGGGCTACCCCTAAATTCAGGGTTTTTGAAGTTTTTGCTGTCTTTGAATTTCATGTTAAATTACTTTGTTTTTACAGAAATTTCTCATTTTGAATGTTTAATTTGCCTTATAATGTATTACGAACTCTACAAATATCACTTAATATGATATGTCATTAATATATCTCACCTATCTGCATGCAAGGAACAGCTTTCAGGGTTTTCGCAAGCTAGGTAGTTTCACCCCCTGATTATAGTTTATGGCTGCAATAAACACTTTTCTTTATTTTTATACGAAAAACAAGTAGATAATATAATCAAATGATAAATATTTGAAATTTATTCAAAAAAGTAGGGGGGGGGGGGAGAGAGAGAGAGAGAGAGAGCTATGAAAGGGAATCAAACTATGTAGGAGGTTTGAGCATGAAGATCGAATTGTATATGGTTTTCGGAGGGTGAGGGGGGGGGGGGAGCTGCCCAGACCTGTCTGAATTTTGAAGTTTCATCATTCTATATTTATTAGTTTCAGAGATGTAATAGTCAGATCTTCTTTCTCTTTCCCATCATATACACACAAACTGCCAAAAACCACTGTTTTGGGCAAAGGAAACCTTAAAATATGTAAATCAGATTAAAACTCAAAAATGAATTTTTTGGCCAATTACAATAAATATTCACATTGCCTACGGTAGTCGGATAATGGAAGTAAAAATGCAGTGAAGGTGCAGAAAAAATAGCGGGGAACAATTTTTTGTTCAAAATAGTCTCCATTTTCCTGAAAATAGTAGCTTTTAAGCCATTTTTACACAAAAATAGTTGCCATAGTAGCCTGGGGCTGATTTTAGTAGCAAATAGTTGCTTTTTAGTCGCCGCTGGGCTGGGAACCCTAAGACCAATCTTGAAAAGGCATGTACTTTTTTAAAAGCAGAAATACATGCAATTTAATCAGCTTAATAAATATTTTTTTCAATTTTCTCACATGTCACATAATTATTAATTTTCTATCCGTTTTAAGGAACCCAGTAAAACTACGTCAAAAGTCTTTCAAAAACTGATATTAATTAATTACTGAATATTTTCGTTAGAATCTAGCTTAAAACAAAACATTTTTTTTTCCCCTTCAAAACTTTCCGGATTTTTCCCCCCCTGCTATTTTTATAAAAATCCAGGTCACAATATTTGATTTGCGACATAAATGATCGCTAATGTCTTGTAATAAATGTAATTCAATTTTGTGTTCAATTCATTTTATTGTTGACTAAAATTTATTTATCAGAAGTATTTTGTTTCTTGAAAATAAGTGCTACAAAATAAACTGAAATTATTCTTTCAAAATGCAATGAAATATTTACTTTTTACTTAAAACATCCCCCCCCCCAAAAAAAAAAAAAAAAACATTGACCTTCACAACTGAATATTACAATTGTAAATTTTTCATTGATCTGGAATAACATCTTGAAAAATCTTAGCCCCCCCCCCCCCCTGCAAAAAAAAAAAAAGTTCTGGATCCGCCATTAGTGGTAATGTAGAGTTGTGATCAAAGTCAAATGTCCATAATAGGGACCTAGGCCAATTGTGGTTATAATGTGATGTGTGAAAATCCCAAGCTTCCCTTCATGCGAGTTTCAGAGAAAACCATGAAAAACTCCAAATGGCTAGGGCGACGAGTTTAAACGGAATTCACAGAGAAAGCATTTTCCAGGTTTACATCAATTTACTATTTTTCGAGCGATATTTGCGAGGTTCCTTGACTTTTTTTACTAATTTTTAAATTCACTGACTTTTCCAGATTTTCTAGGTTTTCATTTATTCATCAGAATGGCGGAAATCTGGATTTGCTTAAAAATAATAATAATAATAGTTAGAATCTTATTAAAAAATAAAAGGAAAGAAAACTAGACATTTTACTTGTTTGACCATGGATACCATTTTCCCTGCTCGCCAAAGGGAACACAAGGGATATAGGTAATAATCTGAATTCAGCGAGACACATATATCGTTTCTCCTCCTTTATTTTTAGTTCATAGGAAACAAATGAAACAGAAATAAGATGGAAATTGTTAGTTATGTATACAAAAAAATTTTTTAGAGGATGCGTGAAAGTGTAAAACATTGAAATGCATAAGCACAAAAGCTCGTGAAATTTCAATGATGCAAGCTTTAATCTTAAGCTTATGATTTCATAATGATTTGAATTTTTCTAGGGGGGTCCAGGCCCCCCCTGGCCTCCACCTTCCTACGCCTATGGGTGTCGCCAGAAAAGTTTTCAGGAGAGGGCAAACTGATAACAGTTAACATCAGTACATTTTAGAAATTCTCTTCCACAAAATAGTTGATTGATTCAGATGATTTAGCAGGTCTGTATGTAAGCACATTTATTATTTATTAGTATTTACATGTAATTTAAGCTAAGACATTTTGCTTACAAAAATTTCACAGCTTGTTCCAAATCAACTCGAAAATCAGAAAACTTACTGTCAAATCAACTTAAACTCTAATCGCAGGAAAAGATTAGACTCATTCTGATGCAGATCCGCGAGACCGATCAGTTTGTTCTATTAGTACTGTGATATAAATTTTATTTGGCAATTTAAATAATCATTGAAACTCTAATAACACAATTTTAAAGTTCAAAATACAATTTTTAAATAATTTTTTACAGATTAGAAATTTTTAAGAGGTAGCAAGAGTCCCCCCCCCTCCCATTTGCCCCTATGTGCCGATGTCCATGACAATAACTAATCTTGCTGACAGCTAAAGACCATGTTACTCAGGGCATTCAGCACACCTCTCTCAAAAAAATAGGGACTTTATGGACCAAAATTGAAAAAGAAGGGACTTAAGGGACCTATTTATTTTACGCATAAATATAAATAATATATATATACACACACTCTTATTTTATTTTATTTTTTTAATGATCCTCTACCATGTGTAAAACAAGTGTAATACCCAAAATCAAATAAAATATATACAGCCAGTTCAAAAGAATTCATACTCTTTTGGTTTTATTGAATACCTTAAGACATAAGCATAGAGTTACATTGGCCCATGGAGCTCAGGCTCCTCCAATAATTTCTCATATAAGCTCACTCTTTATTATGCAAAATAAAAAGTTTCAGATTTTACATTTAATTATGTTCGACATTTTGAATATATACATATTTTTTTTCCATCAATTAATTGTCCTCAAAATTTATCATTCTATGTGTGGGTATGTGGAAGATGCAATCGATTCTTTACTCAAGGGGTCTAGAGTGTTTTGCCCTCCATGGGGTCTTTTTCAGTGGTTTTAGCTTGTGGATTCATGCGAGTTTCGGGGGAAAAAAACACAAACTTTCGAATAGATAGGCAAGATCCACGAGTGTGACCTGAGTTTGAATTTGACATTTTCTGTCAAGCAGCTTTCAGAAGAAAACTTATCAGCCATTGGTGTGGCTTGCCATTTTAAAAATCTTTATAACCTAAGCAAAGTCATACTAACTACAAAAGAATATAACTCTAAGGTAATTTTTGCAGAATAAGGCAAGTTAAAACAAAATCTACAGAGGTGTGCAAAAAAATTGCACCACATCATGCTGCAGTTGTAGTCTGTGTTTTGTACAAGAAAACAATAACTATATTGCATGCA
The DNA here is from genome assembly GCA_963930645.1 of Salticus scenicus. NCBI lineage: Eukaryota > Metazoa > Arthropoda > Arachnida > Araneae > Salticidae > Salticus > Salticus scenicus. The sequence continues at coordinate 113,805,074 of OZ005662.1, forward strand.
ACTGTCATGAACTGCTGCAAATAATAGAAAAGTATATCTACAAGAGTTTGAATGTCAAATATATATTTAATACATTTCATGATGTGAATTTAAAAAAAAGGCGGCATTGTAGCTAAAAGGTGCAAGCCTACTTCTTCCGTGTTATTAACAAAGTAATGTTATTAGCCAAAATAATGCAGCTCAATAACTACAAGTGCAAAAAAGAATTGCACTAACATTGTGCCACTACACAGTTTAACTGTCTGTGTAGGATTGATTTTGATAAATCTGGGGCTTTTTTTTTTAATTTACTTTATCTACCAGGGGCCAATCTAAGATTTCAAACTTAATACCTATTTTTGTGAAAAATCTTAACTATATTTTATTTTTGTGAAAAATTGTAGTGCACTCTTTTTCTTTCTCTCTGTGTGTATGGGGGGGGGGGGGGGGAGTTTGAACAAAGTAGAATAATAAAATTAACTCTCAGCAGCTAGTGTGAGGCTTATAGCAGAACAGGAACCAAAATCCAAAACTTACTTCACTCTGAAGTAAACAGTTCAGTAGAGATAGTGTAAGTAGAAGTTGTTTTTATTTGTGTTAGTATCACTGCAGTATCAGAGCCTCCTTAAGTAGATGCCTTCCACGCGCGGCGAATCTCAATGTTAAATTAGGCAACATTTAAAAAACAAAACTAACGCTAGGTGACAGCACCTACGCAGAGCAACAATTTTCTGCTGTTTCATAGACAAGTTATATTTTTCATCTAAAAATCTAGCTATTAATTTCAATTTAAAGTCTAAAATTGTATTTTTTTTTTTCTTTTAATTTGAAAAAATGATGTGAAAGTGCTTTATCGTAAATATTTTCAATAAAATATTCAAATACTTATATTTTAAAAATTATAGGGTTTAAATTTCTTCGAAAGTTGGCAAGACCTATTTTAGCTTTTCAACTAATTGAATTACAACGTATCAAATAAATAACACCTTTTTTTTTTAATATACTATTAATTAAAAAACGAAATTTAAAATTAAATAAGCAAAAACATGGCATATCTATCACGCGATTAAATTATTTTTTATATATTTATTCAATAAAAATTTCAAAATTTTTTTAAATTTAGATATCAGATGAAAGTTTCGTTTATATAAATTAAAATCTCTGAACTTTAAATGAGTTTCAGTTCAGAATGAATAATTTATAATGATAAATTATTAAAATCATGTCTTTTTTTTTTTTTTTTTTTTTTTTTTTTTGGTCATGTCCTTTACGTTACATTTTTACCTTATTAGATGTGAATTATTTTTCTTAAATCGAAAATTTTATATTATTTATAAGAAAAATAGACCAGCACGTTAACGAGATAAGTTAACATTCAGCAATAAAAATTGGAGAAGAAAACAATCTGCTGTCTAGTCCGTCACAAAAAATAAATAAATAACCATTAAGATTTAAATTTTTTAAATTAAGGATTTCTTGAGTATAAGTTTTCTCTCGCACCAAGTTTTTGTGTTAGGTGTTTTTTATATAAGACTAAATTTAAATGCACAATCTGATGTGCACATAGTTTATTGAAAACATACAGGGCTATCCAAAATTAAGCTAAACGTTCTTTTCTGTAGAATGTGTGCTTTGCTACACTTTTTTTATGTCGACGAATACTGTTAAAGAACGAAAATTAATTTTTCGAACCTATAATGTAAACAAAGTATTTTTTTTTTTTTTTTTTTATTTTGAAGTTCTATTTTCAACTCAGGTTTTTGAAAAAAGTCACGTTTTGAGGTTCCCTGAATACAAAAAACTTTTTTTTTTTTTTTTTAGTTTTTAGCGATTGATTTATATGCATATTTATTATCAGAATAACTTAAAAACAAACAAATGCAGGAAATTCACAATTGTATTTTAAAACTCATTAGGTTTCAATTTGAAAAATTTGATAAAGATTGGCAAATTTAAGGACAAATTAATAACATCCTTGAAATATTTTTACTTCCATTACCCTACTACCGTAGGTAATGAAAGTATTGAGTTCGGTCCAAAAATTCGATATCGAGTTTTCCCCTGATTTATATTTATCCAGTATATGTGTGTGTGTGTATACATGTGAGTGTATGGATGTGGGGATATTTTTCATTTTTCTGATAATTTTTCAAATCAGTACTCATGATATTTAATTTTTACATGAATTTTTAATTCCATATTCCATTTCTGTGGTAAAAGGTTAATAAAAGTAATGTTTTGAATCTTAAAACTTAATATTTTTAAAAAGAACAAAAGTAGAAATAAAAATTTTCTATTTTTTCTTTTCAAGATTCCCAACACTTTTGTTTCGATTTAACTGAAATAATCAAATTTTTATACGCATTTACACAAGTCTTTAAAAAACAGTGGTATTAAAAAAATATAAATCAATCTTGTTCCTATATTGGAGTATTTTATAGTTTTATTCATTTTATGAATAAAACTACAAAATACTCCAATATAGAGTGACTTCAAAGTAACTAAGAACAAGTTATTTTTCTGTATTCCTACATCAATAAATAAAAATTTTATTTCATTTTGTAATAAGCATAACTATTTTATTTGTTAAATCTAACTTACTAACAGAGAGGTGTCAACCCTTCGAATTTTTATATCATAATTTCTTTTAACTTTATCTTCGTCTTAATCACACAATTTACGATAATAAAGAAAAATAATGTTTTTTGTGAAAAATATTATTGATATTCAAAAATCCGGAGGGTTGGTAATTTTGCATTAATTATTTATGCAGTTTACATACCTTGTCTGGAAATATTTGGAAGCAATTTTTTACGCTGAATTGCATTGCTTGGTATTTCGTGGAAACATATATTTTCACGGCTACTGTCTGATTTACAAAATGGAACGACGCAATACACCATATTATTAAAAAAAAAAAAAAAAAAAAAAAAACCTCTCACATTTGTTAAATTAATAAAACACAAACCAGAACTCAATTGAAACTCAATTGCATCGCGCTCGCGGGGCGGGAAATAAACATAACTTTACGTACGGTATCAAGCGCCATCTACTGGCTATGTTCTTCTTGTACTGTTGCCAAGTTTTCGAGCGACTCGCTAGGCATCTACTTAAGGAGGCTCTGGCAGTATACATGAATTGTACCAGGGAGGATAAACACATCACCATACAGTCACCAAAATGTTAAACCACCTGACGAATCAGCAAACAGTACACTATGGCCACAATTTCAGAGCGTGTCTGTACCGATACACACAAGGATCGTTTTGTTTACATATGCTGCACTGTTTCTCGCCCATAACAAACGCTTGTGTGTAGATTAAAACCAACATTCTGTATGATTCTTGCTTCGCAAATCGCATCAACAGAAATGCACGAATTACTTTCCTTTGAAAATGTGCTAATTAAAAATGTTAGATTTTGCTGGGAGGACTAAGATTTTTGTGAAAGTACCGATTTTAGCTGTATGATTTTTGTGAAGATACCTTTTTTGCCAGGTCGACTTTTGTGAAGGTACCCATAAACGGTAGTAAACTCGACCTGTATTAACCCCTGTCTACATATTCACCTATCTCATCTACTATTCACATATTTATTAAAAAAAAAAAGTGAAAATCATGTCAGTGTGTTTTCATGCTAAATTCATATGTTTATTAAATGAATATACCATATTTGAAAGTTTTGGGCATCCATGTGAAATATAATAAATGGTAAGCATTCAATTTTAGAAATGATCATTCAATAGGAAAATTCTAAATCATATATTAAATTTGTTTCACTCCGAAAATAATTTAATGAATTTAAGCAAATTCAGAATGTAATACGTATGGAATTTTTTAACCCTGGAATGCTACCCTTAGAAAATCTCACAAATATGATACCCATTGGTCTTTCAGAATAAGTGAGCTTCAGCTTGCATAAAAGATAATTCAAAAGTTATAACGAATAAAAATTATTATTTACAGATGACTTATAACAGGGCCCGAAATTTCAACTTAGCTGAACTTTCAACTCGCTGAAAATAAAAAGTTACTCGCCACAAAATATGATTAACTTACTCTATTTTTTAAGTATAAGGTGACAGAATTTTTTATTGGAAAAAAGAGGAGAAATTATGCAATGTCTTTTATTTTATAAGAAAATAAAAAACATTCAATTTTGGAAAAGAGGTCATTTTAGAGGACACAAAATTGAATGAAAATGATTATAAAAACCGATACAAAAGCTACTTTACACAAGTGGTGGAAACATTTTTATCTCAAATGATGAATTTGGATCAGTACACCTTAATTTAAATTAATAATATACGAATACGAGAGAAAAAATCCCTAATTTTTATAGGTGTCACTGGACAATATAGATTTTCTTTTTTTTTTAATTATTAATTTTTGCTATAGACAAAAACATTTTTTGTGTGGTACTTTCATGCAGTTACATAAAGAGTTTGTAGACATTTTTATTATTAAATCATAATCATAAAAGAAAAAATAAAATTGGAAAGTGAAAAAATAAAATTAATATTCAGCAGATGAAACGATTTGTTTTAACAAACAGTCATTCTTTATCAACATTTTATAAAAGTTCTCACAAATGTAACCTAAATTGTCTTAGTAGTAAAAAGTTTTTAAAATAGGTATATAAAGGGGATATATTTCACATGTCTACATTTTGTTCATTGAAGAAAACAGTCGCTTTGTGGGAGCGATTTTGTCTGGAGGACAGAAAATGAATTCAACTAACTTTTGCATATTTTCGTGAGGTGGTGGTAGTGTTATTATTAAGGCTAATTGTCTGCACTAAGACTCTAAGCCTGAGTAGGAGAGTCCTCAGTGGGGTCTTTCTAAGAGGTTCTAGCCCATATTTATGCTAGTTTTGGAGAAAACTCTTAAGGGTTAAGCCAACAAGCGCAATCTGGTATCGAACCCAGCGCATCACGTATACCAGCTTCGAGGAAAGAACCTCTCGGTCACTGGTGAGCTGAGGATGAGAAATATTATTCATGCAAAAGTAAGAACACACATCCACCCACTACGTATCAACTGGAGCACCACCTTAATGATTTCATGACAATTTCAATAGTGATTCCATGTTCTGGATCAAAGAATTGTACAAATATAGGGAATAGTTCTATTTCTTTGTGATTAGAAGAATCTGAATAGATATAAACCAAAATATGCTTTGGCAAGTTTATTAGAAAGTTGTTCTTTTGTGAACCTAACACAGAAAAAAGTTAGTGTTCATCGTTCGATACAGCCAACAGCCGATTGAGCTTCCCAGTTTTGCGAAACTTTTGAAATTAAGGACTAAATCCTTTTCATTTGAAAAAGAGGACAGAGGACAAAAAACATGAAAAAGAGGACTTTTTAGTCCTGTATTTTTTTTTCTTCCCCCGTTTAAGAGGGCAGAGCATTGAAAAAAAAAAAAAAAAAGACTGTCCTCTTAGAGGATATCTGGTCACCTTACCTAAGATTAGCATGATTTTACATTTTAAATCGGTATTTATTTATTTTGGTAGCACTGTATACAATAATTCTATCTAAATTTAGACCGAAATTTTACTCGCCACAGTAAAATTCCCACTCGCCAACGGCGAGCTGAAATTTTGTGCCCTGACTTATAATGTATTTATGTTTAAAAAAAATCTTCACACATGTCCATTTTTTGTCTGGGGGAAATTGCTGTACAAGGTATCGGCTTAGTCAATCAGACTAATGGTTATAATTCTAGGGTTAAGCTTCTCTGTGAAAGAACTATGCATGATATACCTATGATTTCATATAATGATCATACATTAGTAAAACAATGTAACATATACCAGTTTTTACTTTTTATTCTGTGTTAAACAATTTAATAAACCATTTTTTTTTTTTTTTTTTTTTTTTTACTTTTTGAATAGCAGAGTTCAATAAAATGTATTAGTAAAAAAGCGAAAACTGGTTATTAAACTAGATACGAAAAAAAAAAAATTATGATGAATACAATAAAATTGAATATAAAAAAAGTTGTGTGAAGAATTGATGGGTTCTAACAATATTATGTTATAAATTAAAAATGTGCTGGGTTAAGTGAACATCCCACTACTATCCTGGATGCTTACAGATATATCTTTACTGGTCATCACAGCTGAATTCATTGCTGAAAATAATTCAGTTCGTGATCAAATGCATCCAACACAACTGAAATTGTAGTAGCATTGTGCAATGGCAAGAAGAAAGTCGGGGTTGGCACAATGATTTTTTCATACTTGCCAACATAATAAAAAAAGGGTAGATTTTTGTTGAAAAACCAGAAGATTTCATAAAAAAGGGAAGATTTTTTTTTCTCTTTGACGTATTAAACAATACAGTTTTACAATTTTAATATTTAGAAGCAATCTATAAAAACGTTTTACTGTAGATTGATTATTCTAAATATATAAAAGTTTTAAAAGAAGTTATTCCTTTTCAACATATAAATATCTACAAAACAGAATCTGTAAGAAATTTATTTAACGATAGACAAAAAAACTTAGTTAAGTTAAAGTGTAACTAATTTTTTAAATAAATATAGAATATGATTTTTGTGTATGTACATTAATCATACATATAAGAAATAGTAGCAGTAGCTAATTATCAGTTTCAAACGTGCATAAAACCAACTGAGTATTAATATTCTTAAATTGATTTGGGAAAAATGTTCCTACCTGAAAACATTATTCTTCATTTTTTCCCCATGTTTACACATTTGGTATAAATATGACATACAAATATTTAATTTAATTGATGAAAAATAAACAGATTCATTAAATTCAGCAATAAAGATCTAAAAATAATTACATACATGAGAAATATTGAGCACTTCCATTGCTTTATTGTTTCTAGAATTGATCACAATCCAGGGAAAGGATGGGGGGGATACAAAAATAATTACAGAGTAAGAAATCTTTCAACTCTACTTCTAGAATCTAATGTAATAACTTTAAAATTAATATTATTATTTATGTTGCAGATGGATAAAGATTAGGAAAGAAAAGACTTCTGTAGAACATTTGATTGCTGATCACTAATTGTAGATAAATAGGGGGGGGGGGGCAAAAAATAATTACATCAGCAAGAAATATTTAACAATTCTATTTCTTTAAATGTTCTAGAATCTCATAAAGCAAGTTTGAAATGAATATTGACATTTATGTTATGGATCGAAAAAGATTGGGAATCAGGAGTTTCGTAGTTTTCGTAATTGGGTTTCTTTTTAAAACGAATGATATCCGCGATTTTTTTTAAAACGGAAGATTTCATCATCTGTCCGGAAGACACGTTATAAAACCGGAAGTCTTCCGGGAAAACCGGAAAATTTGCAAGTATGTTTTTTTTTATCTTAGCCCTCTCCCTCCTTCCACATGACCCAGTCACCGAGTTATCCATGAATTTTAGTATCCCTATTACACATCAGATTACTGACTGCCAAAAGTTATTCATTTCAATATTCTATATCTATTGTAAGGTATATGGTTAAGCAATTTCATCGCATTTGAATAACATTTTTTCGGCGTATTTAAAATCTTATGATTTTTGATAGGGAAAGAAAAAAAAAAGGGACCATTTTGCCAAAAAAGGGACTTTTAGGGACCTAAAATAAGTTAAGGGACTTTAGGGACCACACTAAATGCCCTGAAATTTTCCTATAGAATAACATGGGCCTTAACTATTGGCCAGATTATGTATTGTCTGTTTTTAAAGCAGCACAAGCGGGTTCCCCTCCCACCCCCCACTTTCTAACAGTGAATTTTTATAGTCTACATACTTATTGTAGCACAATATTAATTACCCGACTACCATAGGCAATAATAGGAGTATCGTATTTGATAAATAAATTTCAGTAGTTTTCATCTGATTTACATGTTTAAGGTTTCTTTAGTCCAGGGGCGCGCCAGCATTGTCAGGCGCCTGTGTGCAGAATTTCACTTGGCGCCCTATATTACCTTTAAAAAAAAAAAAAAGTGTTTTAAAAATAGTTATCATTCAGCAAATCAAATGAATATCAACGAACCTTAACAATAATCAACGAACCTTAATAATAATAAGTTTATTGAATAGGTAAAAAAAGAAGAAATGTATCAAATGAAATGAAATTTTAAAAGAACCAAATAAAAAGAGCATCTTGCAGAAAGGGAAAAATATTTTACATAGAGTCTCAAAAAGACGTGCTACAATTATGAAGACACTGCTTACGAAACGAAAATAGGCAGATTTAGTGTTAATTTGGGGATAGAAATGCCGCATTGAGACATTAGGTGGCATAAATGAAAGCTGTAAGTGTAAACGTTTCTATTTGTTTGAGTTTAATTTTTAAGTAATGTTAAATAAGTATTTAAAACATAGAAAATATTCTTAATAAACTAAACTTTCTCTCGCTTCATTACAAATTTTGCGAGTATTACACATATCATATTGATCCAAAATATCCGTCTCTCTCTATCCATATTCTTACCAAAATGTCGACTTTCTTCACTGAGAAAAAAATATATATATACCGCCCTCCTCTAGACTGAATAAGTGGCCATTTTCTAAATTCCTTAACTAGAATTATAAATTTTCGAGCTATGCACGTAAGACACGCCAATAAACTGAATAGACGAAATTATTAGTAGTGTACACATTTTTCTAGTGTACACATTTCTAGATAGTGAAACAATATTTTGAATACTTTAAATATTCTGAATCATTTGTATTGCGAGAAATTCTCGCTTGATTTTCTAGAATTTGGTAATGAACCAAGATTATAGTTGCTGAAACCCGCCTCTTGTAGTCTCATTTATTTGCAGAGATTTTTAAATAACTTTGACCTTGAGAATATGGGCAAAAGCTCTAATAGGGTAAGGTGACCATACGTCCTCGAAATTCGAGGACTGTCCTCGAATTTTGACCTTTTTTATTTTTTGTTCCCAAAAATTCTTTGACTACTTGGGGACACTAAATGTCCGAAAATTTAAATATTTGTATCTATTTCTTCCAAAATCGCATTCCCATCCGTGGAAAATCAAAATTGTGATGCATGCCTTCGGATCACCTCTAGGGGTGAGTCCTAGATCGTCACCAATTGCCCATTGCGCAGCACTAGTGCGACGTACAGCCCAATCGCAGTCTAATTGGAACAAGTAATTGGATAATCTTGGAAATCATCAAAACTTTGAAATAAGCACCCTCATGATACTTCATGAGCAGATAAAGAATCATGCATTACTCATTTGTGTATAAATTTTATCTTGCCCGATTTATGTGAAGCAAAAAATAAAATTTGTTTAATGAAATTTCGACAAAAATAGCAGTTATATGACCACTTCAAATTGCATTGATAGGAGAGATAAAGAAATGATTTTCTTGTAGTTATATAATCAGGAATAATTTCTGCATTTCTGTGAGTGGGAATTCTGAAGATTAAAATGAAATGCTGTTATTTTGTGTTTTCTCCATAATAATGTGTAAATGGGTTCTATAGACTTGATTATTTTAATAATGCTGGGACAGTTATTTGAATAAACATACCTTGGGCTCAGCAATTTTTCATAGAAAAAAGTGTTTCAAAGTATTTTGTGATGTATAAATCAGAGTTCTTTTTATTAATAATGCATATAAATATTGGTCTGTTATGTCCTCAAAAAAGTCCCCAAATTGAGTTTTCAATGTCCTCGAAATTTACTTCGATTCGGGGACAAACGGTAATTTGTCCTCAAATCAGTGTTTGAAAATATGATCACCTTATAATAGAGACTTCTAGAACTCGCTTTCCAAGGGGACTAGAATTTATAAGGATAACATGGAACTATTTTTTCTTGAGCCACAACTTAGATTCTAGATGTCAATTACAGAATTTTTTCTCCGTGTTAAGTGGGAAAAGTATGTAATTCGTAAAGAAACAGACAGTTTCTTGTCTACTAATGCACTCTATTCAAGGATTATTCTCGAAACAACCCAGTAAAGCATCGTACTGATATTCATACCACAAAATCTCATTAAACAGAATTGAATACACCATAGAGCAGGAATTTCATTGATTTAGGAATAAGTATAAACCGTTTAAACTGAAATCTCTCACAGACGACCGTTCAGAACATATGACTGAACACAATTGAACTCTTTGGGAGTGTATCTTCTCTTTTTATAATCTCTGTCCGGATTTGGCGAACTTTGAGGTTATTCTGCGCAAGAAACCAATTGCTATATACAGGAAATTCCAGAACTCGGCATCTATTGAAGTTAGAGCTTCTAAACTTTAGAAACACTAAATTATTGAAGTTTGGTCACCATGTCATCAAGTCTGTTTCCAAGGCTGACTATCACCTCCCACCCAGGGTCGCAGCGTTCCTATATTTTTAAGATCGTTTTATTATACTTTCACCACAATTTTTAGAACACAATTTACATTACCCGAATTTTTACACCACAGTTTTTATGACAGATTTATTTTTTACACATTCATTTTAAAGGTATTGACTTTTTTTTTTGAAAAATACTCGAACTGAAACGTTACTCTTCCTGGAGAGGGGTCGGGATACTTCCATTCTTCCAGGGAGGGTAATGTTTTACATTAAAAAAAAAAAAAAATAGTTTACTCTTACAGTTATTAATAAATCTTTTAAATTTTAAAAAGATTTATCAAATATAATTCTTGTTTTTCCCATTTATAAGAAATTTTGTCCTAACTGCTATATTAAAAATTATGACAAATGAGCATGACAATACTTTTGGACGATTTTCACCAAGAGTTCGCAGGCACTCACTTATGTCAAGGTGCAACTATATATGTATATATATATATATTTGTATGAAATTCTGTACATTAGTTCTTGAGCTAGAGCTGCCACAGAATTTTTCTCACGCGCACACATTTAGACATTTTATAAAACTGAGGAAACCATGTTCTAGAACTCTGAAAACGAGTAAAATACTCAAAAACCGCAATTCGCAAATTTTTAGAAATCCAATGCTTTATTCTATTGAATGTAGAAGAAAGTAAAAGCATACTATTTTTATAAAGAAAACCTTTCCTAAATAGAACCTAATGTTACATCGATGTTGCAAAGAGGAAAGAACTACTCTAAATAAAATCTCCCGGCGCTTCGGTCACCCGGTCGGTAGAGCGCCAAGCTCCTAATTCGAAGATTGCGGGCTCAAACTCGAATCGGCCAAAAACCGTCGTGTACACTAATGGTGGCTGGTACACTTAAAACCTGTTGTGGCCGCAATGTCTTCCATGTCCCGATCCAAATTATACCTTTGGGGGTTACCGAAGAGGGAGGAGCCATCCCCTCCGTACAGGATCAAAGTTGTGATGGCATGTCTCAGGACAATCCTTAGAGGTGCATCCCAGAACGTTGCCAATTGCCCATTGCGCAGCACTAGTGTGACGCTAAGCCCATCTAACCAACCAACTAAATAAAATCCCTGGATCTATTGAATTTTCCTTTTTGAAATCGAATTACGTTGTCTTTTTACTCGTCCCAATGGTCTTTTTTCGGCAGAAGAGGGGGAGGGAAAAGAACAAGGTGCACTTTTAAGTTTCAAAGGGATCCTCTGATATGTTAAAAAAGACAAAGAAAATTTTGCTGAGGGTAGGCGCATCCTCACCAAGTTAATCCAATTTTAACACGCCCTTTCGCAATAAACCTCCAAAACTGTTTCCGAACTAAGTTTTGCCAATGCAGTTTTCAAGGCGCCTCATTTCCACACTTGCCACTTGCCACATGGCTTCAGACCAGGATTATGAAATCAAATTTAATATATATATATAATGATGATCTATTAAGCATAGTAGAAGCCAAGCAACAGATACAAGAATACTGAAACACCAATGACCAATAAGATTAAAAATTTCTTTCAGAAAATGAAAAAAAATAATAATAATAATCTGTGGATGAAATACACTAATTTAAAGAAACCAGATTTATCAATTAACTGCCTGCAAAACAAACAAATCAATAAAGTAACACATCAAATCTTAACTGAAAACCATAAACTTTATCAAAATTTATGAAAAATAATTTAAGAGTCCCAAGATAGGAAGGAAGGAGGCAGGCGGCAAGACTTGTGACTTGCCTGTGGGGTTAAACTAGTTACACGCCGGCAACACTCACCCAGCCTGCCACGACCAGAACAGGAGTCATATGGACCCAAAAAAGCAAAACCTCAATATACAGTCGGTAACAAAAGTGTCCGAACACTATCAAAAATTCCTATGTAAAAAAAGTGCACTTCATACGGTTTTGAAAAATAAATCCTCGTCGAATCCTGTTCTTAGCCAGTCTAAGAACATGATTCGATAAGGATTTATTAAACAAAACCGTATGAAGTGTACTTTTTTTATATAGGAATTTTTGTTAAAGTTCGGACACTTTTGTTACTGAGTGTATATATATATATATTTTTTTTTCAAATAATTTATCCTCGGCTGGCGCCTTTTTCTACCTGGCGCCTGTGTGCGCCGCACACTTTGCACACCGGGTCGGCGCGCCCCTGCTTTAGTCCCAAAAAAGTATTTTTTGACAATTGGATAGTATGTGTATACACTAAGCGACAAAAAAAAAGCCGCACTGCAGAAAAAATTACTGATACCTTTTTTATTTGTAATAACTTTTAAATTAATATTTGAAATAAATAAAACTGTCTTGTTTGCATAATACCAAAGGTATGAAATGATACCTATGTATATTTTCGATTTAATAATTCGCTTTATTGCACTTTACGAAGTACTTTTTAAAAATCTGCATAAAACTTTCTTTTTGAACATAATGCAATAACTATACACTTTGCATTCTATTATGATTTATTATATGAAATAAACAAGTTATATTTTAATATATGAAATAAAACTATTTATTTATTAGATCTAAGCAATTTTTTGTTAAAAATATGTATTCTGCATTGGGTTAATTCCACCTTTATATGGAATTACTGCATTAATGCGCAATGGCATAGTTTTATACAGTGTTTTAATATAAATCTCAGATATTTCAATGTGCCAAATATCACAAATAAATTTTTCTAGTTCTGGCAGAGTTATAGGCTGCGAATTTCGAATCCTCACCCCTCTCCCCCGCCTTTTTATATACTAAACATTTTTGAGCGGATCGCGATTTTGACCATTTCCATGTCTGGTAAAGAAGAAATTCTACTATATCCTTTGTAGTATTTAACTTAAAGTGAAAAAAAGTATGATTACTTACAGAATTATAGGTTCTCATGGGAATGTATAAGAAATTTTGACAATTTGAAGTGAATAAACTTACCACAGACGCCGTGTAGTAAGGTGCCTTATTATCTTCAAATGATGTTTACGGAAATGTCTAAGATACCTCCAAAATAGTCGGTCAGGCACCACTTTTATGCAGATTGTGTTTTATTTCGAGTTAATTGATCCCTTGAGCATAAAAATTTCCCCGAGTGTTTGAAAAGTTATGCACCTCCGTACCATAATGTACGGAGAATGTGTTACTGTTTTAAAAATGCTATTTTCATTAAGTCGGTCACATTTTCGTCTTCATTCTAGCTTTTTTCAACTGCACAAAATAAAGAAAACTTGATTCATTAGAGAAAACCAGTTCAGCCTAATAATTAACTGATAATGTTTTTAAATTTTGGTCAACTAAAGTATTGTTTTTTCTAATTCTTTTCCTTAATAATGGCTTTTTTCGCAGATCTTCCGTTCTTTAACTCGCTTTGTTTAATTGTTCCCGCATTGTTTTTGGAGAAAGTAATTTACTATACACTTTTTTAAAATCTTTTTTAATTTCTGAACATGATACAAATCGATTTTTTAAACATTCGCATTTTAACTTGCGGTTATCTTGCTTGGATGAGCAACATGACCGCCTAAAGCCAAATTCCCAGTTTAAACGGCCAAAAAAATTTATATTTTGCTAAAATTCATTTTACCAATATTTCGTTAGCATCTAATTAATTTGCCATTTCACGTATTAAAATATTTTTTGATTTTCATTTAAAAATTAATACTTTTTGTGGCATCGTTAACTGCCTTATCCTTACCATTTTTTAAATAAATTCTAAAATTACAATTTTCTTGACAATTGCATTTTGTTTTTAACACTAGACTCAAAGCTAAAGTGTATGTGGAGGACAACATAGTAAAATCTGTTCGAAACTTTGCTTTTTAAACGATAAAATTGGTGGTTGTACAAGGCGAAAAGGAAAACATCCAAGTGCGGCTTTTTTTTTGTCGCTTAGTGTATGTGCGTGGTGAATCTTCTGATTATCATATCTCCAAAACTAATAAAGATAGAATAACGAAACTTCAGAATTGAGACAAAATATCGTAAAATTTTTTATTAAAAATTTACGTAAAATCGAAAATAATTTTGAAGAAAAACTTAAAGAAAATTTTTTTTATTGGTTTCGTTATGTTGATGACGTTTTTGCAATAATAGACCAAAAAACTGACCCTACAGAAGTTTTAAACACTCTAAATCAAATAGACCCGGACATAAAATTCACCCTTGAAGAGGAAAATAATAGTCAATTAAACTTTTTAGACGTTACCATCAACCGCCACAATAATAAAATAACCACCCAAGTTTACAGAAAACCTAATAGTAGTAATGAAATTATCCATAAAAATAGTAGTACCCCCTTTAAATATAAAATAAATGCAATACAGGCCCATATAAATCGCGCAATAACAATTTGTAAAGACCATAAAATTCTAAAAAACGAAATAAAAAATATTAAACAATTTACACAAAAAGCAGGTTACTCAAATAAATTAATAGATAACTTATTTAAAAATAGATTAAAAAGTTTAAATCAGATTAATAATTTTCAAAAACCTCAACTTAAATACACCACTTCAATTCCATATGATCGCGCAGTTTCAAATAAAATCAAAAAAGTAGCAGCAAAAAATAATATAAACATACCTGTCAAGCCAAACCCTAATATTTTCCAATTAATCAGAAGTGACAAAGATAAACTAAATCCTTTAGAGACCGCAGGAATATATAAAATACTATATACTAATAAACAAGGTAATGAAATGTGTTATATAGGAAAAACAAAAACAAAAATAAAAACACGAATTAAAGAATATAGCCACGATATAACTACAGGAAAAATAACAACCGCTTTAACCCAGGTAAACAAAAACGAAGAGATAGACATAAAATTTGATCAAGTAAAAAAGTTGGCCAACTACCATAACCAGAGTTACGCTACAGTAAGAGAGTCCGTAGAAATTTTAACAAGTTCAAATTGCTGCAATGGCAACGATGGGGCATTACTCAACCGCCAATGGCGAAGAATCTATAAAAGAGGAAAGAAACCAGAAACATCAGTTTCGAGCGACTTCACACACCAAGATGCCGGTGATCAAGTTGGGGCGCCCCAGAGGAAACTAGTTCGGCAGTTAGAAAACATGAAGTAATAAAAGGTTGTATGTCTTATTAAAGTTTTTAATTAAATCAACTTCATGGTTATAAATTATTTTAATGTATGACTCTACTTATTTAAATCAAGTTGGAGTGTAAAGGTTGATATTTTTTATTTATTACCAACTATGCGAAAAATACCAGAGCTGGGAATCGAACCCGGGCACCTCCGCTTAACGCACGGATGCTCTACCA